>CM055123.1:423022317-423453586 GCA_029206835.1 Rana muscosa
TCTAGTAATTAATGTGGAGTGAGCGAACAACTTAAAGGAGTCCCAAACCGCAGAGGGTGGCGCCGAGTTGTCGTTCTCTGTAAAGTCTTGTGCCCATTCATTCGCAAGCTCGTCATCCTCCGGTAGGAGTGAGAGCCAAAACGGGTTTAAACGCCAAGATCTAGGTGGTTTATTAATGGGTATGCTTAAAGTTATCCAGTAGGGACTATGATCCGAAAGTATTCTGGGGCAGAATGCGGCCTCAATTAATCGCGGTGTCAGTCTACGAGATATTAGTATAAAGTCTATGCGAGACAGAGAATTATGGGTAGATGAAAAACAAGAGTATGATTTCGTATTTGGGAACATGTGGCGCCATGTGTCTATTAAATGAAAGGTGGAAATAAGCTTACAAAACTTAGTTTCGTTGGGGGCGATCAGGGTGGGAGGAGTCAGTTGTACCTGTCTAGATTGGGATTTAGCGTAGTATTGAAATCCCCCAGCCAAACCGCAGAAATGGCAGGGTGTCGGGCCATGAATGACAATCCCTCTTTAATGATTGTAATGTTGAATGGGGGTGGCACATAGAAGGCCAATATTAGGATGGGTTCACCATATAGTTTAGCTAGGAGAAATATGTACCGCCCCTGTGAGTCAGTGGATAGTTCACATAGCTCAAAGTGTACAGATTTAGCGATCAAAATTGACACTCCCCTGGCATGGGATGTATGGGTAGAATGGAATGCCCACCCAATCCAAGGTCGGCGTAATGCCATCTGTACGCTCCCCTCCACATGTGTCTCCACCAGGGCTATCACATCAGCACATTGCTTCTTAAGGAATGTGAAGACTGCCGCACGCTTAAGCTTGTCACGCAGGCCCCTCACATTCCACGTGAGAAATTTTAAAGACGCCATCGAGAGACGGTGTCGGAATCGTGCGTCCCAGGCCTGTCATGTAATATTCCCCTAGTGTGGGTATTCCCAAGGTTCCCAATAGGTAGACATAAATGTATTGGTTCTGTTACACCCAACATATATGTACACTCACATAAACATATCTCTCGTAATGTTACCTGTTCTCTGAAGTTAGTATGCACAATCAAGTTCAACACAACGATAAACAAATTAACCCCCTCCCCCCTCCCTGCCCTGCACCTTCCCCAACTGGTGCGGGCGTAATCCCTTAACTTGTGTGACCCAACTGGGAAAAACTCTATCTGCAAAAGTACATAAAGGAGATAATGGAGCTGGTGGGGCCTCTGAGATCTAGAGGGGTCAAGGTACACCCTCCATATTGGTAGGTCAGGATTAGTCAAGGCAGGTTGGCCTTCTCGGTTCCTGTAGAGGGCACCAAACATGCCCCGGAAAGAGCTCCAGTATACATGAGAATGATTCCCAGTGGTGTATGGGGCAAAGTCTCGCTGCACATTGCACGTTGCTGGCAGGGCCTCTGTATCCCCGAGCTCCTGTGGTCAATGTGGTCTGAAATAGTGTACAGTGTCTCAAAGATATAATGGGTATGAATGAATAGACTCCTGTAAAGTAGATGTCTGGGGTTCGTGTTTTGTACTCACGTTGGTACACGAGCAGTTCCGTAGCTCATCAGGGAGCGCGCTGTGTGTGACACAAGACGTTCCATTTCCAGGAGTAGATAGTTGCAAGGAAAAGTCCATGTGGCTCCAGGAAACTGCGCGGCTATGTGACATTGGAAAAGAATAGTACTACAAATGATTGTGAGCAACGTTAGTCATAGTTGTATATCTGGGACTCGGTCAAGCGACTCTTTCAGGGTCAGCGCGGCGATCCAGCCAGGATAGTATTTCCTCCGGGTCCTCAAAGAAGACAGCACGGCCGTCACATTCCACCCTGAGGCGGGCAGGGAAGAGCATGGAATACTTGTAGTGCTTGATCCGGAGCCTGCGTTTGGCCTCAGTGAAGCTCTGGCGGCGGCGCTGCACCTCTGCTGAAAAGTCAGGAAAAATTGCCACTGTGACGTTTCCCATAGGGATGTTCCCTTTCTCTCTTGCCATTCTCAAAGCTGCATCCCTGTCCTTATAGTTAAGGAGTTTGGCTATGAACGTGCGAGGGGGGGCTCCCTGCGGGGGAGGTCTGGCTGGCATGCGGTGCGCTCGTTCCACTGCAAACATGGGGGAGAAGGCTTCTCTACCATATGCGTTGATTAAGAGTTGTTCTAGGAATGTGGTGGGGTCCCTACCTTCGGACCCCTCCGGCAGACCTATAAGGCGCAGATTACATCTTCTAAGCCTGTTCTCCATGTCATCCTGTTTGGCAAGGATTTGACGTATTTGCTGTTGCATGCGGTCTGACGATGTTTGTAGGGGTGGGATGGCATCTTCCACTGTGCTCAGTCTGGTCTCTGTCTCCGTCACCCGTTCTCTAAGTTTTTGAAAATCCTGCCTAAGGAGGGAAATGTCCACCTTTACCTCCTCTATTTGCGCTGTAAGGGAAGTTCTGCATAAGGTAATCGCTTCAAGCAAACGGTCAGTGTCACCTGCTGTTCGTTCTCCCCCTCCTGTCTTCTCAGGAGCATCATCTCCCGCCATATCTTCCCCTTCTTGTCGGCGGTACTGATCAAGTTTCGCCGCCGCTGCCGCCGCTGCCTTCTGGGATTTGGAGGGCGACATACTGGGGGAATCAGGGGTACCGTGACAAGGCGCCCCTAGCTCTCGAAGGTGAATCAGCAAAACAGCAATGTCAGTTTAGTGCACGTACCGAGGGACCAAAAGGATCAAAATGGCCACGGGACTCCGGGAGTAGGCCCAGGCCTCAATCCGTCCTGGACGCGGCCCCACAGGCCAGGGGATGGCTAAGGGCCTGTGGGATCCAAGGTTAGGTGTACTGAGGGATCTCTGGGAGGCTATCAGCGTTAGGCCGACTGGTGACCGAGCCTGGACAGAGCGCTGACCTAAAGGCAGGTGCAGCAAAATGGCCGCGGACCCCCTACCGTAGGCCCAAGCCGCAGACTTTCCTGATTGCGGCCACACTGGCCGATGGGTGATCAGGGCTCATAAAATCAAAAGGCCAGGTGTGTCTGGGTGCCCAGGGGAAGCAGGCAGTGTCAGAGTGGCCGGTGGCAGTGTCAGCCTGGATACTGGGTGTATCAAGATGGCCGCGGCCTCCGCGTGAAGGCCGAAGCCACAGACTTGCCTGGATGTAGCTTGTGGACGGCCAGGGGCTCCTACTGTCAGGTGCCAAGTATGCTGAGGGGGGGCTCCAGAAGGGTACTGTTCGGCGGTGTGCTGGCCGGCGGCAGTGGTGGTCCGGAGAGCGGGTGCAGCAAGATGGCCGCGACCTCCGTGTGTAGGCCGAAGCCGCGGACTTTCCTGAATGTGGCCGCCGCGTATGGGGGATCGTCGGTCCGTTCGGGCCGTCAGACGGTTTGGGAGTCAGCGGAGTACAGTTATGGTATGTACTGGGTCCCCAGGTAGTTATCCTAGACAGATGGCAGGAATTGCGGAGTGCAGGATAGGTTTTTTCAGGAGTACTATAGGGAGCTCAGGGAATACAGATCCTACTCCATGCTGCGTCAGGCCACGCCCCCCCGGTCCTCTAGGCCTTTTAAAATAAAAATGGACTCATTACCTCTCATTGGCTGAGTACATTTTGTGGTGGAAGATTTCACAAGGACTTACAGATCTGTTTCTAGAAAAAATATTTGGACAAATGTGACACGCATTCCTCCAATGGTTATGCATGTTGGCAATATTTGAATTAACACAGCGATTTCCTATGATCATCAGCTCCTTCTAGTGGCCATAATGTGGTATTTCGTTATGTTTCCTGATTGAGGTATGTCACGAAACCGTCCCAGCACCCAGCTTTGGTGCTTCCGTCAGTATGCAGCTTCCTTCAGTCTGGACATAGATACCAGATATTATAGCCGCAGCATACAAGACTAGCCGACAAATAGCTTGTATGAAAACTGGAACTGTTTATTGAGACTCAGGCACATACTTTATACCCCACAGGAGGACATTCCTCCTCCAGATCATATTACCCGAATAATACAAACTGTAACCAGAAACATAATTAACATGAGCTAAATAACTAGTCACTTAAACCAGCCTAGGTGACTCAATGCCCATCGAGACAATGATGTGATTAATCAGACAATAGGGGACCCAATTAAACATTAACCATGGGACAGACATGCTTGGCAGAAAACACATAACACCTTAATAAACAGACAATAGCAGGAGAGCACCAGCACCAGGTGCCTTGCTGATTATGTTTACATCTGCCATGAGTCTCTCAGTCTGAAAAGGTGGAATTAATTCTTCTTCATATATTTCTTGAGGAATATTGTTGATAAGTATTTCTGTCTCATTTGAAGTAATCCAAACCACATTCTCAGCGTCTATTAAGTAGTTGTCCATCATTTTCCGGTCACCCTGTGCCCCTAATATACACTGGGTGAATTACACATAAGAGGGGCCTGGTGAGCTTAACTAGGAGTTTCCCAATCTCTCTACAGTAAGCTTGGTTCCACGGGCCTCCCATCACATATCTCCCCTTTCGCCAGGGGACTAACGTGGGAGGAGACCCCCAGACAGGTTGGCTTTGAAGTTAGTCTGTAGTTACAGTCCCCCAATGCCCATACCCACACTGTACCTCCAAACAAATTGTCCCGTACAGAGCATTACTCACCCAGCCAACCTCGGCCTCACGCGATGCTAGGGAGACGTGCGGACTGGCCCTTCTTCCTGGAGTCCTTTCAGCCGCAGGAGAGAAGACAGGGTGGCTGAGCTCAATCTGTCATGCTGTTGGGGGTTTGGGCAAACTGCCCAGGATCCCTGGGGTATACAGGGGGAGACCGTAGTCCCATCCACTTTTGCTATTTGAAAATCCCCCAGTGCTTGCAAAGCAAGGCTGATATCCTCCTGTACCAATGCCAGACCTTTTTCCGGGGTTGTGTCAGTGGAGACCGCAGTCCCATCCACTACCACCGGAAATCCAACTTTTGTTTGTTGAGGGCAGCGGCCAGCGGCGCTCTGCCCTGTTAGTGCTTCAGCTGGGGACCTCACATCATTCGCTCCAGGCTAACATTTGGGGAGGGAGGCCGGCTTTCTCCACTCCCAGACTGTGGGTCTGCTGCTGGGGAGGAAGGATGACCACATTCTCTCCCAAACTGTATATCTGCCACTGGAGAGAGGAGTGGTTGCTCCGACTCCCACCGTGAAGCGAGGACAACTTCCTTAGCTCCTGAGTCTCTACTCTGCTGTTGGGGAGGGAGGACGACAACCAGCTCTCCCTGAAATCCTGACCTGCTGCTGGGGAGTAACCTCCACCTTCTCTCCCGAACTGTGTAGCTGCCGTTGGGGGGATGAGCTGGCTGCTCCATCTTCCATTACCTTATCTGGATGCTGGGACGACATTTTTTCTGTCACTGTCTCCCAGGTGCCTGGCCCTTGCTGGGGAGGGAAGACAGTTTCCTCCGCTCTGGCTGACTGTTGGGGAGGGAGGATTACCACCTCCTCTCCTAAACTGTGGATCTTCCACTGGGGAGGGGGAATGGCTTCCTCCTCTTCTTGCATCTATGACTTCCACTGGGAAAGAAGAACCATCATCTTCTCACCCTGGGCCTCCGGGAGTGCCAACGGGTGTGGGGCAGAGGTTTGTAGTACTCTGCCCTGCTTCCAGTGCTTCTGCTGGAGGTTCGCTGGGTTGTTCCTCTACAGAAAAGTCTAATAATACCCCAGCCTCTGGAACTGGGGTCAAAGGTTCACCATCTCCTGTGCCTGGAACCCAGAAGATGTTACCAGTGCTGGGCAGAGGCTAGCAGAGCTCTGCCCTGTTGTCAGTACTTCAGTTGAAAGTTTAATAAATGTTACATACTCTGATGAACAGTCCATTAAGTCCATACATTCTGTAATCTGTGGCTGGAGAGATGAGCCGACTGCTCCATCTCCTGTATTCTCATCCGGCTGCTGGACAAATGCATTTCTCCATCCAAGCTTGTCCTGTGCAGAAACAGATTTGTCAAGATGAATCAACACTTGTTGCATCCGCCAAAGACCTCCGCATCCATAGCTGCTGGTGGAGATGGCCAAAGCACCCTGTTACTCTGCCCCATTGCCGACACTTCAGTTGGGATTTCAGGACTGTTGGCAGGTACTTTATGGATGGTGGCAGGCAAAGGGAGCCCAGCTCCGAGCGAATCAGTTGTCTGTAGGCTATCTCCAGCTCCTGAATGGCCAGAAACTCCATATCTTCCAGTGCCCAGCGCACTTCTGAGATGTTCAGCATCTCTTCTCTGTAATCCATGATTTCCTCCAACCGCCACTCCTAATCGCTCCCAAAGTTAGGGTCTCCTGACAGTTTCTCTGTAGCTAAAGCCTTTTGTTGGGCTGTCATCCGCTATTCAAGGGCACCCTTGGTCTACATGCCAATGAAGAGGTCTGTAGCCCTCATCCAGCCATATCCTTCTGCCCACCCCAACCTCCTTTGCTCAGCCGTCCACTCCTTGTGTTTTTTTTTTGCCACAAAAACAGCACTCGCATTCCATACTGCGACCAGTACCTTTCCTGGATAGAGGGGAGAATTTTTTCCTGGTGTCGCTGCTCACGGGCTAGTGCCTCCTTCCAGTGTTCCCAATGGACAGAGTCATAACATCCCAGCAGGACCTGCTCTGATACTGGTCCTCTGTGCTGTATCGGCATCTCTCGCAGCCTCCTTTGGAATTCCTCTTCCATGGTGGCTGGTATCTGTACCCCTCCTCTCCTGCTATCCGAACCTTGGATCCAGGTGGTGTTTTTGATTTTTCAGACTGTAGGAAGCATCCCACGGCCGCTTGTCACCAAATGTGACGGAACCGTCCTAGCACCCCGCCTACAACTTCCTTCAGTCTGGACATAGATACCAGATATTATAGCCGCAGCACACAAGACTAGCCGACAAATAGCTTGTATGAAAACTGGAACTTTTTTTTTTTGAAACTCAGACACATGCTTTATCCCTTTCATGACTTATGCCGCGTACACACGATCGATTTTCTCGACGGTGAAAACACCGTCGGGAAAAACGAGGAACGGCTTGTTTCCCTACACACGGCCGTTTTTCCCCTCATTTTTTCTCTTGGTCGAGAAAAACGACCGTGTGTAGGCTCCCTGGCAGTGTTTCCCTATGGGAAAACTGCCGCGGAAAAAAATGCCGTGAATCACGACGAGAAAAATTAGAGCATGTTTTAATTTTTCTCGTCGTGATTAATGCCGTTTTTCTCGTCGGTAAAAATGACCAAAAGCCCACACGGTCGTTTTTCTCGTCAAAGAGAAAAAATTTAATTTTTCCAGACGAGAAAAATGGTCGTGTGTACGCGGCATAAGCCTATTTCTGACATTTGGTGTTTACAATCCGTATTTTTTGCTAGAAAATTACTTAGAACACCCAAACATTATATATATATTTTTAGCAGAGAATTTAGAGAATAAAATGGCGATTGTTGCAATATTTTATGTCACACGGTATTTGTGCAGCGGTGTTTTAAACGCAACTTTTTTGGAAAAATTAATTTTCATGAATTTAAAAAAAATTCAAAAGTAAAGTTAACCCCAATTTTTTTGTATAATGTGAAAGATGATGTTACGCCGAGTAAATAGATACCAAACATGTCACGCTTTATAATTGCAAGCACTCGTGGAATGGCGACAAACTACGGTACCTAAAAATCTCCATAGGCGACGGGTTAATTATTTTTTACGGTTACCAGGTTAAAGTTACAGAGGAGGTCTATGGCTAGAATTATTGCTCTTGCTCTGATGATCGCGGAGATACCTCACATGTGTGATTTGAACACCGTTTACATATGCGGGCGCGACATCCGTATGCGTTTTCTTTGCTGCGCAAGCTCGCGGGGACAGGGGCGCTTTAACATTTTTTTTAGTATTTATTTTATTTATTTTTATAATATAAAATTGTGTTTTTAAAAAAATAAATTTTTTGATCACTTTTATTGCTGTCACAAGGAATGTAAACATCCCTTGTGACAGTAATAAGTGGTGACAGGTACTCTTTATGGAGGGATCGGGGGTCTAAAAGACCCCAAATCCCTCCTTTGCACTTCAAAATATTCAGATCGCCGAAAACAGCGATTCTGAACACTGTGTATTTTTTTAAATCCGGCGCCATTGGCAGCCGAGTAACCCGGACGTGTCGTCATGACGTCGCTTCCGTGGTTACATTGAAGAGACTGAATCAAAGCCGTTCGCGGCTTCGTTTCAGTCTCTCTCTAGGCGCCGGAGGTGGCGCATCGTGGATCGGGTCTCCCGGTGGGGCGGTAGGAGCGGCGGAGGCGGCGGGAGGGGGGGTGTCCCCTCCCGGTCCCCACGGGATAACAACCGAGCGACTTTTAGCCGATCGCCGCCTCTAAAAAATGATACCGGGATGATGCCTGCAGCTGCGGGCATCATCCCGGTATAACCCCCGAAACCCGAGGCCGCATATCTGCGTACGCTCGGCGGGAAAGGGTTAAACCCCACAGGAGGACATCCCCCTCCTGATCATATTACCCTAACAATACAAACTGTAACCAGAAACATAACTAACACAAGCTAATTAGCTAATCACTTAAACCAGCCTAGGTGACTCAATGCCCACCCAGACAATGAAGTGATTAATCAGACAATAGGGGGCCCAATTAACAATTATCGGACAGACCACCGGCACCAGGTGGCTTGCTGATTATCTACTTCCCACCCGGCCACTGTACATAAACGGCCGGGTGGGCGCTCTCTCCTTCTGAGTGGACGTTCAGGAACGTCCCTCAGAAGGAGGGGGATCGCGCACTCGCGTTCCCACGCACACGCGCGATCCCGATGCACGCGTGTCACCCGGACACGGCAGATCTCGATTCAGCAGGAGGGCTCTGTGATTGGCCCTCCTGATCACATGACGGCCGTGTCCAATCACAGCCGTCATGTGATGTAAACAGAGAGACGGTTGCTAGGCAATCAGCTCTCCTCTCCTCACACAGAAGTCGTCGGTGAGGAGAGGAGAGCGGATCGCTGCAGCTGGCTGGTGATCAATGAGTATGAGCTGTTTTTTTCAGCTTTTTACTCACTGATCACCAGCCTAGTGTCCCCACACAGTGAAAACACATACATGTCCCCAAAATACATGTCCCCAAAATACATGTCCCCACACACACATGTCCCCACATAGTAAAAACACCTCATATGTGACAGTAAAATCATATGTCCCAATGATCATTTGCGTACATATGTCTGTGATCACACGAACCAATTATTATACACTTAACGGATTTTTTTTTACCAAAAGCATGTAGTAGAATACTTTTTGGCTTAAATTTATGCCAAAATTAGATTTTATTGGATTTTTTTAAATATAGAAAGACGAAAATATTTTTATTTTTTCAAATTTCCGCTCTTTTTTCGCTTATATCGCAAAAAATAAAAAACGTAGTCGTGAATAAATACCACCAAAAGAAAGCTCTATTTGTGTGAACAAAATGATAAAAATGTCATTTGGGTACAGTGTAGCATGACCGCGCAATTGTCATTGAAAATGCGAGAGCGCTGAAAGCTGAAAATTGGTCTGGGAAGGAAGGGGTCGAAAGTGCCCGGTATTGAGGTGATTATATTAACATCTGACATGAGTCTGAAAAGGTGGAATTCATTTCTCTTCACATATTTCTTGAGGGATATTGTTGATAAATATTACTGTCCCAGAATGAATCCAAACCACATTCTCAGCGTCCATTAATTAGTTGTCCATCATTTTCTCGGCCACCCTCTGCCCCTAATAGACACAGGGTAACTTACACATAAGAGGGGCCTGGGGTGCTGAACAAGGAGTTTCCCGACCTCTCTAAGGTAGGGGTGCGCATCTTCACTGGTCTCACGATTCGATAACGATTATCTGGTCAACGATTCGATACGATTCCGCAATGCATCACGATTACTGATGAGCTCCCACTTCCGCTTAGGCTGCCTAGGCGGCCCTTCCTCCCTGCAATCTTCTTGGACACATCTCAGGTCCCAGAAGAATGCCTGGCTATGCACGACAGCGCAGTGAGACATGCGCACCTGGCTGTGAAGCTGCAAGCTGTCAGAGCCTGATGCCAACAGTAGTATTGCCAGCACAGTAGTATTTTGTGCTCATAAGACCCCTTTCACACTGGGGCGTTTTTCAGGCGCTTTGGCGTTAAAAAAAAGTGCCTGTAAAGCGCCTGAAAGAAGCCTCATCTGCAATCCCAATGTGAAAGCCAGAGTGCTTTCAGAGCCCTTTCACACTGCCAGCGCGCGAAAAACGCTGGTAAAACTCCGCTAAGACCCCTTTCACACTGGGGCGTTTTTCAGGCTCTTTGGAGTTAAAAAAAAGCACCTCAATGGGAAGGGGCGCTTTAGGAGCGGTGTATTCAACGCTCCTAAAGCGCTGCAAAGAAGCTGCTTGCAGGACTCTTTTTTGACGCCCTGCCAGCGCAGCGCCTCAGTGTGAAAGCACTCGGGCTTTCACATTGGGATTGCAGATGAGGCTTCTTTCAGGTGCTTTACAGGCGCTTTTTTTAACGCTAAGACCCCTTTCACACTGGGGCGTTTTTCAGGCGCTTTAGTGTGAAAGCACTCGAGCTTTCACATTGGGATCGCAGATGCAGCTTCTTTGGGGCGCTTTACAAGCGCTTTTTTTAATGCTAAAGCGCCTGAAAAATGCCCCAGTGTGAAAGGGGTCAATAACGTACAAGGCATTTGAGGATCAGTTAATTTGCTCCAGTTATGAAGCCCGGAAGCACATCGAGGTTAAAGATGCAGTGAGTCAACTTAAAAAGAGGAACTACAGGCTCTTAATTTGTTTCCTGTTCACCTACTATTCGGGATATTATATTATATATAATATAATATATATAATAAAAGCTCGGGTCTCTCTCCCTGGTCTCCCAGTCCTGCTCCTGCAGCTGCTGCATGTGACTTGATGAGTCGGGTGAAGGGCGGACGGTCTCCCCTGGCTAGGGTGACCACATTTCCAAACTACCATTCAGGGACACCCTCCCTTCCCAAAAATCAGCTTGTGCTGTAACGAATCACAGCACAGTGATTGGACACAAGAGGCGGGATTTATGATTTCTCCAATCACAAGCAGGGGGCGGGGATTGTGTTCCTCCAGGCATTCCCGGCCAGGACAAGTACTGTCAATGAGTAAAACGGTGATGTGGAGGCATTTTTTGGGGGCATCAGATTGGCCCGGGGGGGTGAGGGGGTTGGCTCTGTCAGTTTCATTCCGGGACACTGTATTGTCCTGGAATGAAGGTGCCCGGGACAGACCTGAAAAATGCGGGACTGTCCCGGGCAATCAGGGACACGTGGTCACCCTACCCCTGGCTTGTGTGCAGTGCAGTTCACGCGGCTGCACACAGTGATACAGTAGTGTACTGTCTGTGACTGGCACTGGCCGAGGAGGCAAGCTGATCGTGAGCTCTGGGGACCAGGACCGTAGTCGGGGAACACGTGTCTTCTCCTCTCCTCTGTCTCGAGTCAGACTGCGCGGCACACTCACAGAGGGCGGGAGGCGAAAAAAAAACGGCTTGAAAACTTCGGCTGTTTTGGGAGGCAGGGCATGGCGCGGCGGCGCGGCACGAGGATGACGTCATCATTGATCGATTTCTTAAAGCTGTAGCATCGATGCCACATCGTGGACGGCCGAATCCCGATGCATCGATGTTACGATTAATTTGGACACCCCTACTCTAAGGTAAGCTGGGTTCCACGGGCCCCCCGCCCAAAGTGACTCCCGTCATAAGGTATTTCAGGAAAAACATTCCATTATGGCCACTAGATGGAGCTGATGATCATAGGAAATCACTGTGTTAAATTATGGGCAAAGTTTATGTCAGGGTCACCTGTGGCCAGGTGACAGATGCACACCGTAGGGGGACAGGAGTGCACCGCGAGGTAGTGAACCCTATGGCTGGCTTCTGCGGATAGGAAACTGGGTGGTTGTGGAAAGCGGGACCAGAGGAGCACAACCGGGATCCAAACGGAAGCTAGAGCCAAGATTCCCCAGGGCGCGGAGTCTAAGACCCAGCTGGTCTTCTCCAGGGCCTCTAGTGGTGAGGATGTTAGCTGCAGGCTGGGACCAGGTCGCGGCCCCTGGAGTTTCCTAGCTCACGCCCCGTAGGATAAGGGGAAAAGAGGGGAAGCAGCAGCACACGATAAGAGAGAACCGAATAACAAGCTGAAGGTCAGGGGCCACAAGCAGACAAGGATAACGAAGAACGAGCCGAAGGTCAAGGGTCACGAGCAGACAGGGATAGTCGGGGACAAGCCAATAACGTAACAGAGCGACAGACGTAGCACACGGCAGGCAGGAACCCAAACACACAATGCCTAACAAACACGTTGATCAGCAAAGCAGGCTTGCAGTGCACAGGTTAATATAGTGTTCTGTGATAGGGCCTGGGGTGGAGTCAGGCTGGGAGGAGATTATAAAGGAAGCCAGGTGAAAGGGCTCAGGCCTCTAAGATGAACACATGGGAAGGAAGGTAAGCTGACAGACAAACACTACTGCATATCCATGACAGTTTATCACAGCTGGACGTATGCTTGTCACACTTGGTCAAGAAATCTCCTATGGTTCGCACCCTTAGGCCCCTTTCACACATGCGGACCGTATGTCCGCTTTTTCATCCCTCCGTTTATGGATGAAAAAGGGACATACGTTGGTCCCTATGAGTTAATATCCGGGTTTATTTTCTCCTTTTCCCCCATTTTCTATGGTGTGATCGTTTCTACAATACTTTGTTATAATAATGTAACACGTTGTGTATTGTATTGTACCCAAATTAATAATGACTCCACCTCCACCTTTTCTTCAAGCCAAACCTGAACCCCTTAGTGGCACACATCGATTTTTCATCAGTAGACACTATAGGATTGTAAAAGACCGGGAAACCTTTGGGTGGCCTAAGAAAAGTAGTAATGTGGCTACGAGCAACGCGGCAAAGAGTGGGTGTGGCCAATTTGTGTTAACAGTGGGAGGGGCATGGTTAAATAAAACATAAGCATTTTTTGTTAACTGAATGCAAAAATATATAGGTGTCGCTCAGAAGCGTCCCAGTCCAATGGGAACCGCTGAGCTTGCCGGCCGGCAACGGAGCTTGTCTCGGCTCCAAACATCAATACGTAGCAGAGAAGAGATCCCATAAGCCGCGCAAAGCTGAAAATCCAATGTGAAGGAATATGAGGCAGCCAGGCAATGCTACCGACGCGTTTCACTCCATTCCCCAGAGCTTAATCATAGAGCATTTTTGTACCCATAAAATATGCTTAGGGTACGTAACTGTGGCACAGGGAAGTAACAGAGCCCCCCATGTCCTGTCCCCTGTACACACACATTCAATATATTCAGTGTGGGATGTGTACTTAGTTTCCGGTAATAAAGTTGGAAGTAAAGTTGCTCTCTTACCCCTATCCCCCCCCCCTCCTCCCTGGCTCTCCCCTCTCACCAGTCTTGCGGGAGTCCTTGTCTTCTTCTGGCACGTCCAGCTCCTGGTACAGGTAGTCGTCCTTCCCCAGTGGGATCATTCCAGGCCGGAGCAGCCATAGGAGGAGAGGAAGGGCTCTGTCTGTCCAGGACATCTCGGCGGTGGTGGAGCTGTGCCGATCTGGGCACTGGTCTTCTCTTTTTTTGGATGTGATGTCACCGGGAGGCGGGCTCGATGATGATCAGCCCCCTCTCCAAAGCCCAGGCTAGGGGATATCACTGGATCCTGGGAGAGAGCAAGGCTGGAGGAAGGGACCCAGGGAATTTGGTGCATGGTGAAGGCAGTCCATTCTGAATAATGTGTCCTTGTTTCAGGCAGACTGAAACCCTGAAACAACATTATTCAAAACCCGGACTGTCTGGGTGAATCCTGGACAGGTGGCAATCCTAGAGCAGTTTCACCTCGGAGAGCAAGCCAGCCTGCTGTAACATCCACCATGTTGGGGGATTGCTGGGGCCTGCAGTCCGCCCTGGGGTCACCAGATGCTGGATATTGTCACCATGCACTCTTACCCATAGCTCCCAACTGTCCCTGATTTCGAGGGACTGTCCCTGATTTGGAGCAATGTCCCTCTTTTTCCCTCATTTGTCCCTCATTTTGCTCTGATCTATATAGTTGTATATAAAATGCACTTTTTATCTTTCAAAAAAGTGTTTCCCTTTCATCCAAATTCTAAATTGCTGCATTTGTACATTTTAAAAGCCAATATAAAGGAATAGGAGTGGTAAAAAAAAGTCCTTGTGGATTTAATTAACCTTTTTTTGGTTAATTCTCCTTTAAGGGGGTGTGGCAGGGGGCGTGTCCTATGTCTACATACGTTTGCTAGTAGTTGTCCCTCATTCCCATCTCAAAATGTTGGAAGGTATGTCTTACCTGTGCAAGTATGCTGGGGCAGCCACAAGCCTGGGTTAGGGTTTAGGGTCGTTAGGGAAAGACTGTTACTCTTGTTATCTGGAATGACCAAGTTCTTCAGTAAAGCTTTTGTGGCTTTGTCCTTTCCTTGTCTGAAGTTTCTAAAGAAATGTATGCAAGTAGCCGACACATTGTACATCGTAATCTAGTACAGGGGTCAGTAAGGCACACCGGGGTATGAAGACGGCTCTGGAAGAGTTAACACAGTGTGGAGTAAAGCAAGTGGTTACCAAGGGTAACAGAGATCTAACAAGCAGCCTGAACCCGTGATTGGTGGAACATCTCCTTTTAGCGAGGGAGTTGTCAGGTTTATCTCCCTCTGGCAGTCTGTCTTCCATAGCAACGGGAGAAGATCAGTGCTCAAGGTTCCCAGCCTGGGCACTAGGTATGGAAGAAGAGATAACAGAACACTCATGGAATCAGCGCTAGGTGCTCGGCGGGACTCCATTCCATTGCTGGGAGTGAGGTAGTGGAGATACGCTGGACAGGTGGAGTGGGCATAGGTTCAGTGTGCCCCTCCTAAATGTGGTGGTGATAGGGAAGGTGTACATTGACATGGGAACGAGAGATGTTAACTGGAGGACAGTTTATTGTTCAAGTGTACACAGTGTACGGCCATCTCTAGAGTTGGAGATCTGCCTTAAGGTTGAGTTATCTCTGATAGCGGCCTCCCCTTTGTCCGGAGGCATTAATGAGTAAACTTACCCCGTGTGTAAGGTGAGTGAGCCTGTTCAAGGTGTCCAGCATAACCCAGAAGAACCCACCCCAGAGCAGGCCTCTCATGAGACCCACACTTGGCGCCCAACGAGGAGAGGAACATGGAGAGTGTCACCCGCGTGCCCTACATACAGTACATACACACAGCACAAGGCCGGGGTCACACTGTGGGGTTAGTGTACTGAAGACTAATAGACTGTGCACTTTGGAAGTTCAGTTGCTCCAGAGCTTAGTAAATGATGTAAAGCATTGCTGATTTCCATCATCCAAACATGTGTAAGAATTTTTTTTTTATTATTTCATTGAAGTGTAGCGGGGGTTTAAATTTAGGGGGATACACCTGGGTGGTAGTATGACCCAGGTGTGTATAAATCATTAAAGGATTTAGACCATTGTAAATTCGTGGAGGACTTGGTGGTGTGTTGTTCTCCTTGGCCTGTGGGTGGCGGGGTTCCCACAGGTCTAAGGTAGATTCACTGCCGCAGTGCTGGCCTTTTTGTCCCCTGCTGGCGATGGTACGGCGAGGGCGGGGAACCCGCCGTGGCGTCGCGGGAGGAGATAAAGGGGAGAGACACCCTCACCACGAGGTCTTCTTCCTGCATCGCGCGCCCAGGCACCTTCGGCCTGGGTGCGGGCGGTTCGGAGTTCCGGCCCAGGCACCCTAGGCCTGGTCAGAGCGGAGTTGGCGTCCATCCCAGGCACCTTCAGCCTGGGGTGAGGTACTAAACTGGAGGCCTGGGGCTCAGTGGCTTTGACTGGGTCCTGCAAGGGCGGGATTGTCCGAGGGTCCCTGAGGTGGATGGGGCTCGTATCTGAGGCGAGGAGGCCGGAGAGGTTACCCTTCTGAAGAGACGGAGCAGCATCAACCTGGTGACAGAGGGGCCTCTGGTAACTCTCTTGGAGGGACATTTCCCCCTGATAGGGGCCACAACGCAGCAAAGGTACTCCTGTTTCTGTTCTCTGGGGTTGCTGGTAGAGACCCTGAAGATTTAAGTTCTCTCACAAGCCAATGGGCTTTAGCAACCGCTGGTGAATCCACAGTGGTTTAGTTTACTTATCAGGACAGTGCCTCGACCTGCTCACCCCACCGTATTGAACTGTTTATTGGGTCTCAACCAGTCGGCTGGAAAAGGACTGTTTATTGGAGTGTGTTAATAAACAAGAGTTGGACCCTCTATCGGTGTGTGGAACTCTGGTTAATGGGAGCAAAGGGGAGTGTCAGTACAGCAGGACTTGGTTCTTAACGAGACACACAGGCCCGAGGAGAATAACAGGTACTGGCCTTCACCTCACCCACAGCAATGGGGAGGACATGGGCCGTAGCGCATCTCACCCTCACGTACAACATACCCCTAGACCAAAAAGAGGGGATGAGGCCGCTACACGTGGGGGCTCGTGAGTCCAGGATGATGTGTGTTTTAACTATGGAATTAAGAACGGCTGTGTTTGAACTTTGCTGCCTGGAGGAGTTCCGAGTGGGTCAACCATGTGATCGGCCAAAGTGCATCCCTGCTCAAAGTCGTGGAAATGACCCTAAGACGGGAAAGGCCCATGCAGAAGAGCGAGAAGAGGGAGAAGTCCAGCCGTGTGACGTACTACATGTGGGGGCTTTTACTGCACTGCGCCATGAGGCACCCCATAACTGCGCAGTTCGTGGGCGGAGACTGGTGGAAGCCCGCGAAAACGTGCAAGTTGTGGGAGGAGTCTGGCCATGTGAGGAGATACACGTGGAGACTCCGGCTCGTGGTCAGTGCGTGATAGAGCAGCAGATAGTCGGGATGGCCTCAAGCTCCCCGTGGATTCTGGTTCCCTACCCCACGAAGATGACTGCTTTTGCTGCTCCCCTTACAGACACGGGGATAAGACTTAGACCCCGAGGGCAGTTGGCTCTGTACACCTGCAGAGACACGGAGGCCCTCGGCGTGATCTGTCCCGGATACTCGGGACTGGTGGTCCACCTGAAGCCATTCGGGCGTTGTGAAGCATGCAGAGAATTTCCCTTCGCCTCAACTGCCTCACAGGTACCGCTACTCCGGAAGGGGAGATTCAGGCCTTTGTGGAGGTCCCCGTACGCACTGACCAGGGCGACGTGACTGCCCAACCAGAGATTGGAAGAGAAAAATCAGAGGATGCTGCTTCGGTCACCACAGATTCCCTGCTCCCACCTCCGAAGAGGAAAGTTGGCCTGGTGCAGGCATCCTGTGGTCGTGGTCGAGCTTCACCCCGTCGCTTGCCGGGCCTGGATGGATCCGGTTGGAAGAGTCCTGGACATCCCTGTGCTTCGAAAGGTCAAGGTGAGCCAGGGGCTGGGACTGTGGTGGTGGTTGGAGGTGTCGGGAGTCTACAGTCGGTGGAGCCCGCTAGGGAGGGTAGTTCCACGTCTACTAGAGACTACCTTCCCGCAGAGATGTACGACACCTCCGACCTAGAGTCGCTGTCGGACTGTGGGGACGACGGTGAAATAGATGAACTTTTTCACCGCAAGGGCTGGGATAAACGCCCATTACCTGTGTTACGTGCACCACGAGATTCGCCTATGTCCATAGGAGACAGTACGCCCCGGGCGGAGGCCCCGGAGCCTACGAGGAAGCCTGGTCCTTCGCTTGTCCTTCCACCATCCGCAGCATCACCTGTTCTGGTGGCGGGGACACAACGCGCATCACTACGGGCACCAAGAGCAAAGCCATCAGAGGTAGTGAAAGTACCTCGGCATCCAGAAGCCATTGTTCCGCCAGGAGAGGGGGAGCGGGCCATGATGCCTCCTTTGGCCCGAATGCAGCGACTCTTCTACCAGAGGGTCGCCCGTGAGTACGGATGGGAATATCCTTACTTGCCTCGGGACTTACTTTTTGAGGTTGAAGTTCTACGGCAGCGGTGGTATGATGAGTTTGTTTGGGAGAAGCTAAAGTGCCTCATGCCCGTCGGTATTTGGCTTGTTCACCCTCAGTGTCCAAACAATTCAGAGACTGCAGAGCAGAATGGATGTGGGGCCGCCATATCCATGCAGACAAGGTGCGCATCTGCAGGAAGGATGGAGAGGACATCGATTATTCGGTGGAAACTTTCGATCAGCACCTAAAGCTTTCGTTTTTGCCGGATCCAAAGTTTTGTTTGTGAGGAGATACAGAGAAAAAGGAAAGAACTCTCCTGTATAATTTTTTTGCTGTTGAACTTTCTGGAAGTATCCTTGCCGGAACATCAGAACTGTGCACTAGTTTTTTTTTTGTGTTTGGGCTTTTCTACTCCTTGGAGAAATGAGAGCTGTTGTTGTTCTCTCTTTCTTCACACGTCAGAGATAAAGACTTTGGGGTAGAATCAGAGTAGGGACACCAGAAGAAGGAAGACTCCACCAAGTGTCATTACCACGGCACTGTCACTAGGTGGCAGTGTTGCACAACGTTTGTTTCTTTACACTTGCATCACATTACTCTTTGGAGCAAGTGAGTCTCTCGGCTGATAGACTCATTCATTCCAAATTAACACAAATGTGTTAGGATGTTGTATTTTTGTTTCCCTTTCTGCAGGAGATCCGTCTGTCAAGGCTGCTGAGTGTGGGGTGGTTCTTAGACAGTAATGGGAGGGATAGTATATGTGTATACATGGTCAGATGGTTTTATTGCAAAAAAGTTTTTTATTTCATGTTTCCCCTTCCCTTGAGCAGGCCTTGGCACAGTTAGGATTCAAATTTGAGGGATGGCCTCTGGGGTCAGGCTTATGTTACCACTCTTTGGGAGACATGGGCTTGCACCAGACGCTGGGGACCAGCGTCAAATCACTAGGGGGAGAGTGTAGCGGGGGTTTAAATTTAGGGGGATACACCTGGGTGGTAGTATGACCCAGGTGTGTATAAATCATGAAAGGATTTAGAAAATTGTAAATTTGTGGAGGACTTGGTGGTGTGTTGTTCTCTTTGGCCTGTGGGTGGCGGGGTTCCCACAGGTCTAAGGTAGATTCACTGCCGCAGTGCTGGCCTTTTTGTCGCCTGCTGGCGATGGTACGGCGAGGGCGGGGAACCCGCCGTGGCGTCGCGGGAGGAGATAAAGGGGAGAGACGCCCTCACCACGAGGTCTTCTTCCTGCATCGCGCGCCCAGGCACCTTCGGCCTGGGTGCGGGCGGTTCGGAGTTCCGGCCCAGGTGCCCTAGGCCTGGTCAGAGCGGAGTTGGCGTCCATCCCAGGCACCTTCAGCCTGGGGTGAGGTACTAAACTGGAGGCCTGGGGCTCAGTGACTTCGACTGGGTCCCGCAAGGGCGGGATTGTCCGAGGGTCCCTGAGGTGGATGGGGCTCGTATCTGAGGCGAGGAGGCCGGAGAGGTTACCCTTCTGAAGAGACGGAGCAGCATCAACCCGGTGACAGAGGGGCCTCTGGTAACTCTCTTGGAGGGACATTTCCCCCTGATAGGGGCCACAACGCAGCAAAGGTACTCCTGTTTCTGTTCTCTGGGGTTGCTGGTAGAGACCCTGTAGGTTTAAGTTCTCTCACAAGCCATGGGCTTTAGCAACCGCTGGTGAATCCACAGTGGTTTAGTTTACTTATCAGGACAGTGCCTCGACCTGCTCACCCCACCGTATTGAACTGTTTATTGGGTCTCAACCAGTCGGCTGGAAAAGGACTGTTTATTGGAGTGTGTTAATAAACAAGAGTTGGACCCTCTATCGGTGTGTGGAACTCTGGTTAATGGGAGCAAAGGGGAGTGTCAGTACAGCAGGACTTGGTTCTTAACGAGACACACAGGCCCGAGGAGAATAACAGGTACTGGCCTTCACCTCACCCACAGCAATGGGGAGGACATGGGCCGTAGCGTATCTCACCCTCACGTACAACTAGGGTTGCCACCTCATCCCTTTAAACCCGAACACATATGAATTACACAGGTTCTGAGGCTAATTTAATGCAGATAAGGCACCAAGTGAGTTTAATTACCACCTTAATCAGCCACAGAACCTGTGTAATTAATATGTGTTCAGGTTTAAAGGGATGAGGTGGCAACTCTACGTACAACATACCCCTAGACCAGAAAGAGGGGGTGAGGCCGCTACAGAAGGTTATTGGGTATGCTTTGCAAAAGTCAAGCTTCACCTCATTTACTAACCTGCTCTTTTTGACGTTAGTAAATCAACCCCTACGAGACGTTTCTCGGGGCTGCAGTTCCTCTGAGCTCCACAAGGTGGTGATCTCGCTTTTACCATAGAGACAAGAAGTCTCTATGGAAGACAGGAAGTAATGTCACAGGCAGGAAGTGATGGCAGGTATAAACAGGAAGTTCCAGGTGAGATGTGAGTCGGGAGGAAGTAGTGAGGAGACATTCTTGTAAGTGGCAGCAGAGGAGGTAATACGATTTTATTTTCTATTTACACCCAGTAACCCCCCCCCCCCCATCATGTCCGTCCTCTTCCTCAACAAACTCTACTCCCTTGGCCTCCGTGATTCTGCTCTTTCCTGGTTCTCCTCCTATCTATATCAGTGTCACATACAACATTTTCTCCGCTCCCCCTCCTCTTTCTGTTGGGGTACCCCCAAGATTTGGTCCTTGGGCCCCTCCTATTCTCACTCTATACCTCTTCCCTGGGCCAGTTGATAACCTCCCGTGGCTTCCAATACCACTTCTATGCCGACGACACCCAGATCTATCTCTCCACTCCTCAACTCACCCCCTCCATCTCCTCAACTCACCCCCTCCATCTCCTCAACTCACCCCCTCCATCTCCTCAACTCACCCCCTCCATCTCCTCAACTCACCCCCTCCATCTCCTCAACTCACCCCCTCCACCTCCTCTCCTCACCCCCTCCACCTCCTCTCCTCACCCCCTCCACCTCCTCTCCTCACCCCCTCCACCTCCTCTCCTCACCCCCTCCACCTCCTCACCTCACCCCCTCCATCTCCTCACCTCCATCTCCTCACCCCACCCCCTCCATCTCCTCACCCCACCCCCTCCATCTCCTCACCCCACCCCCTCCACCATCTCCTCTCCTCACCCCCTCCACCACCTCCTCACCTCACCCCCTCCACCACCTCCTCACCTCACCCCCTCCACCACCTCCTCACCTCACCCCCTCCACCACCTCCTCACCTCACCCCCTCCACCACCTCCTCACCTCACCCCCTCCACCACCTCCTCACCTCACCCCCTCCACCACCTCCTCACCTCACCCCCTCCACCACCTCTTCACCTCACCCCCTCCACCACCTCTTCACCTCACCCCCTCCACCACCTCTTCACCTCACCCCCTCCACCACCTCTTCACCTCACCCCCTCCACCACCTCTTCACCTCACCCCCTCCACCTCTTCACCTCACCCCCTCCACCTCTTCACCTCACCCCCTTCACCTCTTCACCTCACCCCCTTCACCTCTTCACCTCACCCCCTTCACCTCTTCACCTCACCCCCTTCACCTCTTCACCTCACCCCCTCCACCTCTTCACCTCACCCCCTCCACCTCTTCACCTCACCCCCTCCACCTCCTCACCCCCCTCCACCTCCTCACCTCACCCCCTCCATCTCCTCACCTCACCCCCTCCATCTCCTCACCTCCTCCATCTCCTCACCTCACCCCCTCCATCTCCTCACCTCACCCCCTCCATCTCCTCACCTCACCCCCTCCATCTCCTCACCTCACCCCCTCCATCTCCTCACCTCACCCCCTCCATCTCCTCACCTCACCCCCTCCATCTCCTCACCTCACCCCCTCCATCTCCTCACCTCACCCCCTCCATCTCCTCACCTCACCCCCTCCATCTCCTCTCCTCACCCCCTCCATCTCCTCTCCTCACCCCCTCCATCTCCTCACCTCACCCCCTCCATCTCCTCACCTCACCCCCTCCATCTCCTCACCTCACCCCCTCCATCTCCTCACCTCACCCCCTCCATCTCCTCACCTCACCCCCTCCATCTCCTCTCCTCACCCCCTCCATCTCCTCTCCTCACCCCCTCCATCTCCTCTCCTCACCCCCTCCATCTCCTCTCCTCACCCCCTCCATCTCCTCTCCTCACCCCCTCCACCTCCTCTCCTCACCCCCTCCACCTCCTCTCCTCACCCCCTCCACCTCCTCTCCTCACCCCCTCCACCTCCTCACATATCACAAACAATACCGAGTGACGTATCAGTATGGATGTCACACCACTCCCTCAATCTGTCTAAAACTGAGCTTGTATTTCCTCCTCCCGATCCCCTCCACCCATGACTTTACCATTGAGATCAACGGCACAACCATTGGTCCCTCCACACATGCCAAGGTGCTGGGTGTAATCCTAGACTCTGGCCTCTCCTTCAGCCTCAACATCCAATCACTGGCCACATCTTCCCTCTTCAACCTCCGCAACATCTCCGGAATTCGACCCTTTCTGACTAACAACACCACAAAACAACTTATTCACTCCGCGATTATTTCCCTCCTAAAATACTGCAACTTTCTCCTCACCGGCTGACCTTTACACAGGCAGTGTCCTCCACCCCTCTCTGCCAATCCCTCCACTGGTCTCCATTCAGTGTCCTCCACCCCTCTCTGCCAATCCCTCCACTGGCCTCCATTCAATGTCCTCCACCCCTCTCTACCAATCCCTCCACTGGCCTCCATTCAATGTCCTCCACCCCTCTCTGCCAATCCCTCCACTGGTCTTAATTCAGTGTCCTCCACCCCTCTCTGCCAATCCCTCCACTGGCCTCTATTCAGTGTCCTCCACCCCTCTCTACCAATCCCTCCACTGGCCTCCATTCAGTGTCCTCCACCCCTCTCTGCCAATCCCTCCACTGGCCTCCATTCAGTGTCCTCCACCCCTCTCTGCCAATCCCTCCACTGGCCTCCATTCAGTGTCCTCCACCCCTCTCTGCCAATCCCTCCACTGGCCTCCATTCAGTGTCCTCCACCCCTCTCTACCAATCCCTCCACTGGTCTGCATTCAATGTCCTCCACCCCTCTCTGCCAATCCCTCCACTGGCTCCCGATTACCCAGCAAATTAAATTGAAAGTACTAACCACAAAATACAACGCCATTCATAACTCTGCCTCGAGATACATCACCAATCTTATCTCCAAATATCACCCAAACCGTCCTCTCCGCTCTTCTCAAGACCTCCTTCTCTCAAGCTCCCTCGTCTCCTCCTCCCATGCTCATCTCCAGGATTTCTCCAGAGCTTCTCCTATCCTCTGGAACTCGCTACCTCAACCTGTCCGGCTATCGCCTACTCTGGCTGTCTTTAGGCAATCCCTGAAAACTCATCTCTTCAGGGAAGCCTATCACGTCTCCAACTAATCTTTTACCACTTCTATCAGCTCATTCCCCACAGTTACAACCTTTTGTACCACCTGCCCCACCCTATTAGATTGTAAGCTCTTCTGAGCAGGGCCCTCTTAATCCTCTTGTATTCTATTGTAACTGTAGTAAACTGTTGGGGCTATATGAATCCTGTATAATATTAATAATAATATATAGTGTGGAAACCTAGATTAACCCCTTCAGGGTCAGAACATTCCCCCACTTACGGGGCCGGAACATTCTCTTCATTTTGGAGATGTGTCACCTTTCCCACCAATCACCTTCTCACCTCATCAGTCTATACTTAGAGATTATATTATAATACGGGATGTGGGTTCTAAGCAGAGGTGTATTTATAATGCGTATATTTGATTTTATAATTGTTAGGCCTCATGCACACGGGATGTTGTTACAGCGGCTGTTTTTGGCTTTCATTTTTTTTTGCAGTTGGTAAACTCCCCAGCATGTTATCCTATGTGCCCAATCACACATAGGCTGTTATCAGCATTTTTTTTTATTTTTTTATTTGCAGGGACGTTTTCTAGCAGGAAAAAATCCCAAAAGAGGAGTTTTTCAGCTAAAAAAAACACTCTAAGGCCGGGTTCACACATATGCAAATTGAATGTGGGTTTCCCCACATCAAATTCACATGACATGCTAGTGTCACCGTTTAGCAAAGGGTCCTGTGCATGTTTGGGTCCAATTCAGGTGACGAATTTAGGCAACAATTCTGACCTGATTCCCACCTGAACCGGTGAACAGACATGCACCAGACCCCAGGTACGAACCCGCGCCCCCCACATATGTGAACCCGGCCTTACTCTGAAAACAGCTAAAAAAACACTGCAAAACTCATTCTACAGATAACGCTACTGCCGTTTTTATAACACCCAGTGTGCCAGATGCCTTATGGAGGAGGAAATATCTGTTCCTGATGTCTGTGAAGGTTCAACACAAGGGATGTGTCTGGATGGTGACTGTATCATTGTGTGTGTCAGGTTCCTATAAGGTGTCAGGATGTCACTGTCTATTTCTCCATGGAGGAGTGGGAGTATTTAGAAGGACACAAGGATCTCTACAAGGACGTCATGATGGACAATCAGCCGCCCCTTACATCACCGGGTAAGAGGAGACTTTATTGTAAAGGAGAGAGCAGTACGGAGGCTCCACCTAGATCCCCCATCATCTGATAAACACATAGAAACAATGTATTCAGTCAGTGTGTGTGTTTCCTACAGATGGGTCCAGTAATGGGAACCCACCAGAGAGATGTCTCCGTCCTCTGTATTCCCGGGATTCCACACAGGAAGGCCACACCATCCCCCACCATCATCAGGTAGGGTGAAGAACAATTATTGGTAGTTATGATTAATACACAAACTTGTTTGAATATATAATAAAACTTTCATTATAACAGAGTGGAAACCTCGGGGATTATAATATTGTTGTGAAAGAGGAGGATGAGGAGTATGGAGTGATGGAGGAGTTTGCAGAAGGACACAAGGATATGATGGAGCCACCTAATACCAGGAACCCACCAGAGAGATTTCCCCGTCCTCTGTATTCCCGGGATTCCACACAGGAAGGTCACACCATCCCTCACTGTTACAAGGTCGGTGGGACAGAGCTTCTAGAACATGGACTCATGGAGGCAATGTGTAGATTTTTTTTTTTTTTTTTTATATGTGATGTCACAATATTAAAGTTTTATATTTTACAGAAGATACTTTTTATCCTTCTCTTGGTTTAGAGTGAAGATCTGATAGATCTAAAAGTTGAGGTTAAATCAGAAGAAGAAGAAGAGACGTATGTGAGGGATGATCAGCAGTCTATGGAGGAGGATAGAATAACGGGGACATTTATAGAGGAGGACACTCCTACAGAGATCAGCACAGGTGGGTCATTAACACTAAATCCATTCCTCCACCCATACTGCTCACTGATTGGTCCAGAGTAGGGCGGGGACTGGGTGATATCAGCCTGTAATCCCCTGGTCACTTTCCTGAGCTGTGTTCCCCATCCTGTATTCCGGTATTTCTCTCGGATAATCTTCCTACTCTGTGCTGCAGACACAATTTATGTATCTAGACTGGATTTATGGAGATTCTGGGATTCATAATTCTTTTCAGGTTTGCTCATCTTTCGAAAAAGAAAGCTACTGGTTCCAGCAAGGCTTTAGGACCTTGCCGTTGGGACGACTTCTGATGCATCAACCTCCAAGACATAGGGCAGAGCTGGGTCTGGGTGCTGCAGAACAGGAGCTGAGGTGAACAAGGCCTCACAAAAGCTGTTTGGGCTTCCAGGGACTGAAAATGGATGTGTTGATGAGTTGAATTGAGTAATCGGGGCAATGATGCTAGAGAAGACTCTAATAAATCTTCGATAGAAACTAGCAAACCCCACGAACCTTTGGATGCCCTTCTCATCAGTGGGAGCTGGCCATTGTTGGATAGCGGATACCTTCTGAGGGCCCTACCTTGTAATCCCATAGCGGATACCTTCTGAGGGCCCTACCTTGTAATCCCATAGCGGATACCTTCTGAGGGCCCTATCTTCTAATCCCATAGCGGATACCTTCTGAGGGCCCTATCTTCTAATCCCATAGCGGATACCTTCTGAGGGCCCTATCTTCTAATCCCATAGCGGATACCTTCTGAGGGCCCTACCTTCTAATCCCATAGCGGATACCTTCTGAGGGCCCTACCTTCTAATCCCATAGCGGATACCTTCTGAGGGCCCTACCTTCTAATCCCATAGCGGATACCTTCTGAGGGCCCTACCTTCTAATCCCCTAGCGGATACCTTCTGAGGGTCCGTGGCCACTCTGTCTGCGGAGAGGATTAAGCCCAATAATTGTATGGGCGTTTTTTAACAAAATGTCACACTTCTCTGCTTTCGCATGAAGTCCGTACTTCCTCAGTGTGGACAGAACATTTTTAACGTAGATTCTGTGCAGCTCCAAGGTGGCAGAAAAGATAAGAATATCGTTCAGGTACACGATCAGGAAGTAATCCAGGAATTCTCTAAAAATATAATTTACAAAATGTTGAAAGGTAGCTAGGGCATCACACCGTCCAAAAGGCATGACAAGATGTTCGAAGTGCCGAAATCAAGTTCGAAAAGCTGTCTTCCACTCATCTCCCTCACGGATGCACACAAGGTTGTAAACGCCCCGTAAGTCCGGTTTGGTAAAGATCTGGGCATCACAAAATCTCTGGAACAGCTCGAATGAGAGGGACAGGATAGCGTTTTTTTATAGTATTTGCGCGCTCTATAATCCACACAGGGCCTGAGAGTATGATCTTTCTTTTGTACGAAGAAGATCCCGGCACCACCTGGGGAAGATGAAGGATGAATGAACCCTCTTTTCTAAGTTCTCCTCCAATATATTGATAAAGGGAATTTCTGCACCAGGTAACAACTTGATTGGACAATTGTAAGGGCGATGAGGTGGTGATGTGTTAAAAAGAAAGTTATCAAAAACGTCTAGAAAATCATGGTAGATTGCAGGATCCTCTTGTCTGGTGTTGAAAGTCCGTTAGACGGGTAAAGCAGCTGACAGGTGACAAGGATTCAGGATTAAAACAGCACTCAAGACAGTAAGTCGACTCGAAGAGGATCTCCCCCTTTAATCCATTCAATCTGTGGATTGTGTGCGCACAGCCACGAGATTCCCAGGATCACTGGGAACATTGGTGAACAAAGAACATCGACGCAGAGAAACTCTTGATGGCCATAGTCAGTCAAGGTAAGTATGGGTAGAGTCTCTTGTGTAATAGGCCCAGAACTAGGGATGGTGCCATCAGCCAGGTGGCCTTCAAGTCTTTGCTTTTTGGTTTGGTGGGGAATCCAAAGTTTTTTTTTTGTCCATGAAGCAACTGGAGGGCCCGGAATCAACTATTACTGGAAGTCGGAGCTCCCCTTCCGCCACCAGTAATGAGACATGGAGAATGAGGTGAGTCAGGGAAGGTCCAGAGACTTGGAAGTACGTAGGGCTGCGGGGAGAAGACTTACTGGGTCTCACGGGAACAGTTGCGAAGGAAATCCCTGGCTTCTTCCACAGTAGAGACAAAGGTTGGCCTGTCGGCGGCAAAGTCTTTCATCTGGGGTTAAAGCGAAGCGGACCAAGCCAAGCTGCATAGGCTCGTCTTTAGCTGCAGCTGCAGTAGAGGTTTTGTTATAAAATGCGTCTGTCCACAGACTCTGTGGACCGTCTGACATTTTTTAAATGAATCAGTCTTGAATTGCCAGCAGCTATGAAGCCCCTGATGCCGATGTCTCTGATTAAGTGTTTTTGGAATCTCTGCAGGACTTCTAGGCTGCCTAGTGTTGTGGGTGTCGATTTCATCTGAAAGAATTTTTTTGGTGTAGGTTTCATGGGCACAAATAACACCCAAAGGCCATATTTTCTGCACCTGTTTGACATGTGCATATCATTGCAATTTTTGACAGCAAGGCCAATTCTTGCTTTTATCAAGAGTACCTCTATAGAGTTACGGTGTGAAGGTACCACCAACACCCAAAGACCAATTTTTCGGCACACACATCCGCTCTCCTCCCCTTCATGTTGCTGACCTGGAAGTGACGTGAATGACATGACTTCCAGGTCCTCATTGGCAGTTTCCCCGATGCAGGAGCAGGTGGTACCTTAGGTAGCATCCATGCCTGCTCCCGCAGGCATCTGTCAAGTTCAATCGCCAGCTGAATGAGCTCCTCTAGGGTGGCGGGGGTCTCCACTTGAGCAAGCTCATCTTTGAGAGCTTCATATAGTCCAAGTCAGTATTGGTATCTGAGGGGGGCCTTGTTTCACCCTGTGTTTGCAGACTGTTTACGAAAGTCCACTGTATAGTCCTCTGCAGGGCGTCACCCTTTCTGCAAGGTATATAGGGCAGATTCAGTAGTGGCCATGCATTGCAGATTGTCCTATAATAAGGACATGTCCTCAAAGAATTCATCCACTGAGTTGAGGGTAGGACTCTTTTGTTCCAGTAAATGATGGGCCCAAAACTGGGGTTCATTGGACAGCAGGAGGATACTGAACCCCACCTTCACAGTCTCAAAGGAAAAAGTGACCCATGGAAGATTAGTGTGAATGATCCAGGGAGTATTATGGATGGTTCTGAATTTGCTGCGGTAAGAGTGCCGGCGAGGGAGTGGAGCTCGTCACAGCTCCTGTGTTCACTAAAGAAGTGAAGGAGGGAATCTCTGATGCCATACATCCACCGGGTGGTGTGCCGGTAGAAGAGACAACCTCAGCCGGGGCTCAAGCCAAGCCGCGCGCCTGACGCGCTTCCTTTCACCCCCCTGGAGCTTAGTCATGAGGATGGAGAACCCATGTGCATGGGGGAGTATAGGATCATCACCAGGAGTCACTCATAAGGGCTGGCAGGTGTATGTAACTGATTGTCCAGGGCTGTTGAGTGAGGACGGTGGAGTGGGATGTGGAAGGCATGGGGGTGGGAAAGAAAAAAGGAGAAAAAAAAGAATGTGCAGGGAGTGGAAAATGTAAAGTAAAAATCAATTGGAAAGTGGTGGAATATTTATCAGCCCCTTATTTTTCTGAATGGACAGTCAGTGATCCATACCGATCATTGACTCTGTTTATTCATAACTGAAGCATAGTAAACTGTGTTCATTCATATGCTGAAGCATAGGAAACCGTTATGAATGAAGGGGACGCCTCTATACAGAGCTCTTCCTGTCCATTCGTTATGTGCAGCTGAGGCTGCAGGGATGGAGATTGGAGGGCTGTGTCCTCAGTCTCCTTTCTCTGTCTCAAAGGTGGAATATCAGAGGTCTGTTTTAGACCCCCGATATCTCACCAGAGCCCCCCAACGGGGCTCCTAAAAAAAGAAAAAAATACAATTGTAAAAATCTACTGCCACCAGTGGTGGAACTCCAGGGGGTCACAAAGGTCGCACTTCTCTCTCCCCTCCACCCACTGCTATATTTACACATAATATGTATTCTCTTCTGTTACCCCCATTTCCTACCAGCTGGACATTTTATATCTGATGATGTGATTGGAGCACAGACTTTTACATGGTGATAACTTCCTCAAACTTTGGACCCTTAAACAGAAAGTGATATTGAGGGGGAGGAGTCAATAACCCAATGATGGTCTTCAGGATCAGTCCAGTCTTCATCTTGGTTGGTTAGGGGAACCAATCAGCTCATGTCTAGTAATAATCTTTGTATTTCTATTTTAGTAGATGGACGGGAGATGAGGAAAACCTCAGAGGATTGTCTCACTTTGTCTCCAGTCTGTAAAGTAGAAGATGAGGACATCACACAGTATAGTCCAGGAGAAAACCCGACTACCTCAAATGTCCATCCGGCACCACACAGTGTAGATGGACCATCGTATTCCTCTTATCCTGAGGAACCTCAGACTGTGCGGGACGGTGCCGGACCATCGTATTCCTCTTATCCTGAGGAACCTCAGACTGTGCGGGACGGTGCCGGACCATCGTATTCCTCTTATCCTGAGGAACCTCAGACTGTGCGGGACGGTGCCGGACCATCGTATTCCTCTTATCCTGAGGAACCTCAGACTGTGCGGGACGGTGCCGGACCATCGTATTCCTCTTATCCTGAGGAACCTCAGACTGTGCGGGACGGTGCCGGACCATCGTATTCCTCTTATCCCGAGGAACCTCAGACTGTGCGGGACTGTGCCGCCCTGCCAACAGATAAGAGGTTTCCCTGTCCTCAGTGCGGGAAGCATTTCCGTTCTAATGCCCATCTTATTGTGCATGAAAGATCTCACACGGGGGAGAAGCCGTATTCCTGCCCTGAGTGCGGGAAATGTTTTTCAGATAAGTCCAATCTTCACACTCATCAGCAACTGCACACGGGGGAGAAGCCGTATTCCTGTTCTACGTGCGGGAAATGTTTTATAAAAAAAGCAGAGCTTGTCATACATCAATGGTCTCACACAGGGGAAAAGCCTTATCCTTGTTCTGAGTGCGGGAAATGTTTTACAAGCAAATCCATTCTCAGCAGACACCAACGGTCTCACACGGGGGAGAGGCCACATCCCTGTCCTGAGTGTGGGAAATGTTTTTCAGTGAAGGCCCATATTTACACACATCTGAGGTCTCACACGGGGGAGAAGCCACATTCATGTCCTGAGTGCGAGAAAAGTTTTTCAGTGAAGTCCAGTCTTTACAGACATCAGAGAACTCATACGGGGGAAAAGCCGTATTCCTGTCCTGAGTGCGCTAAATGTTTTTCATTGAAGGCCCATCTTAACTCACATCTGAAGTCTCACACGGGGGAGAAGCCACATACCTGTCCTGAGTGTAGGAAATGTTTTTCAATGAAGGCCAGTCTTTGCAGACATCAGAAAACTCACACGGGGGAGAAGCCGTATCCCTGTCCTGAGTGAGGGAAATGTTCCTCGCTGAAGTCCTGTCTTCCTGTACATCAGGGGGTCCCACACAACCCTCGAGGTGTATTAGTGAGTGGGAAATGTCTTGTATATGAATGTTGCTGGACATGTGGGGAAGAAGCACACCCTGATATACACCTCAGATATACTCCATGGCTGATCTTCATCATGTAAGAAACAGTTCATAAGGAGATCAGAGATCACCAAAGACATGGATGAAGTGTTGTACCGTGTTGGCCATTGAAAGCAGGAGAAAAATAAAAATGGAGTCATTACCTCTCATTGGCTGAGTACATTTTGTGGTGGAAGATTTCACTAACACTTACAGGTATGTTTCTGATAAAATTACCTGGACAAATGTGAACCTCAAGTCGCATCAAAGTTGGTCCAATGTAGTGCAGTCCCAAGTTGCACAAGTGTGAATGGGGCCTAAATGTCAGGAGATTTTATATAAATGTAGCACCCTCTAGTGGGCTATCAGGTTAGTATAGGTAAATGTATTTGTGTGAGTCTGGAATCTGGGTCACGGTTTACTGCAGGTCAGGCTGGATGACTCATAGAGGCAGGTCTCTGGTGCCTCCCCCTGGATCTGGAAGTTTGGAGAAACTTCTAGAAGATAGAGGTCGGAGGCCTGGAGAGTTGATCTTCACAGCAATGAGTCTGATGGTTCTTTCTAGAGAGATTCATTTTATTGGGTCCCAGCACAGAGGTACAAATTTGCAAATCACCTCTCTGTGAACTGTTTAATTAGATTGGCCCACAAGGGCCAAGGTGGTCTTGTATAAAATTAACAGCAAAGAGCCTTTGGCTGTCCTTTTGTTATGTAGAATACAGCTGGTTTGGTCAGACCCTGGCCTGGTCAATATCTCATCCCTAATACTGTGTGTGTGTGTGTGTGTGTGTGTGTGTGTGTGTATATATATATATATATATACACATACACAGTGGGGATCGAAAGTTTGGGCACCCCAGGTATAAATGTGTATTAATGTGCATAACGAAGCCAAGGAAAGATGGAAAAATCTCCAAATGGCATCAAATTACAGATTACACATTCTTATAATTTGTCAAAAAAAGTTAGATTTTATTTCCATCATTTACACTTTCAAAATTACAGAAAACAAAAAAATGGCGTCTGCAAAAGTTTGGGCACCCTGCAGAATTTAATTGCATGCACTGCCCCCTTTGCAAAGCTGAGACCTGCCAGTGTCATGGATTGTTCTCAATCATCGTCTGGGAAGACCAGGTGATGTCAATCTCAAAGGTTTTAAATGGCCAGACTCATCTGACCCTCCCCCAACAATCAGCACCATGGGTTCTTCTAAGCAGTTGTCTAGAAAACTGAAACTGAAAATAGTTGACGCTCACAAAGCTGGAGAAGGCTATAAGAAGATAGCAAAGCGTTTTCAGATGTCAATATCCTCTGTTCGGAATGTAATTAAGAAATGGCAGTCATCAGGAACAGTGGAAGTTAAAGCAAGATCTGGAAGACCAAGAAAAATATCAGACAGAACAGCTCGCAGGATTGTGAGAAAAGCAATTCAAAACCCACGTTTGACTGCACGATCCCTCCAGAAAGATCTGGCAGACACTGGAGTTGTGGTACACTATTCCACTATAAAGAGATACTTGTACAAATATGGTCTTCATGGAAGAGTCATCAGAAGAAAACCTCTTATACGTCCTCACCAGAAAAATCAGCGTTTGAACTTTGCAAATTAACATATAGACAAGCCTGAGGCATTTTGGAAACAAGTTCTGTGGACCGATGAGGTTAAAATAGAACTTTTTGGCCGGAATGAGCAAAGGTACGTTTGGAGAAGAAAGGGCACAGAATTTAATGAAAAGAACCTCTGTCCAACTGTTAAGCATGGGGGTGGATCAATCATGCTTTGGGGTTGTATTGCAGCCAGTGGCACAGGGAACATTTCACGAGTAGAAGGAAAAATGGATTCAATAAAATTTCAGCAAATTTTGGATGGTAACTTGATGCCATCTGTGAAAAAGCTGAAGTTAAAGAGAGGATGGCTTCTACAAATGGATAATGATCCTAAACACACCTCAAAATCCACGGGGGATTACATCAAGAGGCGTAAACTGAAGGTTTTGCCATGTCCTTCACAATCTCCTGACCAACATTATTGAAAACCTATGGATAGACCTTAAAAGAGCAGTGCGTGACAGACAGCCCAGAAATCTCAAAGAACTGGAAGACTTTTGTAAGGAAGAAGAATGGGCAAAGATACCGCAAACAAGAATTGAAAGACTCTTGGCCGGCTACAAAAAGCGTTTACAAGCTGTGATACTTGCCAAAGGGGGCAGTACAAGATATTAACTCTGCAGGGTGCCCAAACTTTTGCAGACGCCATTTTTTTGTTTTCTGTAATTTTGAAAGTGTAAATGATGGAAATAAAATCTAACTTTTTTTGACATATTATAAGAATGTCTAATCTGTAATTTGATGCCATTTGGAGATTTTTTCATCTTTCCTTGGCTTCATTATGCACATTAATACACATTTTTACCTGGGGTGCCCAAACTTTCGATCCCCACTGTGTGTGTATGTATGTATGTATGTATGTATGTATATGTATGTATATATATATATATATATATATATATATATATATATATATATATATATATATATATTGTGAGGGGGTTAGCTTGGCAGCGGGTGTGTGTGACCCCCGGGATGGGCTCCCCACACAAAAACAGGCCCAGCAAACGGAGGTTGTGGTTTTCAAAATCAAAAAAAAGGTGCGGTTTATTTTCTATTTACAGTGACAAAACACAGCAAAGCCAAAAGAAACATAAACAAATTAAATCCTGGTCAACTTGACCTCTGACTAAACATACAGGTTTCCTAACTAACAACTGGGATCAGCCTAGTGCTGTCCTAGTCCCTAAGTCCCTGGTTTTAAATGTCCAAGCAAATAGCCACACAGGCTTTGTCTCACCGGACAAGGGTTCACTCTCTCCAGGAAGTCCACACAGGTCTGGTTCCAGGCATGAGCTAACATCTAATGAAGCTGGGAGTTCTTATAGAGGCCTAAATGAGCTGACAAGCTTCAGCTGGTCTCATCAACTCCCTGTCTGCACGACGCCCAGCCCTCTCCCTAGAGGTATGAGTCATCCATGAGCCCACTAGCCTTAGCTGGGCTTATACAACTCTCCACCTAGTTGTATAAGTCGGCGTAAAGCCTGAATCTGGGCGAAATATATCTACCCCCCTGGATGCAACCAGGTGACTTTACCTTCCTGCTGTCACAATATATATATATATAATATCAAATATCCTGCATCAACCTGCCTACCAAAGGAGTGCAGTGGTCAGGAGTATATCGTATACAGCCCAGAATGCAGTGGTCAGGGACTAGAGTTGGGCTGAACACCCCCCCGGTTCGATTCACACCAGAACTCCCGAACAGAGAAACAAATCGCCCTGAGCCGCAAACTCTATTAAAGTCTATGTAGTCAAAACATGATGAAGTTATTGGCTATAAAAAAAGGTTGTGGGGGTCCCGGTATTGTCTTGGGTTTCAATGCAAAAGTTGTTTTTCATATTTAAAGTAGCAGTGGTTTTAATGATGCTTAACCACTTGACAACTGGGCACTTAAATCCCCTTAACCACTTAACGACCGCCCACTGTAAATATACGTCGGCAGAATGGCACCGACAGGCAGAATCACGTACATATACGTGATTGCCTTTGTATAGTTGGGGGGTCCGATCGGACCCCCCTTCTTTACAGTGGGTGGTCGTTTTACCTTCGGGAGCGATCCGGCATGAGGGGACGGCCGTTCGATTCCGGCCACCCCCTCTCGATCGCTCCCGGCGAATGAGAGAGCTTCCCCTGCCTGCCAGGAAGGAGGAAGTGATGTCATCTCTCCTGCGGCGCTCACATATACCGAGCGCCGTACAGGAGAAGATGCAGGTTAGTACACAAAACAGCACACTGACACCAGGACACATAGGCACATAAATCGCCCCCCCAGACACCCCCCCCAGCCCCCAGTCACAGTGTCACTGATTGCAGTGACCATTTATTTAGTGATCACTGCAATCAGTGACATTTGTGACTGTAAAAGTGTCACTACATTTAGTTTTAGGTCCAGTGTAGCCCCCTAACCCCCCCCTAATAAAGGTTTAACCCCCTGATCACCCCCCAGATAACCCTTTCACCCCCTAGCACCGCCGTCGCTAAGCAATCATTTTTCTGATCGATGTCTTAGCGTCGGTGATGCTGATCGGTAGCCAGTAATTTTTTTTAGGTTCGCCGCAGGTTTTTATAGCGTCGGGTACCCCCATATATTACCTAATAAAGGTGTAACCCCCTTGATCACCCCCTAGCACCGCCGTCACTATGCGATCATTTTTCTGATCGATGTCTTAGCGTCGGTGATGCTGATCGGTAGCCAGTAATTTTTTTTAGGTTCGCCGCAGGTTTTTATAGCGTCAGGTACCCCCATATATTACCTAATAAAGGTTTAACCCCCTGATCGCCCCCCAGGTAACCCTTTCACCCCCTATCACCACTGTCGCTAAGCGATCGTTTTTATGATCGTTGTCTTAGCGTCGGTGATGCCGATAGGTAGCCAGTAATTTTTTTTAGGTTCGCCGCAGGCTTTTATAGCGTCAGGTACCCCCATATATTACCTAATAAAGGTTTTAACCCCCTAATTGCCCCTAGTTAACCCTTTCACCAGTAATCATCATATAAGTGTTACGGGTGACGCTGGTTAGTTAGTTTGCTTTTTATAGTGTCAGGGCACCCGCCGTATATAACCCAATAAAGGTTTAACCCCCTGATCGCCCGGCGGGTGATATCAATTAGGTTTTAGCGTCAGAGAGGGTCTGCGTCACACCCCAGGCAGCGTCAGGTTAGTGCCAGTAGCGCTAACACCCACGCGTGAAGCATACACCCCCCTTAGTGGTATAGTATCTGATCAGATCAATATCTGATCTGATCAGATCTATACTAGCGTCCCCAGCAGTTTAGGGTTCCCAAAAACGCACTGTTAGTGGGATCAGCCCAGATACCTGCTGGCACCTGCGTTTTGCCCCTCCGTCCAGCCCAGGCCACCCAAGTGCAGTATCGATCGATCACTGTCACTTACAAAACAAAAACACACATAACTGCAGCGTTCGCAGAGACAGGCCTGATCCCTGCGACTCCAGTGCTGTAGGAGGTGATTTCACCACCACAGTTAAAAAAAAAAAAGCAAATATGCCGAAGCATTGGGGCAGCAGGAGCGGAGGAGCAATTTTGCTCCTAATGCCGTGTACATACGGTCGAAATTCCGACGGAGGCTTGCCCGTGGAAAAGTCTGACCATGTGTGTGCGGCATAACTTTTACGGGAGGATGCCCCCATGCTTCGGCATATATACATGGTGCATGTATGCCCATCATTAGAAGTGGGTGGATGAAGGGCGGTATTCTAATGGTGGGCATACCCACCGATCAATCTCTTTTTTCGTTCAGCCAACAGGCTGCATGAAAAAAAAGATTACAATACATGTCCAACAAGGACCAGCAACGTACTGGTATGTTGCTGGACTTTGAATGTTTATACCAGAATGATGCCTGCGGGTTTAGGTATCATCTTGGTATCATTATTTTCAGCCAGCGGCCGGCTTTCATGTAAAAGCAATCCTAGCGGCTAATTAGCCTCTGGACTGCTTTTACAAGCAGTGGGAGGGAATGTCCCCCCCGGATATAAAAAGCGCCACTGGGAAATTGGGAAAGCATTTTATCACACCGATCTTGGTGTGGTCAGATGCTTTGAGGGCAGAGGAAAGATCTAGGGTCCAATAGACCCCAGTTTTTTCAAAAAAGAGTACCTGTCATTACCTATTGCTATCATAGGGGATATTTACATTCCCTGAGATAACAATAAAAGTGATAAAAATAAATAAATATGGAAGCAACAGTTTAAAAATAAAATAAAAAAGCAAAATTAATAATAAAAAAAAAAAAAGCACCCCTGTCCTGCCCTGCTCTTGCCCAATGGCGAACGCAAGCGTCGGTCTGGCGTCATATGTAAACAGCAATTGCACCATGCATGTGAGGTATCACCGCGAAGGTCAGATCGAGGGCAGTAATTTTAGCAGTAGACCTCCTCTGTAAATCTAACGGGGTAACCTGTAAATGCTTTTAAAGGCTTTTAAAAATGTATGTAGTTTGTCGCCAATGCGCGTTTGTGCGAAATTTTAAAGCATGTCGTGTTTGGTATCTATGTACTCGGCCTAAGATCATCTTTTTTATTTCATCAAACATTTGGGCAATATAGTGTGTTTTAGTGCATTAAAATTAAAAAAAGTGTATTTTTTCCCAAAAAAATGCGTTTGAAAAATCGCTGTGCAAATACTGTGTAGAAAAAAAATATGCAACACCCACCATTTTATTCTGTAGGGCCTTTGCTTTAAAAATATATATAATGTTTGGGGGTTCAACATAATTTTCTTGCAAAAAAAAATATGTTTTCATGTAAACAAAAAGTGTCAAAAAGGGCTTTGTCTTCAAGTGGTTAGAAGAGTGGATGTACTGTGGGGAGGAGCACAAAAGCGCCACTCTAAGTGCAGTATAATCAATAAAATGTAATGTTTAAAAAAGGGGGGGGGGAGCATATATATACTCACAAACATAACGTTAAAATGAGCATGTAGATAAAAATCAAAGTCTTATCTGTAAGAAGGCAGTGACGTGGGCCAGATGATCCTAGTGGGAGCCGATGTATGCCGGCACAGCACTTCCGCGGATGCAAAGGAAGGCAGAGTAAGAGAAGCCCACAGCGAGCGGTGGATGGATGAATCTTGCTGCACACCGTGACTTAGGAACAACTTCCGGGTGGACAGCTGGCCGTGACTTGCGGTGAGTATCCGGGTTGAAGGAGGACCAATAACATCCGTGTGACTGGTAACAAATAGGTGGTGAGCGCTTTCGGAGCATGCGCTCCTTCATCAGACCTATTAGTGGCCATGTTGAGTGAGGGCTCTATATACCCTGCAGTCATGCCGCAGGGTCCAAGAGCCCGCACCAAAACAAAACCAAATATTTTTTCTGATTAGAAATTGCAGTGCAAAGTGGACCACAGGGACATCAAATATTCATGAAAACAAACAGAGAACACATCAAAATGGTCTTGAAGAGAAAAACTATGTTATATGATATATGTTATATGAATATAAAAATAGATGATAACAATAATATTATCAAACTATCATTATTATTAATATTAGACAATAATAATGGTAAATTACAGAAAAAATTGCAGAAAAAAATATTATTAATTATGAAATATCAATTGGGAATATCAATTGGGAATAAATTGTTTAAAGCTTCTGTGTATTCCTATATGCATGATAGAAAATAGTGTAGTGCATATTTAGGATTTTTTATATATAGGAAACATTAATTAGTAGACAGAATGAAATTAAATAAAATATAATAATATATTGTATGAAAAAAGGGGGGGGGAAAGGGGGGAGAGGAAAGAAAAGGGAAAGGAGGGGGGAGGAAAAAATGGTTTGGTTTAAAAAGGGGGAGGGGCAAAGAAAAAAATGAACTGAACCATGGTATCTGTGGACAAAAAGAAGGTGCACTGGAAGGGAAAAGGCTATTTTAAATAAGATTGTTGACCTCTATCTCCTCATTAAGGCCCCCAGGCGATAAAGTATCCAGATTATAAATCCAGAAGGTTTCCCTCCGGCAGAGACGTTTAAAACGCTCCGCCGAAGGGAACCCTCCAGGGATAGATTCGATGACCCAAATCCTAAGACCTGCAGAGGACTGTTCGTGATGTTTAAGAAAATGGAGGGGAACACTATGTTTGTCATTTCCACCCTCAACGAATCGGCGGTGTTCGCCAAATCTTTTCCTGAGTGTTCGGATGGTTCTCCCAACATAATGAAGGCCGCATGGGCAAACCAAGCAATATACTACAAACTCTGTCGAACAGTTGAAAAAACTAGAGATTGGGTAGGTTTTCCCTTTGACTATGAACTCCTTCTGCCCATGGTGGACATGTTTGCACGTTAAACAGGCTCGTTTACGACATTGAAACATGCCAACCAGAGGAATCAGACAGGGTTTTCGTGTGAGTGCAACAGGAAATGGTTTATATTTACTAGGAGCTATAAGATTTTTGATATTCCTAGCTCTCCTATATGTGAATGTAGGTTTAGATGGTAGAATAGACTTCAAATGAGGATCTTCTAACAGAATAGACCAATGTTTATTTAAAATCTTTTCCATATTTTTGTGTTTAGTATGAAATTGAGTTATGAATCTGATTGGTTGAGTAGTGGCACTGATGGGCACAGGTGTGGCTCTGGTGTGCACTGGTGTGGCTCTGGTGGCACTGGTGTGGCTCTGGTGTCACTGGTGGGCACAGGCGGCACTGGTGGCCACAGGCGGCACTGGTGGCCACAGGCGGCACTGATGTGGCACTGCAGTGGCGCAGATGAGCACTGATGGGCACAGGTGACACTGGTGTGGCTCTGGTGACACTGGTGTGGCTCTGGTGGCACTGGTGTGGCACAGGTGGCACAGATGGCACTTTGGGGCACTTTTGGGCACTGTTTGGCACTGTTGGGCACAGCTGGGCACAGGAAACAGCAAGATTAAACTCACTGTGTGGCACTGTGTGGCACTAATGTCTCTCCTCTCCTCTCACGCTGCATCGGTGTGAGGTGAGGAGAGAGATGAACTTGTCCTGACCCTGGTTTGTTTACATTGTGATCGCGCCGTCATTGGACGGCGCGATCACGTGGTAAAAGGCCGCTGTCATTGGCCATTTACCGCGATCTGTGTTGCTACGGGTCCGGTGGACCCGGCGAGCACAGTCGTTTGCGTGTGCGCGCCCGCTGGCACGCGCAGGAACGATTCTTGTTGTTAAGTGGTTAAAGTAAAACAATAAAAATGAAAAAATCCTTTAAATATCGTGCCTGGGGGTCCCCTTAGTCTGCCTGTAAAGTGGCGCATCTGTACCATGTATAGAACCTGCTGAAGCAAAACTGATATTTATAAAGGGAAAAAAACGTACATTTAAGCTGATTATCGCAGCTGCATGCCATTGCCGGCAATACAAAAAAAAAAGCATTGTCCCACCCCTCCACCCTCCATTTCATACCAGGCCCTGGTATGGATTTTAATGGGAACCCCACGCCAAAATGAAAGGGAAGGGGGAAAAGGAAAGGGGGACGAGTGAGACCCCCCCCTTGAACCATATCAGACCACATGCCCTCAACAGGGGGGTGCTTTGAGATAGGGTGGGCTCTGCCCTCCCCATCCCAAAACACCTTGTTCCCATGTTGATGGGGACAACCCTGGGGCGGTGGTTGTGGTGGTTCGCAGGTGGGGGGGAGGCTTATCAGAATCAGGAAACCCCTCTTTAACAAGAGGGCCCCAGGTCCCGCCCCCACCATGTGAATGAGTATGGTGTACCCCTACCCTTTCACCAAAAAAAGTGTAAAAAATAAAGACAGGAGGAAGTCTTTAAGAATTCCTTTATTAAAAAAAAAAAAAAAATGTCCTCAGATATAGATCTGTCGTCAATCGCGACACCCGCCACACCCGAGAAAAGTAAAAAAAAACGATGAAGGCTAACCACGGAATGCCTGCTCCTCCATCCGACAGTTCTTAAATAGGTAAGGGGTGGGGCCAGCTGGTGACATTCACACAGGGGAAGTCCGGGATCTGTGGGCCACCTTATTAAAAAGGGCTATCAGATTCTGTAGACTTGTGCACGACGGAAAAATTTGTTTAGTTTCGGTTCGTTTCTTGTGCACGACGGAAAAATTTGTTTAGTTTCGGTTCGTTTCTTTTCGGTCCTGTTGATTCGTAATCGTTTGTAATTTTGCTAGACGGGATTTTTCGTGTTCGGACTCATTTGTATTTTCGCAAACGACATTTTTCATTGAATCGGAATGATTCGTATTAATGTAAGCCTTATTTTTAGTTGATTTATAATTCGTACTTTCGGTAGAGTACATTGTTTTTCGTTGATTCTGGACACAAATATAGTGCCGTTGTACGTGTTGTACGTCACCGCGCTTTGCTCAAGCATTTTTTTTCACGATAGTGTGTAGGCAAGGCAGGCTTGAGAAGAACGCAGTTTTTTTTCAATGACATTAAAAGCGGTCGTGTGTACGCGGCATTATTGTGCTTCGAATGGATTTGTACATTCGTAACTTTTTTCATAACGAATTATGCCGAAGACATTCGGGCATTCGCTATTTGCAATATAATTTATTTTGGATTCTTTTTTATTCGTAATTGCTTTGTTCGGAAATTCGAATGCTTCTGAACGTCCGAAAGTTGCTAAATTCGGACGAATTTCGATTCGTTACGAAACGATTGCACAAGCCTACTGATAAGTCTCCTGCCTGCAGACCACCACAATCACCGCCCAGGGTTGTCAGGAAGAGGCCTTTGTCCCGTCAACATGGGGACAAGGTGCTTTGGGTTGGGGGAGCAGAGCCGCCGCTGCCCCCATGCACCCCCCCATATTGAGGTCATGTGACCTGGTATGGTTCAGGGGCGCCCGCTTGCTCCCCCTTTCCTGACCTGCCAGGCTGCATGTTCAAATAAGGATCTGGTATGGATTTTGGAGGTGACCCCACGCCATTTAAAATAAATAAATTTGGCCTGTGGTTCCCCTTAAAATCCATACCAGACCCAAAGGGCCTGATATTGATTGGTGGGGACCCCCATGCCATAATTTATTTTTATTTTCTATTGCCGGTAAATTCAGCAATGTGTTTTTTTTTTTTTTTCACTCGGCTGTGAAAGTGCCCTCCCTCTTGTCCAGGGGCAATGATGAGCAAACTTACCCCGTGTGTAAGGTGAGTGAGCTTGTTCAAGGTGCCCAGCGTAACCCAGAAGAATCCACCACAGGGCAGGCCTCTCATGTGACCCACACTTGGCGCCCAATGAAAAGGGAAACATGGTGAGTGTCACCCGCGTGCCCTACATACACACAGCACAAGGCCGAGTTCACACTGGGGGGTTGATTTACTTAAGGCTAATACATACCTCCCAACTGTTGAACTTCAGAATGAGGGACAATGGAGAAGTAAAAAGGCCTACGGCGCATAGTCAAGTCAAGTGAGAGGGGCTTAAGGGATATAGTTAAACGTGCAGAGTTCAGAGGATGCTTTGTACAGAGTGCAGGGTTCAGAGGGTGCTACGCACAGAGTGCAGGGTTCCGAGGGTGCTACGTACAGAGTGCAGGGTTCCGAGGGTGCTACGTACAGAGTGCAGGGTTCCGAGGGTGCTACGTACAGAGTGCAGGGTTCCGAGGGTGCTAAGTACAGAGTGCAGGGTTCCGAGGGTGCTACGTACAGAGTGCAGGGTTCCGAGGGTGCTACGTACAGAGTGCAGGGTTCCGAGGGTGCTACGTACAGAGTGCAGGGTTCCGAGGGTGCTACGTACAGAGTGCAGGGTTCCGAGGGTGCTACATACAGAGTGTAGGGTTAAGAGGGTGCTACGTACAGAGTGTAGGGTTCAGAGGCTGCTGGGTTCAGAGGGTGCTACATGCAGGGTTCAGAGGGTGCTACGTACAGAGTGTAGGGTTCAGAGGGTGCTACGTACAGAGTGCAGGGTTCCGAGGGTGCTACGTACAGAGTGTAGGGTTCAGAGGCTGCTGAATTCAGAGGGTGCTACGTGCAGGGTTCAGAGGGTGCTACGTACAGAGTGTAGGGTTCAGAGGGTGCTACGTACAGAGTGTAGGGTTCAGAGGCTGCTGGGTTCAGAGGGTGCTACGTGCAGGGTTCAGAGGGTGCTACGTACAGAGTGTAGGGTTCAGAGGATGCTATGTACAGAGTTCAGAGGGTACTATGTGCAGAGTTCAGAGGGTGTTACGTACAGAGTGCAGGGTTCAGGGGGTGCTACGTACAGAGTGTAGGGTTCAGAGGGTGCTACGTACAGAGTGCAGAGTTCAGAGGGTGCTATGTACAGAGTGCAGGGTTCACAGGGTGCTACGTACAGAGTGTAGGGTTCACAGGGTGCTATGTACAGAGTTCAGAGGGTACTATGTGCAGAGTTCAGAGGGTGCTACGTACAGAGTGCAGGGTTCAGGGGGTGCCACGTACAGAGTGCAGAGTTCAGAGGGTGCTACGTACAGAGTGCAGAGTTCAGAGGGTGCTACGTACAGAGTGCAGAGTTCAGAGGGTGCTACGTACAGAGTGCAGAGTTCAGAGGGTGCTACGTACAGAGTGCAGGGTTCACAGGGTGCTACGTACAGAGTGCAGGGTTCACAGGGTGCTACGTACAGAGTGCAGGGCTCAGGGGGTGCTACGTACAGAGTGCAGGGCTCAGGGGGTGCTACGTACAGAGTGTAGGGTTCAGAGGGTGCTATGTACAGAGTGCAGAGTTCAGAGGGTGCTACGTGCAGAGTTCAGAGGGTGCTACATACAGAGTGTATGTAGCACCCTCTGAACTCTGCACTCTGTACGTAGCACCCAGTGAACCCTGCACTCTGTACGTAGCACCCTCTAAACTCTGCACTCTGTACATAGCACCCTCTGAACTCTGTACTGTACGTAGCACCCTCTGAATCCTGCACTCTGTACGTAGCACCCTCTGAACTCTGCACTCTGTACGTAGCACCCTCTGAACTCCGTACGTAGCACCTTCTTAACCCTACACTCTGTACGTAGCACCCTCTGAACCCTGCACTCTGTACGTAGCACCCTCTGAACTCTGCACTTTGTATGTAGCACCTTTTGAACCCTGTACATAGCACCCTTTGAACTCTGTATGTAGCACACCCTGAACTCTGCACTCTGTAGGTAGCACACCCTGAACTCTGCACTCTGCAGAGTTCAGAGGGTGCTACGAACAGAGTGCAGAGTTCAGGGTGTGCTACGAACAGAGTGCAGAGTTCAGGGTGTGCTACGTACAGAGTGCAGATTTCAGAGGGTGCTACGTACAGAGTGTAGGGTTCAAAAGGTGCTACATACAAAGTGTAGAGTTCAGAGGGTGCTACGTACAGAGTGTAGGGTTCAGAGGGTGCTACGTGCAGAGTTCAGAGGGTGCTACGTACAGTACAGAGATCAGAGGGTGCAATGTACAGAGTTCAGGGTGTGCTACTTACAGAGTGCAGAGTTCAGGGTGTGCTACGTACAGAGTGCAAAGTTCAGGGTGTGCTACCTACAGAGTTCAGGGTTCAGAGGGTACTACTTACAGAGTTCAGAGGGTGCTATGTACAGAGTGTAGGGTTCAGAGGGTGCTACATACAGTACAGGGTTCAGGGGGTGCTACGTGCAGAGTTCAGAGGGTGCGAGGTGCAGGTTTCAGAGGGTGCGACGTACAGAGTGCAGAGTTCAGAGGGTGCTATGTACAGAGTGCAGGGTTCAGAGGGTGCTATGTACAGAGTGCAGGGTTCAGAGGGTGCTACGTACAGAGTGCAGGTTTCAGAGGGTGCGACGTACAGAGTGCAGAGTTCAGAGGGTGCTACATACAGAGTGCAGGGTTCAGAGGGTGCGACGTACAGAGTGCAGAGATCAGAGGGTGCTACGTACAGAGGGCAGGGTACAGAAGGTGCTACGTACAGAGTGCAGGGTACAGAAGTTGCTATGTGCAGAGGTGCCCATGTATCAGGAGGAAGGGCTGAGTGACTGGGAAGGAGAGGGTGTTGATGGGGGTGGAGAGAGCTCGGTGAAGGAGGAGAGCGATTATTTAATGCAGTGCAGTCAGTGGCAGATCACTCACCTCGGATCACTGCAGGACCTTCACACTCATTTCATGCAGCTCTTGTTCAGGCTTCTCCCCGCATGGAAGGAAGCCCGCGGCACGAATATGAAGGGAATTACAATGCTCTTTGTGTACCACCCCCTGCTGCCTCCTCAGCCAATGGGTAGCTGAAGCTTATTGTAAATGCCTCCCTTCTTTTCTCCTGACATCATATGGACCTCCCAAGTACGAAACTGTTGTTCTATGCAGGCAGGCCAGGAAAAAAATTATTTTGATTAGGGGCAGGTTCTGTGCACTCCGCTCTGCACTGTCGGTGTGTGTCAGAGGCAGAGGGGAGAGATGCGGCATGCCATACAAGTGTAACTCGCGGCGTGCGGGAACCAAGGCAACCCGCACACACCGCGTGCATTCCCGGACTCAGCCCTGATTCTCCGGGACTCCGGGAGAGGGACCAATTTTCGGAACAATCTCTGCGAATCAGAGACGAGCACCTAAAGCGGAGTTCCACCCAGAAATGTAACTCCTCGGATTCCTCACCCCCTCCGGTGCCACATTTGACACCAATCAGGGGGGAGGGGGAGCAGATACCTGTCAAATCCAGGTATCTGCTTCCACTTCCGGGCATAGATCGCCGCACTTTAAACTACACTATGTCCGGCCTCTCCTCCTCCCCCCTCCCCCCCTGCTGCCTTGTGGGAGACACACAGGTCCCAGAAGACCGCAGGGACCATTCAGAACATGCAGCGTGACTCGTGCATGCGCAGTAGGAAACAAGCTATGAAGAGGCAGGGCTTCACTTCCCGTTTCCCTTAGTGAAGATGCCGGCGCCTGCACCCCGGAGCTGAGGGATGGGTCGGCTTTGGGTGCTGACATTGGCAAGACAAAGGCATAATGAGCTAGTATGACTAGCATACTAGCTCATTATGCATTACTTACCTTAGATCGAAGCCCCGGAAGCAGTCCTCGTCTTCCCCTCCAGCCGCAGACATCCCTCCCGGAGGTTACTTCCGGGTATCGCCACTCCGGCGCTGTGATTGGCCAGAGCGGCGACGTCACTCCGCGCATGCGCACGGGAGCCGTCAAAGCCGGTAGATCCCATTGAGAAAACCGCCATTCTCAGTGCGCCTGCGCCGTTGTCTACGGTGCACATGCGCCGTAGACAACGGTGCATTCTTTTTGGCAAATATCTCCTAAACCGTGAAGGTTTAGTAGATATTGCAAACACCTACAGGTAAACCTTAATCTAGGCTTACCTGTAGGTGAAAGTTGTAATGGAAGGTTTACTTCCATTTTAAGCTTCATCTTATTTGCTAAGCTGCATTTGCAAAGTGCACGGTATACAGTATTTGCCTTTAGTAAATCCACCCCTATGAGATGTTTTTCAGGACTGCAGTTCCTCTGAAGGCCACAAGGTGGTGATGTCATGTCTACCCAGACAGGAAGTCTCTATTACAGACAGGAAGTGATGTCAGGTATAGACAGGAAGTTCCGGGTGAGAGGTGAGTCGGGAGGAAGTAGAGAGGCGACATCGCTGGAAGAGGCAGCAGAGGAGGTAATAAGATCTTATCTTCTATTTACACCCAGTAACCCCCCCGTCATGTCCGTCCTCTTCCTCCATAGTCACTGTGACGTCTTTTATCTCCAGCAGATGATAATACACACATATATAGTGTGGGAACCTAGATTAACCCCTTCAAGGGCAGAACATTCCCCCACTTACAGGGCCGGAACATTCTCTTCATTTTGGAGATGTGTCACCTTTCCCACCAATCACCTTCTCACCTCATCAGTCTATACTAACGGATTATAAGTGTAGCGCCCGGCTCCTGTTGGGTAGGCGCTGTGTGTTAAATTTAGTTGTCTGAGCCGTAGTTCAGCTCAGAAAGAATTATGCTAAATTGTTGGCTCTAGGTTAGTCCAGCTGGGTTGCACGTTTTCCACTTGACAGTAGGTGTCACTGTCACCACAGGTCAAGGTTGGAAAAGCAGCAAGCTGGATGAGTTGGGTATTCCTTTCCCAGAAGTGGCTCAGGGGGGGTGGTTAACCCGCTGTGCATTCTGGAAGGGGGTACTTAGTAGACAGAGACCGCTCTATCAGGGTTCGTTGCCGGATCCTGACCTGAGGGCCCTTCTGGCCTCAGGGATGTGCGAGCCATTTTCGGCCTCGGGGCCTGCTGGCCCGAGGCTCTGCAACTGAGAAGTAGGCCCAGGAGTTTCTGGGGCCTACTAGTCCAGGGATGGTCCTACGCGGTCTTGCCTGCTGGAAGAAGCGGAACAATTGGGGACTCAATTGAAGGACGCATCCTGGCCAGTTTGCCTCACGGAGCTGCCGGCTGGCTGAAAGATTCTGGCACCGTGAGCTGTGTACTCAATTGAACGAACGTTTGCAAAGTGTCAGTGTGGTTACACGATCTTGTGGCGGAAGATTGTGGAACGACTAGACGACACTCATCAAGTCTGTGGCAGAGACTTTGGGCGAGCTTTGCACCGGTTGCTAGGTCGGTGAGAGTAGGCCTATCCGGTGGTTGCTGAATCCAGCGTAGAACTTATTTGTCCTCTGGATCTAAGATTGTGCCCGTGATCAGCAAAGAAAAGTACCTGAACCTCCCCTATCCCTCTACCCCTCTGTTGGAACTGTTTATAATAAAACTCTTGAAGAAAAAGAAACCAAGTGTTGGTGTGGACATTCATAAGAGCTCTTCAAGAGGGAACCCTGAGACGAGTGTGGTGAAAGTAAAGGTAACGGCAGGCCCAAATTATAAACCAGCTGCCCCTTCGGGGGTATTGCTATATAAGATATTAAGGGATGGGTGTTTTTTTTTTACTGTTAGATTTATAATTCATACTTTTGTATTTTATAAGCTTTATATAGATATATTGAGGGATAATTACTATTCCTGATGTCTGTGAAGGTTCAACACAAGGGATGTGTCTGGATGGTGACTGTATCATTGTGTGTGTCAGGTTCCTATAAGGTGTCAGGATGTCACTGTCTATTTCTCCATGGAGGAGTGGGAGTATTTAGAAGGACACAAGGATCTCTACAAGGACGTCATGATGGACAATCAGCCGCCCCTCACATCACCGGGTAAGAGGAGACTTTATTGTAAAGGAGAGAGCAGTACGGAGGCTCCACCTAGATCCCCCATCATCTGATAAACACATAGAAACAATGTATTCAGTCAGTGTGTGTGTTTCCTACAGATGGATCCAGTAATGGGAACCCACCAGAGAGATGTCCCCGTCCTCTGTATTCCCGGGATTCCACACAGGAAGGTCACACCATCCCTCACCATCATCAGGTAGATGAGGAACAATCACTGGTAGTTAGCATTTCTACACAAGCATGTTTTTTACAATGTTTTATTTTATATTTAGAGTGGAAACCTTGAAGATTATAATATTGTTGTTAAAGAAGAGTATAAAGAGGAGGATGAGGAGTATGGAGTGATGGAGGAGTTTTCAGAAGGACACAAGGATATGATGGAGCCACCTAATACCAGGAACCCACCAGAGAGATGTCCCCGTCCTCTGTATTCCCGGGATTCCACACAGGAAGGTCACACCATCCCCCACCATCATCAGGTAGATGAGGAACAATCACTGATAGTATCATTAGGATCTGCACATTATCTGTATTGTTACAATTAATGTCATTTTTTTTATATATTCAGAGTGGAAACCTGAGAGATCCTAAAGTTGAGGTTAAAGAAGAGATAAAAGAGGAGGATGATGAGGATGGGGTGATGGAGGAAGAACACAAAGATCTGCACCAGGACACCATGGTGGAGTCATCCAGCTACAGAAACCCACCAGAGAGATGTCCCCGACCTCTGTATTCCCGGGATTCCACACAGGAGGGTCACACCATCCCTCAATATTGCAAGGTTGGTGGGACGGAGCTTCTAGAACATCTAGACTGGTGGAGATGATGTGTGGATATTTTTTATGTAATGTCACAATATTACAGCTTCTAAGTTGCCGATTATACTTTCTCTCATTTTCTTGGTTTAGAGTGAAGATCTGATCGATATAAAAGTTGAGGTTAAATCAGAAGAAGAAGAAGAGAGGTATGTGAGGGATGATCAGCAGTCTATGGAGGAGGATGGAATAACGGGGACATTTATAGAGGAGGACACTCCTACAGAGATCAGCACAGGTGGGTCATTAACACCAAATCCATTCATCCACCCATACTGCTCACTGATTGGTCCAGAGTAGGGCGGGGACTGGGTGATATCAGCCTGTAATCCCCTGGTCACTTTCCTGAGCTGTGTTCCCCGTCCTGTATTCCTGTATTTCTCTCGGATAATCTTCCTTCTCTGTGCTGCAGACACAATTTATGTCTCTAGACTGGATTTATGGAGATTCTGGGGTTCAGCTGGCAGCAAAATGTTGATATTCACCATAGGGTTTGCTTGACCTAGACACCTGGGGTATGTACCTTGGGTCTTCTGCCCCATGCCCGGGTTTACTTGCTCTGTTGTCTGCTGGCTGTGCCGGGTGGAGGGATATGTCTGTATAGTCTCAGACCCAAGTCACTGAGTGCAGTTTCAGGAAATGGGAGGCAGCGGTGTGGGACCTCTGCAACTTGTCTCCGGTAAAAAATTCAGCTTCCACTGATTTCTAGGCTTGTGCAATTTGTTTCGTAACAAATCAAAATTCGTCCGAATTTAGCAACTTTCGGACATTCGGAAGCATTCGAATTTCCGAACAAAGCAATTACGAATAAAACCGAATCCAAAATTAAAATTATATCGCGAATAGCGAATGCCCGAATGCCTTCGGCATAATTCGTTATGAAAAAAGTTAGGAATGTACGCATCCATTGGAAGCACAATAACATTCTGCTTTGCTCTCTGCTTCTCCCTCACCGGGCTGAACTCCCTCTCAAAATGGTGTACAGGGGGGCGGAGGCTATAGCCGCATGTAAAAAACGAAAGTAAAATACGAGATTTCGAATCGTTACAAATAACCGCTATGTATTTAGAAAAGTACAAATCCATTCGAAGCACATTAGGCATAATAGGCAGCGTCGTTGTGAGAGAGACACGGAAAATTAGGAATCAACGAACCCAAAAAAAGTTACGAAAGTAGAAGTTGTGTCCAGAATCAACGAAAAACAACGTACTCTACCGAAAGTACCAATTATAAATCAACTAAAAATAAGGCTTACATTGATCTTTTTTTTTTTTTTTTTTTTTTGAAGCAACTGGATGAGTGTAAGATATGAAATATACAATGTAAAATGTATAAATGAATGAGGAGATAGGAAGAATAAGATGGAAAATGTATGATGGAACATGTGAAGAAAGGAAAAAAATTCAATAAAGAGATTTAAAAAAAAATAAAAAATAAGGCTTACATTAATACGAATCATTCCGATTCAACGAAAAATGTCACTTGCGAAAATACGAATTAGTCCGAACACGAAAAATCCCGTCTAGCAAAATTACGAACGATTACGAATCGACAGGACCGAAAAGAAACGAACCGAAACTAAACAAATTTTTCCGTTGTGCACAAGTCTGATTTCTGAGTATTATGAGTCCTGACCCTAATTATACTCTATGTTGTACATTACATACTCCTGACCAAAGGCATTACTAGAGCCTTTAAGGCCCTGGTGCAAGAAACCATGAAGGCCCCCTAACCCCCCCCCCTTCCCATTGATCCCGGGGTCCTTTACTCCCATTGCAGGGCCCTTTATTACAGTCTCGGAGAGGGACCCTTTCACATGTTCTGCAGCGGGACCCCTTCTTGCCATCTTGGGTAGTGTTGCCTCTTCTTCAAGCCAAGCACAAACACTTTAGTGGTGCATGGCAATTTTTTTTTCGTAGTATACACTATATATAGATTTTGAGATTACACTTCTAATCATATAGATTTATTCACAAGGGTCCCCCCTTACATCAGAGTCCACAGAGTTTCCCTTTACATGTGAATCCACATAGATTCCCCTTTTACATCTGAATCCGCAGAGTTCTCCCTTTCATTTGACTGCAGAATCTCCACTAACACTGTAAGGGGGATCTCTGTGGACTCTGATGTAAGGGGAAACTCTGTGGACTCTAATGTAAGGGGTGACTCTTGTGAATAAATCTATATGATTACAAATGTAACCACAATATATATATATATATATAGTGTATACTACAGGATACACTATTGCCATGCGCCGCTATAGTTTTGGTGATTGGTTGAAGAAAAGGCAACACTACCCAACATGGCAGGAAGGGGGTGACTGCAGAATATGTGAAAGGGTCCCACTGCGAGACTGTAATAAAGGGCCCCACAATAGGAGTAAAGGGCCCCAAGATCAATGGGGTTAGGGGGGCCCTTCATGATTTCTTGCACCAGGGTCTTAAAGGCTCTTGTTATGCCTCTGGTCAGGACTGTGTAATGTACAATATAGAGTATATAGTGCAGGGGTCAGGACTGTGTAATGCACAATATAGAGTATATAGTGCAGGGGTCAGGAGTATGTAATGTACAATATACAGTATATAGTGCAGGGGTCAGGAGTATGTAATGTAAAATATATAGTATATAGTGCAGGGGTCAGGAGTATGTAATGTACAACATAGAGCATATAGTGCAGGGATCAGGAGTATGTAATGTACAACATAGAGCATATAGTGCAGGGGTCAGGAGTATGTAATGTACAATATAGAGTATATAGTGCAGGGATCAGGAGTATGTAATGTACAACATAGAGCATATAGTGCAGGGGTCAGGAGTATGTAATGTACAATATAGAGTGTGACAGCAGGAAGGTAAAGTCACCTGGTTGCATCCAGGGGGGTAGATATATTTCGCCCAGATTCAGGCTTTACGCCGACTTATACAACTAGGTGGAGAGTTGTATAAGCCCAGCTGAGGCTAGTGGGCTCATGGATGACTCATACCTCTAGGGAGAGTGTGGGGCGTCGTGCAGACAGGGAGTTGATGAGACCAGCTGAAGCTTGTCAGCTCATTTAGGCCTCTATAAGAACTCCCAGCTTCATTAGATGTTAGCTCATGCCTGGACCCAGACCTGTGTGGACTGTCTAGGGAGAGTGAACCCCTGTGCGGTGAGACAAAGCCTGTGTGGCTATTTGCTTGGACATTTAAAACCAGGGACTTAGGGACTAGGACAGCACTAGGCTGATCCCAGTTGTTAGTTAGGAAACCTGTATGTTTAGTCAGAGGTCAAGTTGACCAGGATTTATTTTGTTTATGTTTCTTTTGCTTTGCTGTGTTTTGTCACTGTAAATAGAAAATAAACCGCACCTTTTTGATTTTGAAAACCACAACCTCCGTTTGCTGGGCCTGTTTTTGTGTGGGGAGCCCATCTCGGGGGTCACACACACCCGCTGCCGAGCTAACCCCCTCACAAGAGTATATAGTGCAGGGATCAGGAGTATGTAATGTGGAATGTAAAGGGGAACTCTGCTGTAAGGGGTGTGTAATGGAACGTTCCAAACTCCGCTTAAGTGCTTCCATCGTATACCACTACCTCCAGTCTGAATATAGATATTAGATATTATAGCCACATATTACAACCAAGAACTAGGCAGGACTCGTTTGGCTGCAGAGCTGGAACCGTATATTTGAACAAGAATACAGGCTTTTATACACTTGAGAAGGACAAACCCCCCCCCCCAATCATATTACCCTAACAATACAAACTGCACACAGGAATATAATTACAACAACAGACATATACTATAAACATCATGTTAATTAACCCCCTGGATGACTCAGAAGTCAGACTTGTCGTCTCCTCGCTCACAAACTACAATACATATTATCATAAATATAAACACAGGACACCTTCACACAATAGCAGGAGACCTCCAGTAGCAGTCTATCCGTCTCCTACATTGTACAGAGATCAATGTGATTATCTCTTTCAATTAACATGTATAGTTCAGAATGCAATAAACCAGGAATAGTCTTTATATATATCCTGGGAGATATTGTGGATAAATATGACTATCCCATTTTCTTGTTCACCCTGTGCCCTTCATAGACACAGGGTAACTTAGACATAAGAGGGACATGGGGGGCTGAAATAAAGGTTTCCCGTAACAAACCAGGGCCCATAGTCGGTAGGCAAGAGGCTAGCATTCAGTCCCCTCCAAAAGCCTCTGTCCCGGGTGAGTCTGTCACATGGTGCTCTGGGAACCCTGATTTAAGGGGGGTGATGTAAGGGGGAATGTTGTGGACTCTGGTGTAAGAGGATTGCTGATGTGAGGGGGTCTCTGCTTATCAAAGCCCCCCATTACATCAGAGTCACAGTTACCTTAGTACACTCTCTCAGAGGCAGGAAACAAAAGGGAGGGAGAGGGGAGACTTCACTCACAGTAGATGGATGGTGAGTGAACTCACCCCAGGATGGAGGTTCAGGCAACAGCTGTCGGCACCATTCATCATCCGGCTGCTGGGCTTCCAACTTCCTCAAACATTCCCTTTCTTGAGGCCCAGCACTGCAGACACAGATGGCGAGGGGCGGGAAGAGGAGAAGCAGATCTATCTCTCTCTCTCTCTCCTCTTCTGTCTGTGCTGGGGGCGGTGGTCTGTCAGTGCTGGCTCTGGGCTGTGTGTGAGAGACTCTCTCAGCTCAGAGCACTGCAGCCAGCAATCCCGCTGGGGAGCCACAGTCTGGGCTCTTGGTGGCGGAACGCCAGGGCCCAGTCGCAAGTGCAACCTTTGCGACCCTGGTAGTTCCGCCATTGGTCTGGACCCCTGCACTATATTCCCTATGTTGTACATTACATACTCCTGACACTATCCTAGTCCTAACTGCTGTACCCTATATAATTTACACAGAGCAACCATAGCTTTATGACCACTGACAGATGTGACATTGCGAGGTCCTGCCCTGGTGTGAGTTTACTATAAATATTAGGAAAAATGGAGCGGCCGATTTCTGAAAGAATACAATTTTGATGGTAGATTAAGAGACGTTTTTTGAGAGTAGTGACAAGTACATCAAGCCAACGTGTTTCGGTAGAGAGGCTTTCCCTTCTTCAGTGCTGTTGCTTCACACCATTGTTGTTTCCTCACTCTCTGACTAAGGTCCATGAATAAAGAAATGATCTGGTAGGAGATCAGAGGACCCATTTACTAGTTACCTTGAGGGGGGAATTGTAAGATCCTCAGAGACAAAGCTGCCTGATGTGGGCAGAGTCCTGGTTTAGGGGAACCAATCAGCTCATGTCTAGTAATAATCTTTGTATTTCTATTTTAGTAGATGGACGGGAGATGAGGAAAACCTCAGAGGATTGTCTCACTTTGTCTCCAGACTGTAAAGTAGAAGATGAGGACATCACACAGTATAGTCCAGGAGAAAACCCGACTACCTCAAATGTCCATCCGGCACCACACAGTGTAGATGGACCATCGTATTCCTCTTATCCTGAGGAACCTCAGACTGTGCGGGACGGTGCCGGACCATCGTATTCCTCTTATCCTGAGGAACCTCAGACTGTGCGGGACGGTGCCGGCCCATCGTATTCCTCTTATCCTGAGGAACCTCAGACTGTGCGGGACGGTGCCGGACCATCGTATTCCTCTTATCCTGAGGAACCTCAGACTGTGCGGGACGGTGCCGGACCATCGTATTCCTCTTATCCTGAGGAACCTCAGACTGTGCGGGACGGTGCCGGACCATCGAATTCCTCTTATCCCGAGGAACCTCAGACTGTGCGGGACGGTGCCGGACCATCGTATTCCTCTTATCCTGAGGAACCTCAGACTGTGCGGGACGGTGCCGGACCATCGTATTCCTCTTATCCTGAGGAACCTCAGACTGTGCGGGACGGTGCCGGACCATCGTATTCCTCTTATCCTGAGGAACCTCAGACTGTGCGGGACGGTGCCGGACCATCGTATTCCTCTTATCCTGAGGAACCTCAGACTGTGCGGGACGGTGCCGGACCATCGTATTCCTCTTATCCTGAGGAACCTCAGACTGTGCGGGACGGTGCCGGACCAACGTATTCCTCTTATCCTGAGGAACCTCAGACTGTGCGGGACGGTGCCGGACCATCGTATTCCTCTTATCCTGAGGAACCTCAGACTGTGCGGGACGGTGCCGGACCATCGTATTCCTCTTATCCTGAGGAACCTCAGACTGTGCGGGACGGTGCCGGACCATCGTATTCCTCTTATCCTGAGGAACCTCAGACTGTGCGGGACGGTGCCGGACCATCGTATTCCTCTTATCCTGAGGAACCTCAGACTGTGCGGGACGGTGCCGGACCATCGTATTCCTCTTATCCTGAGGAACCTCAGACTGTGCGGGACGGTGCCGGACCAACGTATTCCTCTTATCCTGAGGAACCTCAGACTGTGCGGGATGGTGCCGGACCATCGTATTCCTCTTATCCTGAGGAACCTCAGACTGTGCGGGACGGTGCCAGACCATCGTATTCCTCTTATCCTGAGGAACCTCAGACTGTGCGGGACGGTGCCGGACCATCGTATTCCTCATATCCTGAGGAACCTCAGACTGTGAGGGACAGTGCCGTCTTTCCAAATGATAAGAGGTTTCCCTGTACTGAATGCGGGAAGTCTTTTTGTTTAAAATCGGATCTAATTGAGCATAAAAGATCTCACACAGATGACAACCCATATTCATGTCCTGAGTGCGGGAAATGTTTTTCACGGACGTCCTATCTTTACGCACATCAGAGATCTCACACAGGGGAGAAGCCGTATTCCTGTCCTGAGTGCGGGAAACGTTTTTCACACAAGTCTAGTCTTAACTCCCATCAGAGATCTCACAAAGGGGAGAAGCCATATTCCTGTTCTGAGTGCGGGAAATGTTTTTCACAGAAGTCTGGTCTTAACTACCATCAGAAATCTCACACAGGGGAGAAGCCACATTCCTGTTCTGAGTGTGGGAAATGTTATTCAGTGAAGGCCCATCTTTACACACATTTAAGGTCTCACACGGGGGAAAAGCCGTATTCTTGTCCTGAGTGCGGGAAATATTTTTCACTGAAGTCCAGTCTTTCCGCCCATCAAAAATTGCACACGGGGGAGAAGCCGTTTACCTGTCCTGAGTGTGAAAAATGTTTTATAGATAAATCAAAACTTGACAGACATCGGAGGTCTCACACGGGTGAGAAGCCGCATTCCTGTTCTGAGTGTGGGAAATGTTTTTCAGAGCTGTCCCACCTTTCCAGACATCAGAGTTTGCACACGGGGGAGAAGCCGTATTCCTGTCCTAAGTGTGAGAAATGTTTTTCACAGAAGTCCAGTCTTTACAAACATCAGAGATCTCACACGGGGGAGAAGCCGTATTCCTGTCCTAAGTGCGGGAAATGTTTTTCAGAAAAGTTTAATCTTTCTGTACATCAGAGATCTCACACGGGGGAGAAGCCACTTTCTTGTCCTGAGTGCGGGAAATGTTTTTCAAGTAAATCCAGTCTTTCCAGACATCAGAGATCTCACACGGGGGAGAAGCCGTATTCCTGTCCTGAGTGAGGGAATTGTTCCTCACTGAAGTCCTGTCTTCCTGTACATCAGGGGTCCCACACAACCCTTGAGGTGTATTAGTGAGTGCGGGAAATGTCTTGTATCTGAATGTTGCTGGACATGTGGGGAAGAAGCACACCCTGATATACACCTCAGATATACTCCATGGCTGATCTTCATCATGGAAGAAACAGTTCATAAGGAGATCAGAGATCACCAAAGACATGGATGAAGTGTTGTACCGTGTTGGCCATTGATAGCAGTAGAAAAATAAAAATGAAGTCATTACCTCTCATTGGCTGAGTACATTTTGTGGTGTTAACTTTTGCAAGAGGTCTGTTTTCTCAAGTCGTCTTCCAGGACGAAACACGTTAACCCCGCCACTTAAACTGCGGTCCTCTAGGCTTTACCTTCTGCCTTTCATTGGCTGAGTACATTTTGTGGTGGAAGATTTCACAAACACTTACAGGTCATTTTCTAAAAAAAATAAAAATAAATTGGACAAATGTGACACGCACTCCCACAATGATTATGAATTTTGGCAGTATTATTTTAATTAACACAGCGATTTCCTATAATTGTCAGCTCCATCTAGTGGCCAAAATTTGTTTTTTTTTATTTTCAATTTTTTTTTCTGAATGAGGTATTTCAGGAAAAATATCCCATTATGACCACTAGATGGAGCTGATGATCATAGGAAATCACTGTGTTAGGTTATGGTCAAAGTTTATCACGTCTGGACGAACGCTTGTCACACTCGGCCAAGAAATTTTCTATGTGTAGCACGGCCCCTTTGAGGACTGCTTGGATTTACCTGCTCATCTGCATTGCCGTGACCCTGTGAACCGTCCAACCCACCTGACACTCTGGGTTCAGACATCTTTCCACACACACCTTTTAATTGACACGTCACACAAGTCAACATGTTTATATTATCTCAGCTTTTACTGGAGTAGGCAATGTAGTATTCATTGATAAAGGAGGGCAATAGATCAACCGAACTCTGGATAACACTCCGGACTCGCAAGAGGAATTCCCCAAAAGACAGCTTAAGAACAGGTATGAAGATACATTACACATACATGTACAATGAGATAGCACCTGAAGCATGACCTGTAGGAAAATAAAAGGTTACGTGTTTAATGCAGGTAGTTTCACTCTAAAGGGGAGCCCCAGGCCGGTCTATTCAACCTTTATATCCTAATGAGAGATCAGACAGAATAAGGATAGTGTAAGGCCCTTTAAATAGTAACAACAGCAATGTCCGAGGTGCAGGCCTGATAGTCTTCACCGGCAGTTGGAGCTCATTAGATTATATCCAGTAAGAAACAGTGATGTATTAACAACCCGAATGGCTTAAACGGCTCACGGTACTCCTTAGAAACGGTTGTAGGTAAAGGTGTCTATGTACAGTGTTCAAATAGAAGTGCAGTAAAGTGTTCCCAAGGTAAAGCTGTCTGTACACAGTGTTCCAGTAAGTTAACCAGGGAAATATTGCAGAAGATGGGCAATTGCCCTCTCACCAAAGACCGGACCGAACTAGACGTCTGGCAGATAGCGACCCGGGAGGAGACATCCATCAATGAAGCCGCCAGCGATGACCCACAGATGCGAAGTGTGGACGAACGTGGGGTCGAGGTGCTGAGTTGGTGCCGTGTAGATGTCTGATGAACATCAAGCAGAGTTCGGCTTTCTGAGGCCGGGCTGGAATCACTTGAACATGACGTGGTAGGCCGCAACCTCTCTCTCCCCATCACGGAGCAGTGTGCATCACGCATGGCCCAGGAAGAAGAGACCATTGGGCGGATCTCCAGTGTCTTTTATAGTTCCTGCCAGAAGTCTCCTCGAATGGTAGAAAGGACCCCTGGGATTTGTGGTCCCGATGTATGGTTATGCAATGAAATCACCAATCAGACTACTAGTTAGGCTTGTGCAATTCGTTTCGTAACGAATCGAAATTCGTCCGAATTTAGCAACTTTCGGACATTCGGAAGCATTCGAATTTCCGAACAGAGCAATTACGAATAAAACCGAATCCGAAATAAATTATACCGCAAAATAGCGAATGCCCGAATGTCTTCGGCATAATTTGTTATGAAAAAAGTTACGAATGTACAAATCCATTCGAAGCACAATAACACTCACTCTGCTCTTTGCTTCTCCCTCACTGTGCTAAACTCCCTCTCAAAATGGTGTACAGAGGCGGAGGCTATAGCCGCATGTAAAAAACGAAAGTAAAATACAAGATTTCGAATCGTTACAAATAACCGCTATGTATTTAGAAAAGTACAAATCCATTCGAAGCACATTAGGCATAATAGGCAGCGTCGTTGTGAGAGACACACGGAAAATTACGAATCAACGAACCCAAAAAAAGTTACGAAAGTAGGAGTTGTGTCCAGAATCAACGAAAAACAACGTACTCTACCGAAAGTACGAATTATAAATCAACTAAAAATTCAACGAAAAATGACGCTTGCGAAAATACGAATGAGTCCGAACACGAAAAATCCCGTCTAGCAAAATTACGAATGATTACGAATCAACAGGACCGAAAAGAAACGGACCGAAACTAAACAAATTTTTCCATTGTGCACAAGTCTACTACTAGTCCCATAATCCATTTGGTGGGGCTCACAGATATGATGACAGTCACTGGCACCCAGCACTAGAGAGATATAACTATAGATGAAGAATGACGGGGAAAGCGCACAATATTAGTTATAGTCCACCATCGCTACATCTGTATCGCACCCTTAGTTTACTTGAAGCAATGCCCATGTAATCTTGATGTCTGTAGAGTTGGACCAAAGTAGTGCAGTCCCAAGTCGCAAAAGTGGGAATGGGGCCCAAATGTCAGGAAATGATTATATAAATGTAGCACCCTCTAGTGTGCTATCAGGTTAGTACAGGTAAATGTATTTGTGTGACTCATGGTAAGTGTGAGTCTGGAATCTGGGTCAGGGTTTACTGCAGGTCAGGCTAGATCAGTGTTTCTCAACTTCAGTCCTCAAGGCGCCCCAACAGCTCTTGTTTTCAGGATTTCCCTCAGATGAAACGGCTATGGTAATTACTAAGGCAGTGAAACTGATCAAACCACCTGTGCAAAATAATAGAAAGCCTGAAAACATAACCTGTTGGGGCGTCTTGAGGACTGGAGTTGAGAAACACTGGGCTAGATGACTCACAGAGGCAGATCTCCGGTGCCTCCCCCTGAAACTGGAAGTTTGGAGAAACTTTCAGAAGCTAGAGGGCGGAGGCCTGAAGAGTTGACCTCTGCAGCAATGAGTTCAATTAATCTTTCCAGAGGGATGCATTTTACTGGGTCCCAGCACAGAGGTACAAATTTGCAAATCACCTCTCTGTGAACTGTTTAATTAGATTGGCCCTCAAGGGCCAAGGTGGTCTTGCATAAAATTAACAGCAAAGAGCCATTATCTATCTTTGTGTCATGTAGAATACAGCTGGTTTGGTCAGACCCTGGCCTGGTCAATATATCAGCCCTAATAATACTGTGTGTGTGTATATAATATCCTACATCAACCTGCCTAGAAAGGGAGTGTAGTGGTCAGGAGTATATCATATACAGCCCTGTGTAATTGTATTGAGTGCAGTGGTCAGGAGTATATCATATACAGCCCTGTGTATAGAGTGCAGTGGTCAGGAGTATATCATATACAGCCCTGTGTATAGAGTGCAGTGGTCAGGAGTATATCATATACAGCCCTGTGTATAGAGTGCAGTGGTCAGGAGAATATCATATACAGTCCTGTGTATAGAGGGCAGTGGCCAGAAGTATATTATATACAGCCCTATGTAGAGAGTGCAGTGGTCAAGTAAAGTAGAGTATTAGGACCATGCCAGCTATATCCTCCCGAGTACGGGGATACCACACATGTGAGACTTTTTCACAGCCTAACCACATAGAGGAGCCCAAAATCCAAGGAGCAACTTCAGGCTTTCAAGGTGCATCTCATAAATTATGCATCTAATTTCCTGACTGCCTATCACATTTCTGAAGGTCCTGGAGCATGGCAGTAGAAACACACAAAAAATGACCCCCTTTTGGGAAGAAAACATTCCAATGCATTTTCTGAAAGCCATAGTGTGTCTTTTGAAAATGTCATTTTTTTGTCGCACGTTTTTGGGAAATGCAGGAAATTTATTTTATTTTTTTACACAAAATTGTCAATTAATGAGATTCAAATAATTTTTCGACTGATCCGAATTCAAATCATTCCAAAAATTTGGAATTTGTTAAAATTTGTTTCATCCCATATATTAGTTTTCTAACGAAATTCATTACTATTTTATTCTGGGATTCGGATACAATCGTATCTCTGAATAACCAAAAATCTGTCTGAATTTATATTCGGACCGAAACGAATTGCACGTGTCTAGTGGTTACCAGGGGTGATGGAGGTTTAACAAATGGTCTGGTGGTCTGTCTCCCATAGCAACAAGAGCGGATCAGCGCTCAGAAGTTCCCAGCTGGGGTCTAGGTATGGAAGAGGAAGAGATAACAGAGCGCACGTGGAGTCAGTGCTAGTCGCTCGGTGGGACGCCATTCAGTTGCTGGGAGTGAGGTAGCGGAGATACGCCGGACAAGTGGAGCGGGCATAGGCTCAGCGTGTCCCTCCTAAATGCGGCTCTGATAGGGAAGGTGTACATTGACACGGGAACGAGAGAGCTAACTGAAGGACAGTTTATTGTTCAAGTGTACACAGTGTACGGCCATCTCTAGAGTTGGAGATCTGCCTTAAAGGGGAGTTCCAGCCATTTTATGTTTCAAAAAGTGTAGCTGCTGACTTTTAATAAACAGACACTTACCTGCTCCACGGTCCAGCGATGCGGCCACCCAGAGCGTCGCTTCTCTCCCCCGACGCCTCCATTCACACTGTGGGCACCCGGCTGTGACAGCTTTCAGCTTCACGGCCGGGCGCGGACTGCGCAAGCGCGAGTCGTGCTGCGCTCTAGGAGTGGACAGGCGATCTCCTGGGACCTGTCACGTGTCCCAGGAGATCGCCTGGAGGGAGGGGCCGCCTAAGGCGAGAGGAGGAGTCGCCTAGGCGGTCCGTAGGTGGAAGTAGGAAGTGGGACAGGAAGTCCCTCTCCTACCGAAGCCCCCACTCCCCCTCCAAAAAAATGACATGCCAAATGTGGAATGTAAGGGGGTGAGGAGTGCTTAAAGCGGAAGTTCCACTTTTGGGTGGAACTCCGCTTTAAGGTTGAGTTATTCCTGAAAGCGGCCTCCCCTTTGTCCGGGGGCATTGATGAGCAAACTTACCCCATGTGTAAGGTGAGTAAGCTTCACCTCATTTGCTAAGCTTCACTTGCAAGGTGTACAGTCTATTTGCCTTTAGTAAATCAACCCCTATGAGACGTTTCTCAGGACTGCAGTTCCTCTGAAGGCCAACAGGTGGTGATCTCACTTCTACCCAGACAGGAACGCTCTATAACAGACAGGAAGTGATGTCAGGTACAGACAGGAAGTTCCGGATGAGAGGCGAGTCGGGAGGAAGTAAAGAGGCGACATCGGTGGAAGTGGCAACAGAGGAGGTAATAAGATCGTATTTTCTATTTACACCCAGTAACCCCGTCATGTCCGTCCTCTTCCTCCATAGTCACTGTGACGTCTTTTATCTCCAGCAGATGATGACACACACATATATAGTGTGGAAACCTAGATTAACCTCTTCAGGGTTAGAACTTTTCCCCACTTAGGGGGCCGGAACATTCTTTTCATTTTGGAGATGTGTCATCTTTCCCACCAATCACTTTCTAACTAGGAAGGGGGCCGAGTCTACCAACTGAAAAGGCAGCAGTTGAAGCGCTAGCAATTTAGCCAAGCTAGCATTCAACCGCTGGGCATGTGGATGGCTGGGAGTGAACTTCTTTCGACGGTCCAGCAGCTGGGGCAGGGAAATTTGCCTGGTACAATCTGACGTCGGTGTACTGCTAGCAGAGTGGCCGCAAGTACTTGGCTGTGACACACCTAATTCTACACCTTCATTCCTCTCAGTGCATGTTTCAGAGAGGACTGAAGTTATAGTGGGGTTGGAGATCCCAGCTGATGCGGTGCAAGAAGAGGTCCGCTTTGTTCTTTGGTGTGGGTCTTTAAGGTAGGCTTGCCAACGAGCTGCATGGCAGGTCAACATATGTCTGGTCAGGCATGTGGTACCCAAGCGGCTGATGTTTTGGCCACGCGATATACGCTTGAGACATATGTTGCAAACAGCAGCTGTGCGATCTGATGCACTCGCCTCAAAAAAGGCCCACACCAAGGAACTTTTTGAATGACGGGCAGAGGCAGCGCCCTGCACAGGCGGAGCTCTGCGGTGTGATTCCGTCGGTGTGCTACCCTTACGATGGCCCCCCCGAGGGCATCCTGCCTCGTTGGAGATGTGCCTCCTCCTCATCCTCCTCCTCCTCTCTCCTATTAGGCACCCACGTGGAGTCAGTGACCTCATCATCCCCCTCCCTCCTCATCACTGGAGCCAATCTGGCAGTATGCTGCAGCTGCTGGAACATGACTGCCAGATTGGTGTCCTTCTTGAGCATCCCCTCTCTCTGCTCTCACGCTACTGCCTTCCTCTAGCTGGGTATCATCATCAGACCCTTCGAAACGCTGGGCATCCTCCTGGCGCATGTACCCAACACTGTGCTCAAACAGTTCGGGGGACTCCTCAGGAGGACATGGTTGGTCTAGGGAAGGAGTGACTGATGATGACATTGATACCAGGGAAGAGGACGCTTTGGCAGCTGCTTTGCCAGTACCCTGAGCCTGGGTGAGAGAGGATGAGGAGGGCTTGGTCATCCACTCTACCAAGTCTTCGGCATGATGCGGCTCAACACGTCCAGCTGCCGAAAAGGATAAGCGTGTCCCATGGCCACGTGCTGATGGGGATGCACCGCGTCCACGACCAGCACTGTTGTCTCTAGACACAGAGCCTGCTTGCCCTCTTTTATTGGCTCCTGACTGTCTGCCTCTCCTTGTTTGCCTTCCAGACATTCTAATGGCCTGCAGGGAGATGGGAAAACCAGCAATACGGCCTAGCTTCAGGAGTATATTTTGCAGGAATCACACTACGCCTGCTGTAGGTGCTGCAAATGCCTGTTGGTGTAACACGACAGGAAAACGCAGCAATACAGGCTAACTTCAGGTGTAATAATATCAGGAGGCACACTCCGCCCGCTGTAAGTGCTGCAAATGCCTGTTGGTGTAACACACCAGGAAAAAGCAGCAATACAGGCTAACTTCAGGTGTAATATGATCAGGAGGCACACTCCGCCCGCTGTAAGTGCTGCAAATGCCTGTTGGTGTAACACACCAGGAAAAAGCAGCAATACAGGCTAACTTCAGGTGTAATATGATCAGGAGGCACACTCCGCCCGCTGTAAGTGCTGCAAATGCCTGTTGGTGTAACACACCAGGAAAAAGCAGCAATACAGGCTAACTTCAGGTGTAATATGATCAGGAGGCACACTCCGCCCGCTGTAAGTGCTGCAAATGCCTGTTGGTGTAACACACCAGGAAAAAGCAGCAATACAGGCTAACTTCAGGTGTAATATGATCAGGAGGCACACTCCGCCCGCTGTAAGTGCTGCAAATGCCTGTTGGTGTAACACACCAGGAAAACGCAGCAATACAGGCTAACTTCAGGTGTATAAGGTGCAGGAGGCACACTCCGCCCGCTGTAAGTGCTGCAAATGCCTGTTGGTGTAACACACCAGGAAAACACAGCAATGCGGGCTAAGTTCAGGTGTATAATGTGCAGGAGGCTTAGCAACAATGACACTGACACTGTCCCCTGCTTATCCTTCTCTCTCCCTGCACACAAGGTTTAGCAAAGAATATGACACTGACACTGTTCCCTGCCTATCCTTCTCTCTCCCTGCACACAAGGTTTATCAAAGAATATGACACTGACACTCTCCCTGCCTATCCTTCTCTCTCCCTACACACAAGTTTGAGGTACAAATAGCACTGACACTGTCCCTGCCTATGTAACTCTTTCCCTGAGCCGGAACACACTACACAAGGCCGCCGCGCTGGCGGCCTTTTATAGTGTGGGGCGTGTGCTAAACCCCCTGAGCTATAATTGGCCACAGGCAACCTGCCTGTGGCCAATTATGGCTCTCCTAGCTGCCGGCGCAGTTATTGGCCAAGCATGCAGGGTCACAGTGCATGCTTGGCCAATCACAGCGCCGGGATTGCACTGCGATGGCGCAGTGTATTGTGGGCCGTTTGCGTCACTCGAATTTGGCGCGAACGGCACAATTCGTTCGATGTTCGCCGAACGGTCGAACAGCCGATGTTGGAGTCGAACTTATGTTCGACTCGAACACCGAGCTCATCCCTACACATGAACACTGATCCATGCTCCAATCTACCTATGCCGTTATTGGAATCGCCTATGATTTTTTGCATTCATGCATTTCGAGGACTTGAAATAGCAATGCATGCTTCATCACAGTTGCACTCAGCACTTTATATTTCATTCACTTTGGATTGATGTCATTTTTTATTGTCACTTACTTATAGAGTTATTTATTTTATTTGGACTCACAGATGATAAATGCTCACCATTTATTTCGATTATTAGCTAACTCATTATCTATTAGGTGTATTCACCCTCACCCATCCCCATTCTATACAGCGCAGCATTACCTCTTTATGCTATGACTGTACATGTGCCTTCTTGACGAGGGGGACACGCCATATTTTAAGGAAGAAAAATGCTGACTATGACCCTAATGCCACGTACACACAACCATTTTTCTCGTCGGGGAAATATGACATTTTTTCTCTTTGACGAGAAAAATGACCGTATGTGGGCTTTTGGTAATTTTTCCCCGACGAGAAAAACGGCATTAATCACGACGAGAAAAATTAGAACATGCTCTAATTTTTCTCGTCGTGATTCACGGCATTTTTTTCCCGCGGCAGTTTTCCCATAGGGAAACACTGCCGGGGAGCCTACACACGGTAGTTTTTCTCGACCAAGAGAAAAAATTATGGGAAAAACGGCCGTGTGTGGGGGAACAAGCCATTTTTCCCATTGATTTTCTCGACTGTGTTTTCACCGTCGAGAAAATCGATCGTGTGTACGCGGCATAAGAACACCATCCCTACAGTCACACACGGAGGTGGAAACCTGATGCTTTGGGGCTGTTTCTTTGCTAAAGGTACAGACTGACTTTCCTGCATTAAGGGGCCAATGGGCGGGGCCACGTATTGTAAAATCTTGGATGAGAACCTTCTTCCCTCAGCCAGAACTCTAAAGATCATCAGGGTCATGGATGGTTCTTTTTAGCATGACAATGACCCAAAACATACCGCCAAGGCAAGAAAGGAGTGGCTCAAGAAGAAGGATAATAAGGTCATGGAGTGGCCTAGTGAGTCTCCAGACCTTAATCCTATAGAAAGTGTATGGAGGGAGCTGAAACTTCGAGTTGCCAAGCGACAGCCAAGAAACCTTAAGGATTTAGAGAAGATCTGTAGAAAAGAGTGGACCAAAATCCCTCCTGAGATGTGTGGAAACCTGATCACCACCTACAAGAAACGTCTGACCTCTGTGCTTCCCAACAAGGGCTTCTCCACCAACTACTAAGGGGATCAAATACTTATTTTACTCCATTTATAACATTTGTATTGTGTGTTTTTTCAGGATTTTTGGTTGATATTCTGTCTCTATCATATAAAATACACCTATGATAAAAATTATAGACCCTTCATTTCTATGTAAGTGGGCAAACTTACAGAATCTGCAGGGGAGACAATTAGTATTTTCCCCACTGTACCAGACCCTTATCCAAGCACGCAGCCTGGTAGGCCAGAAAAGGGGGGGGCGAGTGAGTGAGATCATACCAGGCTACATGCCCTCAACATAGGGGGGGTGCTTTGGGGAAGGGTAGGGCTTTGCCCCCCCCCCCCCATGCAGCTTGATGGGGACAAGAGCCTCTTCCCTACAACCCTCTTCCCCACAACAACGAAGGCTGACCGCCGAATGCTTACTCAGCTGAGTGACAGTTCTTAAATAGGTAAGAGGAGGGGCCACCCGGTGACATCACCTTGGGGACAATGGCTCTAGCTGTGCCAGTAGGGGGTTGAGCATATTGCCGGGGGTTGGCGGAGCTGTCTTCAGGGCCCAACTAAATCTGCGGCCTTCTTAGTTGGAGGTATCGCTACACGTGGGGGTTCTCGTCCGGGATCCTGATACAGCAGGTGAACGCCAGAAGTGCCGGCATGGACCCCATCAAAGTAGTCCAATGGTGCGAAACAGAAGGGACACGCTCAGAAGCGAGCGTGGCCATTGAACTTCCAGGGAGTGACTGGAGAGAGAAACGAATTAAAGAGGTGGTACAAATATTGTCCCCGGATAGAAAGGCTTACGTGGTTGCAGTGAGACCAGACCCAAGGACCAACTGCACCTATGCACTGATAGAGTGGGGACAGGATGTCCCTGAAAACTTCCACGGTGCCAGTATAAAATTGTCCGAAAAGACTGAGTTCCACCTGACACATCCCAGTCAGAAGCAGTTAGAACCCTTGGACAGGAAAGCAGGGGCTGCTGTTAAATCGCAGGCAGAGCAACAGCTGATTGATCTGAAACGACAGTACCGTGACATACAAGAGAGGTTTCAGGAGACTTCCAGTATGATAGCTGAACGCATTAAGGAGTTACGTGTCGCTCCTGAGGATCAGAAAGATGGTCAGATAAAGCCCAAACCTGGGAAGGTACCGAAGAAACGAGCTCAGGGTCGCCTGCAGGAAGTAACCATCCGGAAGGATTTCCGCATTGATGGCCAGATAGGAGAAAGAGGGCAGAAGGACAAACTGTCCTACACCAACCTCCTACACCAAATAGAGTTGGGGTTACAGAAAGGATATCAGGAATCTGAAATTAGAGAGGCTGTAATCCATGCCATCAGCCCAGGTTCAAGTGTCAGGGGCATGTTAGAGAGGAAGGGTGGATTGACCCTGAACCAGCTAAAGAGGATACTGAAAAGCTATTATGAGGAGGAAGATGCCGCTGAGCTATTTCATCGACTGATAAATATGACCCAGGAGAGTGGAGAGACTCCTCAGAACTTCCTATTCCGGGCTATTGAGCTCAAGGACCGCCTGTTGTCCACATCCAAGGATGAAGGAAATGGGGAGCATTTTGGAGTCGAGCTAGTCCAAAAGAAATTCCGGAGATCTGTGACTACGGGATTGAGGAGTGACTACATCAAGCTACAGCTGAAGCAGCATTTGGAAGATCCCTCAACTCCGGATGAGGTCCTCATTGAGAAAATGAATGAAGCAGATAAGATGGAGATTGAGAAGGACCAAAAACAGAGGAAATTTCAATCTCTTAGCACCACAAGTGCCAAAGTACAACAGATAGATGTCCCTTCAGACACTCGGGAGCTTAGTGTACTGGCAGCAAGCACTGAACAGGGATTATGGTCTTCACCTATTCACCACTTCCCCACAAGTCAGACTGGATTGGAGGAGCTGTTCCAGACCCAGAAAGAAATACTAGAGATGATGACGATGTTGATGACTCGTCTGGTGAAACCCCAGACAGGAGAGGTCTCACCACTCATGGCACCAAAGACCCCTACCACTAACCGCTCTATGAAACCAATACAGAGAGCCTGCTTCAAATGTGGAGGAAAAGGACATCTCAGGCGAGTATGCCCAAGCCTGGTAGTTGAGGAAAAGTCCAAACAGCTGGCGGGAAACTTCAGCGGGCCCCCCGGTGAAGGAGCCGACCGGGTGCCCATCATTTTCAGTGAGTTCCAAACTGAATGAGAAGCTAAGGAAGAGAAAAGACAAAACTCCTCAGAGGAACTATAGTATCCCTCAGCAGGGGTACACCCCAAAGAGAGAGGGCCAGACCCCTCAGAAGAGGCACAGCATTCCCCAAAGGGAATGCACGCCTAAGAAAAACTATAATATCCCTCAGCAGGTCTGTACGCCCATTAAAAGGAGGGAAATCGATGCATACCAGGCCCAAGAAAGACTAAAGTCAAAAGGGAGATGGATGAGAGAGAGTCCGAAGGGAAAGGACCATAAGAAGGCGACTCCTGCCAGGCCATATCCGGAGAAGCTGGTAGGCCCATCTCCTGTAGTGCCCATTCAAGTGGAGGGAGTTTACACCAGAGCCATCTTGGATACACAAGTGACCCTACTATACCGGGATTTCTACGATAAGCACTTGAGTCATCTGCCCATCCAGAACATAGAGGAGCTGGAAATATGGGGAATTGGAACCCAGAGCTTCCCCTATGATGGCTATCTGCCCATCCGGATGACCTTTGACCCATCTGTGGCTGGGAAGGCCGAAGTGTTTGACACCCTGGCAGTTGTGTGCCCTCGGCCACCAGGAGCCAACAAGAGCTCCCTTATAATAGGGACGAACACGGACCTGGTCCGAACACTCCTGACCCCTTTAGTGGAAGAGAAGGGGCAAGCAGCCACCAAGATCCATCCCATGCTGAGGACGGCTTACCAAAGGCTGGTCCTAGAGCAGAAGACCCCGGTGGAGGGGATAGGGAAGGTGTGGAGACTTGGAAGAGGAGGGGTAGTGTTGCAGCCTGGCGAAGTAACCTGTCTCAGAGCCACTGTGAAGCTTACTTGGGAGCAGCCTGGACCCTTTGTCGTGCTGGAGTCCGACCCAAAAGGAGAGTCCTCGGGTCTGGAAGTGATACCAGAAGTGATTCCGCTGAAGGTTCTGAAGAAGGCCCATTGTAGAGTTCCAGTGAGTGTTAGAAACACTACCAGAGGCCCCATGGAAATCCCTGCCAGAATGCTGCTGGGCCAGGTGAGCCCTGCTGCCCCGGTTACCCTGTCAGAAGTAAAGGGGACGGGTGAAAGAGGAGATCTTTGGGAGAAGCTGTCCATGGAGAACTTGAATCTATCCAGGGTTTGGAAAGAGAGAGCCAAGGCCCAGTTGACTAGATGGGAGAAGATATTCTCCAGAGATGAGTTCGATGTGGGGTGTGCAAGGAGTGCCACCCATCGGATCCGCCTCCAGGAAGACAAGCCCTTCCGAGAGAGAGTCAGGCGGGTCCCCCTAGCAGATCTGGAGGATCTAAGGGAACAACTTGCAGAACTCAAGAGGACTGGTGTGATACGGGAGTCCAGGAGCCCCTATGCCTCTCCCATAGTGGTGGTCAGAAAGAAGAATGGGTCATTGAGGCTCTGTATAGACTACAGGACTCTCAACAGAAAAACCATCCCCGACCAATACACCACTCCGAGGATAGAGGATGCCCTACAGAGCCTCTCTGGAGCCAAATGGTTCAGCGTTATGGACCTCAAGAGCGGGTACTATCAGATCCCTATGCATCCAGAAGACAAGGAGAAGACAGCTTTCATAACCCCAGTGGGGTTCTTTGAATTCAATCGGATGCCCCAAGGTCTGTCTGGAGCCCCAGCTACTTTCCAACGTCTTATGGAGAAGACTGTAGGAGACATGAACCTTCATTGAAGTCCTTGTATACCTGGACGATGTCATTGTCTTTGGGAGAACCTTGGAAGAACACGAAGAGAGGCTGGAAAAAGTGTTGAGAAGACTAAGTGAGGAAGGACTCAAGCTTTCGCCTGAGAAGTGTCGGTTCTACCAGTCTTCTGTGAACTATCTGGGGCACATAGTGTCTGAAGAGGGGGTGGCCACAGACCCTGAGAAATTGGAGGCAGTTACCTCCTGGCCACGACCCACCACAGTAACAGAACTCAGATCCTTCTTGGGGTTCTGCTCCTATTACAGGAGGTTTGTGGAAGGATTCGCCCGAATTGCTAGACCATTGAATGAACTACTCAAGACCGAGGGGGAAGAGGATGACTCAGGGCCCAGGAAGCCGGGAGAGTCAGTCAGAGATCAGTGGAACCAGAAGTGTGAAGAGGCCTTCCAGGCATTAAAGGAGAGCCTAACCACTGCCCCGGTCTTGGCCTACGCAGACCCAACCAAACCCTATGAACTGCACATGGATGCTAGTCATGACGGTCTGGGAGGAGTACTTTACCAAGAACACGAAGGGCAACTGCGGCCTGTTGCCTACGTGAGTAGGAGCCTGAACCCCTCGGAGAAGAACTACCCCACCCACAAGCTGGAGTTCCTGGCCCTTAAGTGGGCGGTAGTAGACAAACTCAAAGACTACCTATATGGGGCGGAGTTCACTGTGAAGACCGACAACAACCCCCTTACCTACCTTTTCACCACGGCCAAGCTGGACGCCACTGGACACAGGTGGCTGGCCGCACTTTCTGGATTCAACTTCAGCCTAAAGTATAGGCCAGGGACTGGGAATCGAGATGCAGACGCTCTGTCCAGGAGATCTCATTCTCTCACCAGTGACGTAGAAGATTGGACCCAAGTGGCACCGGACGGGGTGCGGGCCCTTTGTCAAGGAGCTGAATTCCAAGCTCGAGGAGGTTCCAGAGCAGAGGAAATAGGAGTTACCATGGTGGGAGTCCCAAAACACTACTGTGGAGTAGCTCAACTGGGAGAGGACAACCTGCCAAGACTGTCCAAGAAGGAGTTGAGGTGTGACCAATTGGAAGACCCCATGGGGAGATTGGTCCTGGAGGCCCTGGAGAATCAGGATCCAAACAGACTCATGCGTCAACCTTCAAAAGAAGCTCGCCTGCTGAGGAAAGAGTGGGACAGGTTGCAGTTACATCAGGGAGTGGTCTACCGAAGGGGCCCCTCTGATGACTCAGAAGATAAATGGCAGCTGTTTCTGCCAGAAAAACACTGAGAGACTGTTCTAGTCGCCATGCATGACAATCATGGCCACCTAGGAGCTGAAAGGACCTTCCAACTTGTCAGAAGTCGGTTCTATTGGCCCTGCATGAGGGCAGAGGTAGAAGAGTACTGTCACTCATGTGCCCGATGCATCCAGAGGAAGACTTTGCCCCATCAAGCTGCCCCAATGGGCCATCTACAAAGTCAAGGCCCAATGGATCTGGTATGCATTGATTTTCTCTGCCTCGAACCCGACCTGAGTGGACTAGGAAATGTTCTGGTGATAACCGACCATTTCACCCGGTATGCCCAGGCTTTCCCGACCAAAGACCAGAAGGCCTCCACCGTAGCCAAGGTACTTATGGCAGTGTTGCCAACCCCCTGAAGTGAAATTTACTGGCAAGGATGCCAAAATTTCTGTACGGCACCAATTTCTTACTGGCAAAAATAATGAAGATTACTGGCAGAGCCGGATTTTTTACTGATGCTGCAAAAAAGTACCTAAAATTACGTTTTTTAGTGCTAAACAGTGCAAATATCAATATTTCAACTATAAACACACAGCTAATGCTAATATCAATGTGTTTAAGTTAAACAAAAGTAAAAAAACATATTTCTCAATTCACATGAAGGTCAGGTTACTATAACCCAGCCAGCACAGAGTTCCCTCTTACATCAGAGTCTGCAGGATGCCCCCTTACAGTGCAAGGGAACTCTTATGTAAAGGGGAACGCTGCAGATCATGATGTAAGGGGGAACTCTGATGTGGAGAGGGGCTCTGGTGAATAGAGACCACCTTCCACAGAGTGAATACACTAAGGTAAGGGGGGGGTACTAATATAAGGGGGAAACCTTTATATCAGTGCCCCCTTACATTATTGTATTCATTCACCTCCTTACATCAGTGACCCCCCCCCCCTCAGAATGGCCTGGCGGCACTGTCACTTACCTCCTCTCGGGTGCACAGTGTGGGGCTCAGTCAGACGGCTCCAGCTTGGTGGCTCTGATCTCCTCTTCCCAGTCCACACGTCTGTTTCTTCCTGGGCCGTAACCCCCATCCCGGCGGCACTCCCACTCTTGACTCCTTTCTAGGATCCCCTCAGAGACTGTAGACATGACAAGAGATGGTCAGAGGCTGCGGACACACGATACAGGAGGGGGACAGAGACTGCAGACACACTACAGGAGGGGGACAGAGGCTGCGGAAACACTACAGGAGGGGGACAGAGGCTGCGGACACACTACAGGAGGGGGACAGAGGCTGCGGACATACTACAGGAGGGGGACAGAGGCTGCGGACACACTACAGGAGGGGGACAGAGGCTGCGGACACACTACAGGAGGGGGACTGAGGCTGCGGACATACTACATACTACAGGAGGGGGACAGAGGCTGCGGACATACTACAGGAGGGGGACAGAGGCTGCGGACATACTACAGGAGGGGGACAGAGGCTGCGGACATACTACAGGAGGGGGACAGAGGCTGCGGACATACTACAGGAGGGGGACAGAGGCTGCGGACATACTACAGGAGGGGGACAGAGGCTGCGAACATGATGGTGCCCTCCTCACCCTCTTACAGTAGCCTCCTCCTCTGTCCACCACCATATTACTTCTGCACATCATCAGTGTGCTGTGTCCTCCTCCTGTACCCCTTTCACCACTCCACAGGTCAGGGCAGCACTGTGCTGCCCTGACCTGTGAAGAGGTGAAAGGGACACAGGAACCAGAGGAGGATACAGCACACTGATGACGCTGTCCCCTTGTATCCCCCCTGTTTCACTGACCTTGAGTCCGTCCTCCTCACCCCTGGCTGGGCCCTGTCAGTGCTCCGCTCCGAGTGCTCCACCGACCACCTATGATGAGTGCATGGCATGCACTCACTGCAGGACGGTGTCCCGCCACTGCAGCCACTGTGGCCTTTTCAAAAATGGCGCCAGCGGCGCCATCACGTTCCTGCGTGTGCGCCGCCGCCGCCCGGCCTAGTTCCGAATGCGCTCGGCCGGCGCATTCGGAACGGCGCATGCGCAGTTGTATGGCCGGCTCGCGGCCATCTTTTTTGTGGGCGCCGGTGCCCATAAACGGACTTTTACGTACAGCCCGAAAAAGGGGTTAAATCGCGGGCTGTACGTAAATCTACGTACGGTTGGCAACACAGACTTATGGAGAAGTACTTTGTCCATTATGGGCTGCCACAGCGACTCCATTCAGATCAAGGGAGGGACTTCGAGAGTAAACTGATCCGGAAGCTCCTGGATTCTTTGGGAATCAAGAAGACTCAAACTACACCTTACCATCCACAGGGAGATGCTCAGCCGGAAAGGTTCAACCGAACCTTGCTCAACATGTTGGGGACTCTGGAAAGTGAGAAAAAGCAACATTGGAGCAAACACATAGCAGCCATAGTACATGCTTACAACTGCACCATCAGTGATGCTACAGGCTACTCCCCATATCGACTCATGTTTGGGAGAGAGGCGAGACTACCTGTGGACCTGGCCTTTGGCACCTCTCTGGACCATTCCTCAGTCACATCCCACAAAGGGTACGTGGACAGGCTCAGACAAAGCCTGAAAGTAGCTTATGAGCAAGCTCAAGCAGCTTCCGACCAAAGGGGGGCTAGAAATAAGAGAAACTTTGACTTGAAGGTCCGGGTGCAAGACCTACAGCCTGGGGATCGAGTGCTGTTACGCAACCTGGGGATCCCTGGGAAGCACAAACTTGCAGACAGATGGAGATCTGAACCTTATGTCATCTGTAGGAAGTTGCCGGGCCTACCTGTCTATAAGTTGAAACCAGAAGGAAAGGTAGGCCCACTGAAGACGTGGCATCGGAATCACCTGCTCCCACTTGCTGAGGCAGTTAGAATACCTCCTGCGGGAGACTCCCCTGAACCGGCCTCTATTCTGGATACTCCTAGGCCGTACACTCGGTCACAGACCTCCCGAGCTGAAGATGGAGAGGCCTCTCAACTTAGTGAAAATGAAGAAGGAGAACTTGATTGGCTGTGGCCTTCCCCAACTCCAGAAACTTCTAATATTGACCTTCCAGCCACTGAAGACACTCAAGATGGAACACTGAACCCAGAAGCCACAGAGTTCATCCCTTCTAGTCCTTCAGCAGAATACTGGGAAGATGCCCAGGATGGTTGTTCAGAGGAAGAGGAGCCTGAGGCGCCAGAGCCAGAAATCCCAAGAGAGCAAAGGGCTTGAAGAGTCATCCGGCCTCCTAAGAAGCTGACCTACCCACAAATGGGGAACAGTTCGGAAGACTCTGTAGTCACTGCTAGAAGGAATGCTGAGAATCCGGATCCTTCCACTGTCCATTTAGTGGAGGGCAACCCCAGCTCACTCTCTGGCACAGTTAGACAGGTCGCCCCCACTGAAGCGACCTGTAGACAGGACAGCTCCCCATCCTATGATGATTGGTGGGAGGCTCCTCTGTCAATCCTATGCAACCGCATTGAATCTAAAATGTTTTGCAGATCTAAAAATGTTAGATGTCTTTGGGGACCAAAGATTTAAAGTGGGGGGAGTGTGTAGCGGGGTGTTCCCCTTTAATGCAGAGAGACAAGAAGTTCCAGGTGAGAGGTGAGTCGGGAGGAAGTAAAGAGACATTACTGGAAGTGAGAGGAGAGAGAGAGACTACATCTCCCAGTACATCTTGCAGCACCCAGGGTACATTGCTTCGGAACAGAGACTGCTGGGGCAGACTTTATAAAGAGGAGGTGGAATTTGTTCGGTCTCTTTGGACACCCCCTCTCCTAGCAAGAGGATCTCTGTGCTGAACTGCTGTGTGCACAAGGCCTGAAGCCTGGGCCTTGTGCTCCTTTCCAAAGAGCCCTCTGCCAGCCTAGCAGAACCTTAGAGACATCTTCTCATCCTTGCTGCAGTACACCAGAAGGATTGAAGACTTGGATGTCGGTGGATTCCTGTTCCTAGACGAATCGATGGAGGAAACGGACTTGGACTTGTCCGGGTGGTGAGAGCTGTTTAAAGACAGATACTTTTATCTTTACTATTCGTTGGGATTACAAAGTTGTTCTTCAAGTGCACCACCGAAAGATTGCTAGCGAATATTGTTTCACTGAACTTCCATTTAGATCAGTCAGGCCTGACTGCATAGGTAGACATTGCTGGGTGTTAGTCTACCCATGAGGGGAAGTAGCTGTAAAAGGGCAGCGCTAGAGTTGCATAGCAATACTTAATTATTCTGATTACTCTGTTTATCTTTATTACTGTTTATTGCAGGGATCTGCAACTTGTTATACTGTTGTTTATTACTTGCCCATTAGCCTCAGTAAAATATCTGGGTCAAGTACATTGGTGTCAGTTTCACTTACTTTAATAGAAGTTTTAAAGTATATCACTGTGTGTGTGTTTGCCATAGGACTGCGTCACCTAGAGTTGCGGTCACGCGGTCCTATCTCCCCTTACTAGCTGTGCCAGTAGGGGGTTGAGCATATTGCCGGGGGTTGGCGGAGCTGTCTTCAGGGCCCAACTAAATCTGCGGCCTTCTTAGTTGGAGGTATCGCTACACATGTGTAAGCAAAAATGCTGTTTTTTTTTTCTTAAATGTCATTGGGTATTCTTTGCAAAGTCAAGCTTCACCTCATTTGCTAAGCTGCACTCGCAAGGAGCAAAGTCTATTTGCCTTTAGTAAAGCAACTCCTTTGAGACGATTCTCAGGGCAGCAGTTTCTCTGACGGCCACAAGGCGGTGATCTCAATTCTACCCAGACAGGAAGACTCTATGGAAGACAGGAAGTGATGTCAGGTACAGACAGGAAGTTCCAGGTGAGAGGTGAGTCGGGAGGAAATAGAGAGAAGACGTTGCTGGAAGTTTCTGCAGAGGAGGTAATAAGATCTTATTTTCTATTTACACCCAGTAACCCCCGTCATGTCCGTCCTCTTCCTCCATAGTCACTGTGACGTCTTTTATCTCCAGCAGATGATGATACACACATATATAGTGTGAGAACCTAGATTAACCCCTTCAGGGACAGAACATTCCCCCACTTACAGGGCCGGAACATTCTCTTCATTTTAGAAATGTGTCACCTTTCCCACCAATCACCTTCTCACCTCATCAGTCTATACTAACGGATAGGAATGAGCTCGGGAGTGTTTGGGATCCCACCTGCCCGATCCCGCCAGGAAGCCGACACTGTACACGGCTAATAAGAAGCAGTGAGACATTTCCCGGCCCGCAGCTGCAGAGATCAGGAAATGTCTCACTGCCCGTTATTAGCAGTGTCGGCTTCCTGGCGGGATCTAGCAGGTGGGATCCCGAACACGCCCGAGCCCATCCCTACTAACGGATTATATGATATTACAGGGTAGTTTTTTTTTTTTGCGGTGGATTTATAATGCATACTTTTGTATTTTATAAGCTTTATGTAGATATATTGAGGGATAATAACTATTCCTGATGTCTGTGAGGGTTCAACACAAGGGATGTGTCTGGATGGTGACTGTATCATTGTGTGTGTCAGGTTCCTATAAGGTGTCAGGATGTCACTGTCTATTTCTCCATGGAGGAGTGGGAGTATTTAGAAGGACACAAGGATCTCTACAAGGACGTCATGATGGAGAATCAGCCGCCCCTCACATCACCGGGTAAGAGGAGACTTTATTGTAAAGGAGAGAGCAGTACGGAGGCTCCACCTAGATCCCCCATCATCTGATAAACACATAGAAACAATGTATTCAGTCAGTGTGTGTGTTTCCTACAGATGGATCCAGTAATGGGAACCCACCAGAGAGATGTCCCCGTCCTCTGTATTCCCGGGATTCCACACAGGAAGGTCACACCATCCCCCACCATCATCAGGTAGATGAGGAACAATCACTGATAGTATCATTAGGATCTGTACATTATCTGCATTGTTACCATTGATGTCATTTTTATTATATATTCAGAGTGGAAACCTCGGGGGTGATAAAATTAATGTTAAAGAAGAATATAAAGAGGAGGATGAGGAGTATGGAGTGATGGAGGAGTATTCTGATGGACACAAGGATATGATGGAGCCGCCTAATACCAGGAACCCACCAGAGAGATGTCCCCGTCCTCTGTATTCCCGGGATTCCACACAGGAAGGTCACACCATCCCTCACCATCATCAGGTAGATGAGGAACAATCACTGATAGTATCATTAGGATCTGTACATTATCTGCATTGTTACCATTGATGTGATTTTTATTATATATTCAGAGTGGAAACCTGAGAGATTGTAAAGTTGAGGTTAAAGAAGAGATAAAAGAGGAGGATGATGAGGATGGGGTGATGGAGGAAGAACACAAAGATCTGTACCAGGACACCATGGGGGAGTCCTCCAGCTACAGGAACCCACCAGAGAGATGTCCCCGTCCTCTGTATTCCTGGGATTCCACACAGGAAGGTCACACCATCCCTCACTGTTACAAGGTTGGTGGGAATCTAGCATCTAGAACATGGACTTCTGGAGACAATATGTGGATTTTTTAAACATGATCTAACAATATTAAAGCTTATATTTTATATGATATTTTCTTGGTTTAGAGTGGAGATCCAATCGATATAGAATTTGAGGTGAAATCAGAAGAAGAAGAGAGGTATGTGAGGGATGATCAGCAGTCTATGGAGGAGGATGGAATAACGGGGACATTTATAGAGGAGGACACTCCTACAGAGATCAGCACAGGTGGGTCATTAACACTAAATCCATTCCTCCACCCATACTGCTCACTGATTGGTCCAGAGTAGGGCGGGGGCTGGGTGATATCAGCCTGTAATCCCCTGGTCACTTTCCTGAGCTGTGTTCCCCGTCCTGTATTCCTGTATTTCTCTCGGATAATCTTCCTTCTCTGTGCTGCAGACACAATTTATGTCTCTAGACTGGATTTATGGAGATTCTGGGGTTCAGTTGGCAGCAAAATGTTGATTTTCACCATAGGGTTTGCTTGACCTAGACACCTGGGTATGTACCTTGGGTCTTCTGCCCCATGCCCGGGTCTAGTGAGATCTCTGACAGAACAATTCTCCCGGGTTACTTGCTCTGTTATTTGCTGGCTGTGCCGGGGGGAGGGATATGTCTGTATAGTCTCAGACCCAAGTCACTGAGTGCAGTCTCAGGAGATGGGAGGCAGCGCTGTGGGACCTCTGCAACTTGTCTCCAGGAAATATTTCATCCGCCAATATTATGAGTCCTGACCCCTGCACTATACACTCTATGTTGTACATTACATTCTCCTGAGCAGAGTCATGTCTAGAACCTTCAGGGCCCTGGTGCAAGAAACCACGAAGGACCTCCCCCCCTAAACCTCCTCTTCCCATTGATTCTGGGGTCCCTTACTCCCATTGCAGGGCCCTTTATTATGCAGGGTTCGTACGGTCATTAAATTCCTGGAAAAGTCATGGGATTTTGACATGGCACTTTCCAGGCCTGGAAAAGTTTTGGAAAATGACTGAACCCCACTAAGTTTTGGAAAAGTCATGGAATATTTTAGTCACTACTAGTCGTGCAACGGATCGTAAGCGATCCGTGATCCGAACAGGTCATCCTGTTTTGATCGGCACACGGCGCGATCCGCGGAGCGCTCCGGAGCCTCGGCCATTAGGAAAGGCCGCGGCTTTGGCCTAGCTCCGGAGCCGCGGCCATCTTGGCACACCCGGCAGCAGCCTATTGGCGGCTTAGCGGCACGCTGACGTCAGCAGGAACTCGAGGGACACACACCGCGCCGTGTATTGCTGTTCTGAGGTCTGTAAGGGGGGGGTGCCTGCATTACTGGGGGGTGTCTGCCTGCATTACTGGGGCGTGTCTGTACTGGGAGGTCTGCACTGGGGGTGTCTGTACTACTGGGGGTGCCTGCACTGGGGGTGTCTGCACTGGGGGTGTCTGTACTACTGGGAGGTCTGCACTGGGGGGTGTCTGTACTGGGAGGTCTGCACTGGGGGTGTCTGCACTGGGGGTTTCTGTACTACTGGGGGTGTCTGTACTGGGAGGTCTGCACTGGGGGTTTCTGTACTACTGGGGGTGTCTGTACTGGGAGGTTTGCACTGGGGGTGTCTGTACTGGGAGGTCTGCACTGGGGGTGTCTGTACTGTACTTACGTCAGTGCTACAGTTTGAATTTATTTGTGTGAGCTGTGAAGTTAAGTCATGGATTGTGGAAACTAACTAGTGTCGGGTGATTGTATATAGTGTTTATACCACATTTACCACTGACTAATGCAGAGTTGCAATGCAAGGAAATCAGCTAAAAGTAGTTGCATCTGTATGTGCGTCATAATTAATTAATCAAAATTAGTCGTTTAATCGATTAAAAAAAAAGATTAATCGAACACAAAAATTTTAATCAGTAACAGCCCTAATTTATATTAGTAAAAATATGCTGGGTGTGACATGGATTTTCTTCTTATTTAACATGTATACATAGACACTTCATGAAACATAAGGGCATGAATATTTACGTGAAGTCATGGAAAAGTCATGGAAAAGTCATGGAATTTGATTGGTAAAAATGTGTATGAACCCTGATTATGGTCGTGCAACAGGACCCTTTCACATGTTCTGCAATGGGCCCCTTCCTGCTGTCTACATTTCTAATCACAAGAGCGCCCCCTTACATCAGAGTCCACAGAGTTCCCCCCCTTACATCAGAATTCACAGAGTTTATGGCTACATTGTTGAACACAGGTAGGTTGCATTTTTTGGCACAGGTGAGGCTGCACTGATAACGTTTTAATATTTATTTTGTAACTTAATTCTTCATATAACATTTAGTGTCAATTCATGAGATAATTCAGAAGAGATCGGGCGCTTTCAGGGTGATGACTCCTCTCCATGGCCCACCTCACTACCTGTCCCCTGGACCCTGTGAGTGAGTGAGTAACTTGTATAGCACTACAAATGCGAACTAAATCGCCTCAAGGCGCTTTTTCCATTCAGTGTCGTCCTGATCCTTCAGAAGAGGTGGGTCTTAAGTTTTTTTCCTGAAGGCCCGATGGTTTTCTTCCATGCGGATGTCCGTGGGTAGAGCATTCCATAGCCGTGGTCCTTGGACTGCAAATCTTCGTTCTCCCTTTGATTTGAAGCGGGACTTGGGGATGTGAAGGAGGTTTTGGTTGGTTGATCGGAGAATGCGATTGGGGGGTGTAGTGTTTTATCTTCTCGCATAGATATTGAGGAGCATTTCCCTGTGTGCACTTGTAGGTGAGACAGAGGGGCTTGAAAGTGACCCGATCCTTTACGGTTAGCCAATGAAGGGTCCTCAGGGACGGGGTGATGGATTCCCAGGGTTTTTTCCCGTTACCAGTCTGGCTGCCGTGTTCTGGACGACTTGTAGGCAGGAAATCTGGTATTTGGGTAGTCCAAGGTAGAGGGAGTTTGCGTAGTCCAGTCGGGAATTGATGATTGTTCCAAATACTACTGCTATCTCCTCTTCTGGGATGAAGGGGATGAGTCTACGCAGCAGGCGGAGGAGATGGTGCGATCCACTGACTACTGATCCTATTTGTGCCTCCATCGACATCTCTAAGTCAAAGATGACTCCGAGACTTTTGACTTTGGAGCTCTGAGTGATGGTCTGTCCAAGGATGGTGGGTGGTGTCCATGAAGTCTTAGCTTTTGTCTTTCGGTTTGCGTGGAGAAGAAGTTCTGTTTTGGATCCAGAGTTTGAGGGAGCTCTCAGTCATCCAATCATCGATCAATGTGAGGCATTTTTCTAGTCCGTGATATTGGTCTTTTTTTTTCGGTGATGCGAAAGTAGAGTTGAGTGTCATCAGCGTATGAGTGGTAGCACAGGTCCTGTTTGCTGATGATTTTGAGGAGTGGGCGGAGGTAGATGAAGAGCACGGGCGACAGGGGTGATCCTTGAGGGACTCCGCAAGAAATTGCGCGAGTTTCAGAGGTGAAGGCTCCTAGTTTCACTGTCTGGGAACGATTATCTAGGAAGGATGCGAACCAGGGTAGATCTGAGTCTGTGATTCCTGCTACTTCTTTAAGGCGAATGAGTAGAGTTTTGTGATCTACTGTGTTGAAAGCTGCACTGAGATCCAGCAGCACCAGGAGACACGATTCTCCGTCATCTGCAGCTTCGAGGGCGTCATCCCATATTTTGAGAAGTGCTGTTTCTGTGCCATGGCCTGGGCGGAAGCCTGATTGTAGTGGATCCAAGAGTTTGTAAGTGTCCAAATGGCCTTGTAGCTGTTGTACTACTGCTTTCTCCATAATCTTGGAGATGGTGTTGAGACTTGTTACCGGTCTGCGGTAGTTTTGGTCTTTGGGGTCGAGGTTGGGTTTCTTTAGGAGGGGTTTGATTATGCCTTGCTTGAGGGAGATCGGAACCATACCATTCTTTGAACGATTGATTTACGAGATGTGTTTTGGTGGGTGCCAAGATGTCGGTACATTCTTTCAGGAGTTTTGTAGAAATTATGTAATTTGCTGATGTGCTGTCTCTGAGGCTTCTAATGATGTTTTTAGTGGTGTCGATGGTGATCGGGACCAGCGAAAATTTTGTCGATTTATATAATGTTCGTATTGATTTCCTCTGTTTGCTTTGGCTGAGTGGGGTTGGTTGTTTTTTTTCTCTTGAATTTTTTCACGAATGTTTTCGTTTTTTGTCGATAAAAAAATCCGATAGCTCATTACAGAACTCTTGGGTTTGCTGGAGGCTCTAGGCAGGTGGGGTTCATAGTCTGAGTGACTAGTTTGAAGAGTTCACAAGTTTGGTTTAGGGCTTTTTTGATGGTGTTTGAGAAATGTTCCTTTTTTGCTTTGAAAATTGCTTTGTGATATTTCTTAGTGAGTGCTTTGTAGTTTGTGTGGTTTTCCTTTGTTGGGTTTCTTCTCCAGGCTCCTTAAGCTCTTCTCCGCTCTTGCTTCAGTAGAGTAGGAGTGTCATTGAACCAGCCCGAGTTGTTTTCTTTATCGTACACCACGGGACACAGAGCTAGTCATTACATAATGGGTTAAGGGTCACCAGCGGTGATTGGACACTGGCACAACCAATGGAAGACAGTTCCCCTCCATATAACCCCTCCCATCAGGGAAGTACCTCAGTTTTTTCGCCAGTGTCGAAAGGTGTTGGACGCGTTAGGAGGTGCTAAAGGAAAGCTCTACCAAAGAGACCCTCTGGGGGTAAAAGAGCTATGCTTTCGGATCCATCCAAGACGCCTACAAATGAGCTGAATCTGGATGGGATCCGGGCCTCATCCATGAGGCGTCGCCTGTAATGTCTCTCTTCGGAGGACTGGGCTCTAAGATCCAGCACTTTCGCTATTTCGCTATAAAGTCCTGGTAAGAGTCTTGTACAAGGCCCAGGGGAGAGGTATCCTTTAAATAGGAACCCATATCCCTGAAGGTTGGCACACATAGCCCACCGTGAAGGGTGAAGTTTGGTATCTGTCTGAAATCTTTCAGCAGAAAAACCTGCGGCGTGGATAAGGTGAGATTAGAAGGTCCATAACTAGGTTGGGACCTTTTTCAAAAAATGGATGTCTTCTTTTTTTCCACCACTGGGGGGAGTAAAGAGCTGAATATACTCACCTCACTCTGTTCAGTGTCGGCTTCGGCAAAGTACACTGCTCGTCACCTCCGCTGCTGAGCTTGCTGGGGCACCCCGATCCTCCTTTCGGTGGCCGACCAGACACCTGCAGATGCAGGTAAGTGGGAACAAGGGCTGATGAGAGTCCTCTCTCACTATGGCCACCGCCATAGCGCTAAGGGCCGCGCGAGCGCGCTTTATCGGAGGGGGGGGGGCGCGAAGGCGTGCGCGGGCACGTGGCGCGCGCAGGCACAGAAACGGCGCCAAATTTAAAAGACTGTCAGTGTAAAAAGCACTGCAGCAGCAAGCAAGCTCGTTAGTTCTCTTGTTCCTGGCAGAGAAACACAGCAGCTATACAGGGACGTAAGACTCCATGTGGTTGGATTGGGTACTTCCTAGAAGACTTCCATGTTATGCATAGTTATGTGTTAAAAGTTGCATACTTAATGTATTTGCTAAACTGAACACGGTAGTATATGCATTTAGGTACCTTGTATTTTGTCTAAACAGTAAGCCTTCCAGGGGAAGTAATGCGGACAAAAAGAGATAAAAGAGCACCGCCGCCTGAGACAGGGGGCTCTAGCTGTGCTGACTCGGTACCTTCCTCTCCTGTGTTGCCAAAAGCACCTGTACAGGATGAGCCATTACCTCTGTCAGGTATGGCGGCTTCCCCAGTGAAGCCTGGGCCTGCATATGTCACTGAGGACACTTTATCAGCTGCCCTAAATAATCTGGAGGAGAAAATTGCTACTTTAATCGCTAAATCCTCTAAAAAGGACAATAAGCGAAGCAGATCTCCTCCAGTATTGGACCTCCCTTCAGAAGTACCTGAGGAGGAGGAGGATGAGGAGGAGGCTACATCAGCAGAGGATGAGGAGTCAGACGGATCAGGGATATCGGATGAGCCTTTTTTGGTATCCCAGATTTTAAAGTCACAGGTGCAATGCTATGCAGGAGCCGTGCGAGCTGCATTTAGGTTACCCTCTTTGGAGGTAACGGAATTACCTGTCTCCTCCCTAGGATCATTAAGATCCCTGCAAGGTGCATGCTCCTTCCCGGTTCATCCGTTACTAGAGGATCTATTGTACGCAGACTGGCAACATCCAGATAAGCGTTTTTTTTTACCTCCAAAAAAGTTTAACATTCTTTATCCTATGGAGGAATTTTTTTTAAAGAAATGGAGCCTGCCTACGGTAGATGCGGCTATTTCTTGTGTAAATAAAAACCTGACATGTCCAGTGGATAATGTACAAGGGTTTAAAAGATCCTTCTGAGAAGAAGTTGGAATCCTTACTGAAATCCTCCTTCCTTTTGGCCCGCTCAATTATCCAACCTGCAGTAGCAGCAGTCGGTATGTGTCAGGTCGTCAGCCAACAGGTAAAGCAGGGGCTGAAGGAACTGCCTTCAGAGCAGGCTAAAAATTGGGAGAATTTGCCTAAAGCCTTATGCTTCACAGTGGATGCCATGAGAGATTCTATCATACAGGCATCACGCCTTACACTCCAGCTGGTACAGATGCGCAGAGTACTTTGGCTTAAGCATTGGTCAGCGGAAGCCCCATGCAAAAAGTTGTTGGCAAGTTTCCCGTTCCATGGCGAACGCCTTTTTGGGGAAGATTTAGAAAGATATATCCAAAAGATATCAAGTGGTAAAACGACACTTTTACCTGAGAGAAAGAAAAACAAGAGACCTTGTTTTAAACACACTCTCTCCCCAGCTCCCGGGAAATCTGACTCCAGCCAGTGGCGACGGCCTTTTCAGCCGCCCAAAAAAGCCAAAGAACAGGCTCAGAAGAACAAGAAGCCGTGGGGTTCAAGAGCTAATAAGCAAGCCCCCAAAACCTCTCTTTGAAGGGGCGCCCCCGCTCGGCCGAGTGGGGGGAAGGCTTCGTCAGTTCTCAGCGACTTGGCGGACAGAAACCCAGGACAAATGGGTGGTATCCACAATATCCTCAGGGTACAGACTGGAATTTCGAGAGATCCCATCTTCTCAATTCCGAAGTTCAAGACTCTCCAAGGATCCACAAAAAAGAGGATCCTTCTTCAAAGGTTTGAATCACTTAATAGCTCAAGGTGTGGTTACAGAGGTACCCCAAAAGGAGCAAGGTTCAGGTTTTTACTCAAACCTCTTTGTGATTCCAAAACCGAACGGAGAAGTCAGACCCATCCTGGATCTAAAAAATCTAAACCAGTTTCTGAACGTTCGCCATTTTCGAATGGAAACGATTCGATCCGTGGTCGCTACTTTAAAAGGCGGAGAATTCATTGCGTCCATAGATATCAAAGACGCATATCTACACATACCAATCCTCCCCGCTCACCAAAGATTCCTAAGGTTTGCGGTAGAAGATCGCCACTTTCAATTTGTGGCCCTGCCATTTGGTGTAGCCACCGCGCCCAGAGTATTCACAAAGGTGCTAGCTCCTCTGTTAGCAAACCTAAGAACACGGGGCATTGCGGTAACAGCCTATCTAGACGATCTACTATTAATAGATCAGTCAAAGGAGGGATTGGATCACGCTGTAGACACTACAGTAGGATACCTGGAGCATTTAGGATGGATTATAAACTTACAAAAATCCTCTCTCCAGGCCTAAAGAAGGATAGTGTACCTGGGCATGATCATAGATACAGCCCAAAACAGGGTATACCTGCCAGAGCCAAAGATACAGTCTCTGAAAGACCTGATCCACAAGGTCAAAGCAAACAAGAGGCCGTCTATTCGCCTTTGCATGAGACTATTGGGAAAGATGGTAGCCTCCTTCGAGGCGGTCCCTTACGCCCAGTTTCATTCGAGACTACTTCAAGGCAATATTTTAGCCTCCTGGAACAGGAAGAGCCAAGCTCTGGATATACCCATGCGCCTGTCCTCACAAGTACGCCACAGCTTCAATTGGTGGCTAGAAGCCAGGAATTTACGGAAGGGAAAGTCCTTCCTCCCAGTGGCCTGGAAGGTGGTATCTACGGATGCCAGCCTATCGGGCTGGGGTGCAGTATTCGAGGAGGCTTCTACCCAGGGAACCTGGGCCAAGACTCAGGGGATCCTGCCCATCAATGTGCTAGAGATCCGGGCGGTATATCTAGCCCTCAAAACCTGGACATACAGGTTACAGGGCTACCCAGTTCGGGTTCAATCCGACAATGCTACGGCAGTAGCTTACATCAATCACCAAGGAGGCACCCACAGTCGGGCAGCCCAAAGAGAGGTGAACCGGATCTTGGCATGGGCAGAAGCAGACTACCTGAGTCGTCAGCAGCTGCTACCAGGAGAGTGGTCTCTTCACCCAGAGATCTTTCAGGCCATATGTCTGAGATGGGGAAACCCAGATGTAGACCTGCTAGCTTCCAGGTTCAACAAGAAATTGGACAACTTTGTGTCCAGAACGAGGGATCCTCTAGCCTACGGGACAGACGCTCTAATAACTCCATGGAATCAGTTCTCACTGATCTATGCATTCCCTCCGATCCCTCTTCTACAAAGACTGCTTCGCAGGATCAAGGAGGAGGGAATACCAGTAATCCTAGTGGCCCCAAACTGGCCCAGGAGGCCTTGGTATGCAGAGATCGTAAAAATGGCGATAGGAAGGCCCTGGAAGCTTCCACTTCGACACGACCTGTTGTCACAGGGTCCAGTATTCCACCCTTCCTTACAAAGGCTAAATTTGACGGCCTGGCTGCTGAGACCCACATTTTGAAAAAGAGAGGGGTCTCTGGCCTGGTTCTTTCTACGCTCATTAATGCTAGAAAGCCAGCCTCCAGACTCATCTATCATAGAGTCTGGAAAGCATACGTTTCCTGGTGTGAATCCAGAAGTTGGAATCCTCTGAAATATGAAATAAGTAGGATTCTTGCTTTTTGCCAGTTAGGAGTGGATATGAAATTAGCCCTTAGCACCATCAAAGGGCAAATATCGGCTCTATCAGTCTTCTTTCAGAGACCATTGGCATCTCACTCCCTAGTTCGGACATTCATTCAGGGGGTACTGAGGATAAATCCTCCAGTCAGGTCTCCCTTGTGTCCATGGGATTTGAATTTGGTATTGTCAGTGTTGCAAAAGCAACCTTTTGAACCTATTCGCCATATTCCTTTAATTATATTGAGTAGGAAGTTGGCCTTTCTGATTGCTATAGCTTCTGCTAGGAGAGTATCAGAGCTAGCAGCTCTTTCTTGTAAAGAGCCTTATCTAATTTGTCACAAGGACAAGATCGTACTACGACCCCATCCGGCTTTTCTGCCTAAGGTGGTGTCGGCTTTTCACTTGAATCAAGACATTGTTCTGCCTTCCTTTTTTCCAAACCCGCGGACGGCGGGGGAAAAATTATTACACTCTCTAGATCTAGTGAGAGCGGTAAGGGTGTATCTGCAAGCAACCGCTCAGATACGTAAAACAGATGTTTTGTTTATTTTACCAGATGGTCCCAAGAAGGGCCAAGCGGTATCAAAATCCACCATTTCCAGGTGGATTAGACAAGTAATTGTTCAAGCTTATGGTTTAAAGAACAGGACTCCTCCTTTTTCTGTTAAGGCGCACTCTACCAGGGCGATAAGTGCTTCATGGGCAGTGCACCACCAGGCTTCGATGGCTCAGATCTGTAAGGCTGCAACTTGGTCCTCAGTCCATACATTTTCCAAATTCTATCAAATAGATGTGAAAGGACATGAGGATTCCGCCTTCGGGCGAAGTGTGCTGCAGGCAGCAGTATAGGGCTTCTGGTCCGCAAGCGGTCGGTTTGATCTGTGTCTCCCCCCCTTCATATGAGCATTGCTCTGGGACGTCCCATTATGTAATGACTAGCTCTGTGTCCCGTGGTGTACGATAAAGAAAATAGGATTTTTATAACAGCTTACCTGTAAAATCCTTTTCTTGGAGTACATCACGGGACACAGAGGTCCCACCCTTCTTATGGGAACCTTACTGCTTTGCTACAAAACTGAGGTACTTCCCTGATGGGAGGGGTTATATGGAGGGGAACTGTCTTCCATTGGTTGTGCCAGTGTCCAATCACCGCTGGTGACCCTTAACCCATTATGTAATGACTAGCTCTGTGTCCCGTGATGTACTCCAAGAAAAGGATTTTACAGGTAAGCTGTTATAAAAATCCTATTTTTGCGAATAAATGCTCTACGTTTCGGAGCGACTGCGTCTGCTGTTTGTAGTAATGCTTTGTTTAAGGAGTTGAGTGGTCTTGATTTAGCATTCTTATGTTTTTTGATAGTGTGGTTTTGAAGAGTTCCGAGTGTAGTTTCTTCTGAGATATTGTCCAGTATGTTGTTATTGAGTGTTTCGGTTTTTGGGAGATGGTGTTGGTGGTGATTTTAAATTTGATAGCGTGGTGGTCCGTCCATGGTAACGGCATGTTGTCCAGTGTGTTGATGTCCATGTTTTGTTTGAGGATGAAGTCAAGAATGTGACCCGACCCATGCGTGGGGGCATTTATCAGTTGCTGCAGACCTAGTTCTTCCAGTTGGTTGATGCAGGAGGTGGCGATGGGGTCCTGGGCGGAGTTAGCCCGGAGGTTGAAGTCCCCGAGCAACAGAAATTTTTTGGTTTTCAAGGTGTATGTCGAGTTGAAATCGGTGAAGGGTGTGAGGAGATTTGTCTTTGGTCCTGGTGGTCTGTAGCATAGCAGCATGTGGATGGTGTCTTGAGGTGTTGTTTGAAGATGCAGAGCGAGTGTCTCCATGAAAGGCAATGAGTTCTGTAGAGTCGGTTTGATGAGAGAGAGGTGCAATTTGAAGATCACTGCTAGGCCTACTCCTCTTTGTCCTGTTCTATGCTCGGTTAGGATGCAGTAGTTCTCAGGCACCAATTCTGTTAGGATGGTGTTACAGTCAGGTGTTAGCAGGCTTTCCGTGATAAAGAGGCAATCTGTGTTGTCGATTGATCCTTAGCAGTTGTTCTTTTCATAGTATTTTTTGGGTGGAGGTTGGTAGTGTTGAGGTGGTATTCCTTAGCCTGTGGAGGGTGTCCACTGAGTATTTAAAGTTGTACATGATGGGAAAAAGTTGCTTACCAGGTCGGGCCTGCTGGAAAGAGAATTGGGGAGAGGATAATGGGATGGCCGGAGCTAGGCCGCAGCCGCGGTCTGTCCTGCAGGTCTAGAGGATGGCGGCAGGCGGCGGCTGCGTGCGGCGCGATGGTGAGCTGGGGGACCTGAGCTGGGGGAGAGTGGGGTACAGGAGAAGCCACAGGCCGTCAGGTTCACGTTTGCTGGGGGAGAGAACGCAGGAATCCAAGGATGAGTCCTGGATGGCCGAATGGCCAGAGCTCCTGTCACACACGTCCGTTACGCTTGACCATGTGTGTGGATTGCTCTGTGAAGCGGTGAGGTCAGAGCTCCTGTCACACACGTCCGTTACGCTTGACCGTATGTGTTTATCTGGGGCTGATGTTAAGATTATGATGATTCTATGATGCTGGGGAGGAGATATCAGTCGCAAGTTTAGAGTTTTTAAAAAGTTGTTAAAAAGATAGCGGAGTAGCGTTGGTAGGTGCTGTAGGTTGGGGTAGCCTGGGTACGTCAGGGGGGAGATATCCGTAATAAGTAGAAAAAAACGTTTTAAAGGGTTTGTGAAAGATACCAGAGTAGTGGTGACGGGTGCTGCAGGTTGGGGTTACCAGTAGTAGTAGAGAAAAAAGTTTTTTTTTGTCAGTGTTGGAGGTAAAGCTTCTGGGTATACCAATATGGCCGCTGCTTACCAGGCCAGATCTACGGTTCGTCCTCCTGGCTGCCGCTTAAGAGTGACCCAGTGGGAGCCACAGGCAATCGACCAGCGAGGGGGTGCAGTCTGGTGGTTATACCGGGGGAGTATGTTCCAGGGGGGGCCGGGAGAAGGTGCTGAGGGCTCCGGGGTCTATGGGAATGCCGGTGGACAGCAGGTAGCCAAGGTAGCCCGCTAGGGGGAGAGGAAAGTCACGGATTGTATCCAGTTTGCAGGAGCTCTTCAATAGCACATCCGTCTCAGGACAGGACCCTGGACCCTGTCCCCTCTCAATTACTGTGACCCCTTTCCCGCTCTATCCTCAACTCCCTAACCCACATCTTCAACCTCTCCCTCTCCTCCAACACCTTTCTTTCCCCCGCTCAAACATGCACTGGTTACCCCCATACTTAAAAAACCCTCACTAGACCCCACCTGCTTGAATAACTTAAGACCCATCTCCCTGCTCCCGTTTCCCTCCAAGCTCATCGAACGCCTTGTCTATGACCGAATAAGTCGCTACCTCACAGACAACAACATTCTCGACCACCTACAGTCCGGCTTCTGCCCACAACATTCTACTAAAACTCACCAATGACCTACTAACTGCTAAAACCAATGGTCATTACTCCATACTCATAATCCTAGACCTCTCTGCTGCCTTTGACACAGTTTACCACCTGCTCCTCCTCAGCAAATTACACTCCCTTGGCCTCCGTGATTCTGATTTATCCTGGTTCTCCTCCTACCTATCTCAGCGCACTTTCAGTGTCACTTACAACTCCATCTCCTCCGCTCCTCTTTCTGTTGGGGTACCCCAAGGCTCCGTCCTTGGGCCCCTCCTATTCTCACTCTGTACCTCTTCCCTGGGCCAGTTGATAACCTCCCATGGCTTCCAATACCACCTCTATGCTGATGACACCCAGATCTATCTCTCCACTCCTCAACTCACCCCCTCCATCTCCTCACCTCACCCCCTCCACCTCCTCACCTCACCCCCTCCACCTCCTCACCTCACCCCCTCCACCTCCTCAACTCACCCCCTCCACCTCCTCAACTCACCCCCTCCACCTCCTCACCTCACCCCCTCCACCTCCTCACCTCACCCCCTCCATCTCCTCACCCCCTCCATCTCCTCACCTCACCCCCTCCATCTCCTCACCTCACCCCCTCCATCTCCTCACCTCACCCCCTCCATCTCCTCACCTCACCCCCTCCACCTCCTCACCTCACCCCCTCCACCTCCTCTCCTCACCTCACCCCCTCCACCTCCTCAACTCACCCCCTCCATCTCCTCACCTCACCCCCTCCATCTCCTCACGGATTTTAAACTTACTGAATGACATATCGGTATGGATGTCACACCACTTCCTCAAACTCAATATTTCTAAAACTGAGCTTGTTATATTTCCACCTTCGCGGTCCCCCCCCCCCCCCCCCCCGTGTGACTTCACCATTAATATCAACAACACAACCATTGGTCCCTACACACACCAGGGTGCTGGGTGTAATCCTTGGCTCTGACCTCTCCTTCAGCCCCCACATCCAATCACTGGCTAAATCCTGCCGCCTTAACCTCCGCAACATCTCCAGAATCCGACCCTTCCTGACTAATGACACCACAAAGCAACTTATTCACTCCGCGATTATTTCCCACCTTGACTACTAAAAACTCCCTCCTTAACCACTTCAATACCGGGCTTTTTGTACCTATTCAATACCGGGCTTATTCTGGCACTTCTCTCCTACATGTACAAATCATCATTCTTTTGCTAGAAAATTACTCAGAACCCCCAAACATTATATATATTTTTTTAGCAGACACCCTAGGGAATAAAATGACGGTCATTGCAACATTTTTTTATTGCACGATATTTGCGCAATAATTTTTCAAACGCCTTAATTCATGAATTAAAAAATAACAAAACAGTAAAGTTAGCCCCATTTTTTGGAAAAATATGTAAGCTAATGTTACGCCGAGTAAATAGATACCTAACATGTCACGCTTTAAAATTGCGCACACTCATGGAATGGCGCCAAACTTCGGTACTTAAAAATCTCCATAGGCAACGCTTTAATTTTTTTACAGGTTACCAGGTTAGAATTACAGAGGAGGTCTAGTGCTAGAATTGTTGCACGCGCTCTAACGCATGCGCCGATACCTCACATGCGTGGTTTGAACGGCGTTTACATATGTGGGCGACTTACGTGTGCATTCGCTTCTGATCGCGAGCTATCGGGGACAGGGGCGTTTTAATTTTTTTACTTATTTATTTTACTTATTTATTTATTTTTTTTCAATGATTTTACTTTTTTTTTATCACTTTTATTCCTATTACAAGGAATGTAAACATCCCTTGTAATAGGAATGGTGTGTGACAGGTCCTCTTTATGGAGAGATGCGGGGTCAATAAGACCTCCCCCTCCCCTCACATCTCTCCTCCAGGCTGGAAAGCATGAGATCAGTGAAAATGTTTTTCACTGATCTCATACTTACAGCCGCAATGGCGGCTTTGTTTACATTTGAAGCCCGGGCGTGATGTCATCACATCGCGCCCGGGCCTCCGACGATCATAGAGATGACTGGTGACCATCTGGTCACCAGTCATCTCTATGCTCATCACGTGACCCCACCAACGACGCCGGAAGATTCGCTCCGGGTCCCCGATCGCACGGGGAGCCCGGAGAAGCACCGGATGGCGGCGGGAGGGGGGGGGGTGTCCCCTCCCGCCGCCTGTAAGAACGATCAAGTGGCGGAACTGCCGCTATGATCATTCTTATGGTGCGCAGAATCGCCGGCACTTCAAAAGGATATCTGAATGATGCCTCTAGCTGCAGGAATCATTCAGATATCCCCCTACAAAGCCGAGGACGTCATATGACGTCCACCCAGGATGGGAGATCCCATCTGTGGACGTCATTTGACTAGGGCTGGGTAGGGAAGTGGTTAATGGCCGACCCTTACACAGGCTCCTCCCCCCTTCAGTCTATTATAAATCCTGCTGCTAGACTAATACACCTCACTAACCGATCTGTGACTGCTGCTCCTCTCTGCCAATCCATTCACTGGCTTCCCCTCCCCCACCGTGTAAAATTCTAAATGCTAACCACAACATACAAGGCCATTCACAATAGAGGTCGACCGATATATCGGCTGGCCGATATTTGGCCATTTTTGATAAATCGGCATCTGGCCGATTATTATCAAAATTAGGCCGATATTTTACACTGGCCGTCCCTCCTGTCCTTCCTTCTCCACACTCAGCAGCTCTGGCAGCATCAAGTGCTGCGCTGAGTGTGTGAACAGAGAGGAGGGAGAGAGAGGGAGAGAGAAGCTGTCGGGGAGAGGGGCGGGGCGGTGTAGCAGATCACTTCACTTCCTTGTTACTTTATGGTCAGTCCAGGCAGCTCCTCCCTTCTGCACTTCTCTCTCTGCCTTGCTGCATGATCACACAGTAAGTCAGCACCGATCCTCACTCCAGTGCCTAGTTAATTTTTCCGGTATCTTATCTGCTGTCCTCTCCATAAATCTTCACTGCACATATCATGCTGCCTCCTGTCCTGTCTCAGCTCAGCATTCCACACACACAGATCTTACACCCTTTCCATCCTAGTTTGCTTTTAGCTCTCATAATTGTCCTGTCCCCACCATGCAGCCTAGCACATTCCCTGCATTCTGTCACTAATAAAGACATTAGCACTTACATTTACCACCCCAACCTCCTCACCGATCCTCTTTTAATCTTACCCCCCCCTCCCCCTTCACATTGTAGCAATTTGACAAGTCACATCCTATTGCCGGCAAGGCACTGTTCAAATCAATGCGACACTGACTTTGAGTTGCCGCATAAATTTGAAAAAGTAGTACATGCACTACTTTTGCGATTTAGGGTGTGACTTCAATAACCACACAGATGTCTTCCAAGTCGCACTGAGATGCAGCTCTGAAATTGTGCGATTTCAGGATAAGTCGCACAATTTCAAAGCCACAGTCAATGTGAACGGGGGCTAATAGTAGGTTCACACTGGTGTGCTGCGGTCTGGCCACAGTGCGATTTTGTATATTCAGTTTACCCAGAGTTTTAGGTGCGCTCCCATTCAATTCTATTAGACTGTCTGTTTTCACGAAAGCAAATTACAGTCTTGCGTGCTGCATCTTTGATGCACAATCAGAAAACACACAGTCCACTAGAATTCATCAGGAGCACACCTAAAACTGCAAGTAAATCACACATACAATCGCACTGTGGTCAAACCAAAGCGCGCCGGTGTGAAACTGCTATACGGTCAGGATCACGCGCAGTCAGGATCACGCGCAGTCAGGATCACGCGCAGTCAGGATCACGCACAAAATTGTGGCTTTCTTGACAAACACAGAAGCGCACTGTCCTTTAGTAGATACACAGCAGTGCCATTGATTGTTAAAGGCACCCCCACTCATCACACATGTGGTTTGGTACAGGACATTTTTAGAAAAGGGTCTTGGACTTCCTTTCCACATTTCCAAATTGGCACCACTGACCACTACCCCATATGTGTCCCCCCCCAATACTCTCAGGTTGCTGCAGCGCAACACTGTAAGTACTATTATAGTGCATGTCACAAACATTACTCAGCGGGGGATCGTTCCTCTGATCCCCGCTGAGCAGGCGAATGACAGATCCGTCTCCGCTCACTGTGCTGAGATGGACCTGTCAGAGACCCGCTCTCCTCTATGGGGAGGTCCGTCTCCGCTCACTGTGCTGAGATGGACCTGTCAGAGACCCGCTCTCCTCTATGGGGAGGTCGGATGAAAACGGATCGATAGGCTTTCCATCTGTCTGGATTTCACTGACAGGATCGGGTGTCAGCGGACATGTCACAGCTGACATCCGCCGCTCCATAGGAGTGAATGGAGGTTCCGATCAGGTCCGCCTGAAAAACTGACAGACAGACCTGATCGGAAAGCCTGTGTGAAAGGGGCCCAAGTCCGAACCCGAGGGGGCGCACTTTGCCCTGGGCGCTGGATGACCTTGTCCCAGCACTGGTTACAGTTACACTCGGCTTAGTGTGAAACCTGCCAGTGTCACCGCCAATCAGTGCCATCTCTCAGTGCCATCTGTCAGTGCCACCGCAAATCAGTGCCACCCGCCACTGCCACTTAGTTCCACCAGCCAGTGCCACCCGCCCCTGCCAGCCAGTGCCACCCGCCCCTGCCAGCCAGTGCCACCCGCCCCTGCCAGCCAGTTCCAATTGCCAGTGCCACTGCCAATCAGTGCCATCTGTCCCAAACTAGTGCCATCTGTCAGTTCCAAACCAGTGCCACCTGCTAGTGCCAATGCCATCTGACAGTTCCGAACCAGTGCCATCTGACAGTTCCAAACCAGTGCCACCTGCCAGTGCCAATAGTGCCATCTGTCAGTTCCAAACCAGTGCCACCTGCCAATGCCAACCAGTGGCAGCCAGTGCCATCTGTCAGTTCCAAACCAGTGCCACCTGCCAGGTCCAACTAGTGCCATCTGTACTGAGGACATCAAGTGTGTGCTAGAGTGACAGGAGTAAGCAAGGAGTGGAGTGGGTGAGTTTTTTTTTTTTTTTTTTTTTTTTTTTTTTAATCGGCCACAAAAATCGGCCATCGGCCGCCCCAATTTCTAAATATCGGCATCGGCCAGAGAAAAACCCATATCGGTCGACCTCTAATTCACAACATCGCCCCATCTACATCCCCAACCTCATCTGCAGATAAATCGTCCCCTCCACTCCTGCTCTCTAGCTCCCTTGTTACCTCCTCCCATGCTCGCCTTCAGGACTTCTCCAGAGCCTCTCCCATCCTCTGGAACTCCCTGCCTCGGTATGTCCAATCAGCCCCTACCATGTCCACCTTTAGGAAATCCCTAAAAAACTAATTTATTCAGGGAAGCCGATCCCACTCCCACCTAACAACTGTCCCCGAGCCCCCCCATCAAATTTTCTACAGCTATTACCTTTTGTACCACCACCCCCTCCCTTTAGAATGTAAGCTCTATGAGCCGGGCCCTCCTGTACCTTCTAAATTGAACTATACTGTAATTGTGTTTCCCCCCATACATTGTAAAGCGCTGCGTAAACTGTTGGCGCCATATAAATCGTGTATAATAATAATAATGTGGCTTGGGGGGGCGTGGCCTGACATAGCATGGAGTAGGACGTGCATGATTTGAGCTCCGTCCAATACTCCTGTACAGCCCATCCTGATCTTCAGTGTCATCCTGCACCAGCCCAGCGGGACCCCCTGGGGACCCTGAACATCCGTGGCCGCAAATCCACCATCCTCCGCTCGTACGGCGGCCTCCACAGGGCCGCGATCCCGATCGCGGGTGCAGCATTTTGGAAAGCCCGCGGCTTTGGCCTAGCCCTGGAAGTCGGCGGCCATCTTGCTCCACCCGACCTGCCGCCTGTGCTGCTTCCTGGCCCTCCTGCTCTCAGGTAACAGCCTGCAGGGGCTCACCGAGTCCCCCTGAGGACCCCTCACACCCACAGAGGCGGATACATCAGCCTCTGACTGCGCGGCCGCCGCGTTCAGGAAAGGCCCCGGCTTCGGCCTAGTGCTGGTCGGCGGCCATCTTGCTTCACCCGGCCTGCTGACTAGTGACTCTTTCTGGCCCACCAGCCCTACAGTTCCCTACCATTCGGTATAGACTGAGCTGCCTGCTTTGGAGGGGGGAGGTATCACAGCGGATACCTGCCATGACTCCGCCAAAAACGCCAAAGGCCACCCTGGCGAAATTGGACCAGTACCGCCGCCAGGAGGAGGAAAGAGATGGCGGCGCCGTAGGCGGTGAGCAGGACGCTACGGGAGGCGACACAGCTAAACTGCTCGAGGCGATCACATACTGCCGGACGTCCCTGACGGCGCAAATAGAGGGGGTCAAGGTGGACCTTTCACTCATGCGACAAGACTTCCAGAAACTTCGTGAGCGTGTCACGACTGCCGAAACCCGCATTGGAGAGGTGGAGGACACCGTTACGCCGCTCCAAGTCAGCTCCGATCGAATGCAGCTCCAAATCAATCAGATTCTAAGCAAGCAAGATGATATGGAAAATAGGCTCCGGAGGTGCAACCTCCGTTTCATCGGGCTCCCCGAGGGAGCTGAGGGCAAACATCCTACCACCTTCTTGGAGAAACTCCTTGTTGACACCTATGCACCTATGGCCGCGAGGCCTTCTCCCCCACCCTGGCGGTGGAGAGGGCTCATCGTATGCCTGCCAGATCTCCTCCTCAGGGGGCTCCCTCCCGCACGTTTATAGCAAAATTCTTTAATTACAAAGATAGAGATGCGGCGCTGCGCATGGCCAGGGAAAAAGGTAACATCCACCTTGGAAACTCCAAGATCGCTATCTTCCCCGACTTTTCTGCCGAGGTGCAGCGCCGCCGCCAAGGCTTCATGGAGGCGAAGAGGAGGCTCCGGATACAACATCTTAAATACTCTATGCTATTTCCAGCTCGTCTTAGAGTCGAAAGGGACGGCCGTGTGTTCTTCTTTGAGGATCCTCAGGAAGTCATTGCCTGGTTGGAGCGTCCGGGGCCCGCCAGAGGGGCGGCGGAGTGACCTGACCGAGCATGTTCATCAGCACTATTGATTGCCTGTCATCATCACCAGCACATACGCCGCAGCGGGAGTCTGCAAATCCTGGTATGTTACCCCCCTTTTTTTTGTCTCCCCTTTACTGCCCGCGGCGCATACCCTATTGCTCCTTACCCCTGGGACCCCCTTTTGCCTTCCCCTGCTATAATCCTCTTTCAATTGTAACCTGCAGAGGGGGTCTCCCATACTCAGGGCCCCCACTGACTGGTTGATCCATGTAACTACCCTGGAGACTGTAATTGCGGAGCACAATCAGTCCTACACTCCACATGCCTAACACAGCGAATTTTCGCCCCCCAGCAACCGGAACACGCATCTCTTTATTATGTGACTGCAGAACTTTCTATACCACCGACCCCGCACTGTACTTCTGGTTCACAGTACAAGAAGAGCCTGTTGCTCTTTATTTGCGGGCATTGGATCTTCCACACCTCCCATGTGAGGAGATCGCTGCAGATCTTTTACGTAACAGCAAGATATTTTGGTTTTATCTGCTACCGGTTGTTACTTTCTTTTGGTTTTGGGAACATACCCGCATCAGTTGGGGAAGATGCAGGGTGGGGAGGGGGGAGGGGGAGGTTCGTTTTTTCTTGATGGACTGCAATACAACGAAGTGCATGCTAACATTGATACTGCATAGATGGCAAACCTTGTATTCATGTAATGCTACTGTCCCACGATATGTTTTAATGTTTGAATTATGGCATCGATAAAACTGCTCACTTGGAATGTGCGTGGGCTTGGGGACAAGGTAAAGAGATCTGCAGTTTTCTCATTTCTCAAAAAACAACGAGCCGACATTGTGGTGTTAGTGGAGACACACGTTGAGGGTCGGCTCCAGATGGCACTCCGCCGGCCATGGATTGGGTGGGCATATCATTCATCCCACTCTTCCCACGCCCGCGGAGTCTCAGTTTTGATTGCCAAGACGGTACATTTTGAGCTGTGTGATGTTCAGTCTGACCCACAGGGGCGCTATGTCTTTCTTTCGGTTAAATTGTATGGTGAACCTTTCCTACTGATGGCATTCTATGTACCTCCACCATTTAATTCTACTATAGTCACAGAGGGCTTGCTATATATGACTCGTCATCCTTCGATTCAGGCGGTGTGGCTGGGGGATTTTAACGCTACGTTGAACCCTACATTAGACAAACTGTCGCCCTCGCCATTATCTACTACAGCTCCAACCCACACTAGATTCTCCCGACTTATCTCTTCCTTTAATCTCACTGACACCTGGCGTTTTAAATTCCCGCTCACTCGAGCTTACTCCTGTTTCTCAACTACCCATAACACCATGTCCCGTATAGATTTTATATTCATTTCTAGTACCCTTGCCCCAAGATTACTGGGAGCTGAATTTGCCCCCAGATTACTTTCAGACCATAGCCCATATTTCATTAGCCTCTCCATCCCATTAGACAAACCGCCCCGTACGTGGCGCCTGAATCCGTTTTGGCTCACCCTGTTGTCGGAGGATGACGAGCTTGGTAACAGTTGGAGAACTTACTTTTTAGAGAATGACGGATCTGCATCACCAGACGTAGTATGGGAAGCCTTCAAACTGCATGCACGTCTGACTCTGACCTCCTTTATCAACAGGCTGAAGGCTAATTCATCAGCCATACTGGACGGGGCAATGCGGGATCTGTCCTCCTCTGAACAGGGATACATGTCGAACCCCTCTCCTGATGGAGCTGCCCGACTCAGGTTACAAACCAGGGTGGTTAATCAGCTACAACACGAGACGGCCAGGAAAAAACTTTTCTTTGCCAGACAAAAATTGTATGAACATGGGGAGAGAGCGGGTAAACTGTTGGCCTACTTAGCACATAGTGAGGATAGACCCCCTACTGTCATTTCCCTCACTGGTCCTAATGGGGAAAAGATTACAGAACCCCAGGCTGTCACTTCTAAATTTAGGGACTTCTTTTCTCAACTCTATACGTCCCAGGTTTCTACCACTGACTCTCAATTGGAAGATCTACTGGCGGAAATCATCTTTCCACAGCTAGACGATGCCCAAATGGCTATGCTAGATGCACCTCTTACACTCGACGAAATAACCACAGCGATTGGGAGCTTCGCCAGATCCAAGGCCCCGGGTTCAGATGGGTTGCCCATAGAATTTTACGCCCAATACATCGAGATACTTGCCCCCAAGTTATTGTCCCTCTTCAACCATCTATTTGACAATTTCACCTTACCCCCATCGATGGGCGAGGCGGTAATTATCCTCATACCTAAGCCAGGCAAGGACCCAGGCCTCCCGGAATCTTATAGACCAATATCGCTCCTCCAGGTTGACGTAAAGATTCTGGCTAAAGTACTTGCCCTACGCCTTAACCAAGTGATTCTAACCCTGATTCATGCTGACCAAGCTGGATTTATGCCGGGGCGTAACACCTCCTTCAACCTCAGAAAATTGTATATTAACTTACAAGCGACACATACTAATGTTGGGTCCCGGGTGGTGGTGGCTTTGGATACTGCCAAGGCCTTTGACTCAGTGGAGTGGCGGTACCTTTGGGGATGCCTCCGTGGCTTTGGTTTTGGACCTAAATTTATTAAGTGGGTTCAATTATTATATCTGGCACCCAGGGGTAAAGTAGTGGCCAACGGGAGGGCCTCCCAGACATTTGACTTATCCAGGGGCACTAGACAGGGCTGCCCACTGTCTCCGCTCCTCTATGCCTTGGCGGCGGAGCCCCTTGCAATCTCCATTAGAGAGGACCCCGAGATTCAGGGTCTCTGCCTTGGTTCCCTGACTGAAAAAATTAGCTTATACGCAGACGACACGCTACTATACCTGGCCGACTCTGCCACATCGCTTCGGAAGGCGTTACATACAATTGAACACTTTGGTCAGTTCTCTGGCCTTAAAATTAATTGGGAGAAATCTCAAATATTGCCTATGGATAGTTTCCCCTCTCCCAAGCTACAGGCACAGCTACAGGCACAGTTACCACTCCAGCGAGTGAACACTATCAAATATCTTGGAGTATTGGTGAATAGAACACCGGCTGACTATATATCCCTGAACATAGAACCCCTTTTCGATCTCATCAAGTCTAGAACCCAGGTATGGGCGAGACTACCGCTCGGCGTGTGGGGCCGCATTAACATTGTTAAAATGATATTATTTCCTAAAATATTGTATATACTCTGGCACACACCCATATACTTACCCTTGAAATTTTTCAAGTCAATGGAGGCCATACTCAAGACATTTATTTGGGGTACCAACAGACACAAGCTGGCCTGGAGAGTCCTTAAGAACCCTACTGACCTAGGTGGAACAGCCCTCCCTGACTTAAATCTTTATTACCTTGCGTCCCAACTGTCTCAACTATACCACATAGATAAAACCGACAGACTCAGATTCCTCACCCTCCTCTGTCCACGGTGGGCACAACTGACCACTGACCCACTCACTGCAATTGCAGTGGGACATAGTGGCAATAACTCCAATAGAGACCGTGGGTCCCTATTGTACCAATATAGGCGCGTATGGGACATCACCACTAAAACATTAACGACCCCTAAACACAACAATTATACCCCCTTATGGCACAATAGACTACTCTCAGAGTTTCTCTTGATCCCTGACACAGAGATATGGTGCGAATATGGAATATATTATTTGCACCACATAATTTCCGATGGCACACTTAAAAACTTTGAGGACCTCCAAAATGAGTTCCTGCTGCCCAATTATATGCTTTTTAGATTCTTCCAGGTGCGTCACGCAGCCCAAGCTCAGTTTCCCCAGCCTTTGCCACAATCTACGCCCAATGTTATTATGGCAGTGGTTAAGGGTGTGGACCCGCGAAAGCTGATCTCTGATTTTTATGTCATGCTTCTCACCCCATCATCTACCACGCTAGCTTACAGCCTTAAACCAAGATGGGAAAGAGAGGTGGGCCCACTGGAGGATGAGGAGTGGAGTGAAGCACTAGACTCGTGCAAGACTGTATCCCCCAAGCTCTCTGACAGGCTGACCCAGTTATACGTGGTGCACCGAGCGTATCTCACCCCCCTAAGAATCGCCCGCTTTAGACGACAGTTTTCTACCTTGTGCACAATGTGTAACCAAGCGACGGGCACATTCTTCCATCTACTCTGGGCGTGCCCGGTCCTTCAGGGTCTGTGGAAGCAGATTGTTGACTTCCTCCATGATGACATGGGATCCCCATTGACCCTGGACCCCAAACAATGCTTACTGGGGATATTCCCCGACTCTGAGATGGACAAATTCACTAAAACATTCTTGCATGAAACATTGTTTAATGCTAGAAAAATTATAGCCAGACAGTGGATGAGACCCACTCCCCCCAGCTTCAACGATTGGAAACTAGATATAAATAACACTCTTCCCTACAAAAAGTTCATATACATCAACAGAGGTTGTCCAGATAAGTACTACAAAATCTGGGATCGATGGCTTGAGTCCGCAGACACATGCACTGATGGTCCGTAATACTATACATCCTTCTAGCGTGCAATTCCATGAATAGCGTGGACATAGGGTTTTCCACTTATTGATAGTCACTGAATCCAGTGTTCAATCTGAACAAGTTTTTTGATCTACTGTGCCTATATATATGTATAAGCCACATTTCTTGTTTTATGCATTTCTCCAGTATTGCCTTGTAACTTGCAGAATTATGTTCCAAATGTAAATTGTTCAATAAAAACTTTTTTCTCAAAAAAAATAAAAAATAATGTGGCTTGGAATCTAGGGGCCCTCTTGTTAGAAGGGGGCTTCCAGATTCCAATAAGCATCCTGCCAGCAGACCCCCAGAGCCACCGCCCAGGGTTGTAGGAAATAGGCCCTTGTCCCCATCAACATGGGGACAGGGTGCTTTCGGGGTGGGGGCAAGTTACCTTGAGGGTGGAATTGTAAGATCCTCAGAGACAAAGCTGCCTGATGTGGGCGGAGTCCTGGTTTAGGGGAACCAATCAGCTCATGTCTAGTAATAATCTTTGTATTTCTATTTTAGTAGATGGACGGGAGATGAGGAAAACCTCAGAGGATTGTCTCACTTTGTCTCCAGACTGTAAAGTAGAAGATGAGGACATCACACAGTATAGTCCAGGAGAAAACCCGACTACCTCAAATGTCCATCCGGCACCACACAGTGTAGATGGACCATCGTATTCCTCTTATCCTGAGGAACCTCAGACTGTGCGGGACGGTGCCGGACCATCGTATTCCTCTTATCCTGAGGAACCTCAGACTGTGCGGGACGGTGCCGGACCATCGTATTCCTCTTATCCTGAGGAACCTCAGACTGTGCGGGACGGTGCCGGACCATCGTATTCCTCTTATCCCGAGGAACCTCAGACTGTGCGGGACGGTGCCGGACCATCGTATTCCTCTTATCCCGAGGAACCTCAGACTGTGCGGGACGGTGCCGGACCATCGTATTCCTCTTATCCTGAGGAACCTCAGACTGTGCGGGACGGTGCCGGACCATCGTATTCCTCTTATCCTGAGGAACCTCAGACTGTGCGGGACGGTGATGTCCTTCCAACACATAAGAGGTTTTCCTGTACTGAGTGCGGGAAATGTTTTTTAAAGAAGTCCTCTCTTTCCATACATCAGAGGTGTCACACGGGTGAGAAGCCGTTTTCCTGTCCTGAATGTGGGAAATGTTTTTCAGATAAGTCCAATCTTCACACTCATCAGCGACTGCACACAGGGGCGAAGCCGTATTCCTGTTTTATTTGCGGGAAATGTTTTATACAAAAATCAGAGCTTGTCACACATCAGAGGTCTCACACGGGGGAGAAGCCGTATTCTTGTTCTGAGTGCGGAAAATGTTTTACAAGGAAATCCAACCTCAACAAACACCAAATGTCTCACACAGGGGTGAAGCCACATTCCTGTCCTGAGTGCGGGAAATGTTATTCTGTGAAGGCCCATCTTTACAAACATCTGAGGTCTCACACGGGGGAAAAGCCATATTCCTGTCCTGAGTGCGGGAAATGTTTTTCATTGGCATCCCCTCTTTACATACATCGGAGATTGCACACGGGGGTGAAGCCGTATTCCTGTCCTGAGTGCGAGAAAAGTTTTTCACAGAAGTCCCATCTTGACAGACATCAGAGATTGCACACGGGGGAGAAGCCGTATTCCTGTCCTGAGTGTGGGAAAAGTTTTGCAGTGAAGACCCATATGCACACACATCTGAGGTCTCACACGGGGGAAAAGCCATATTCTTGTCCTGAATGCGGGAAAGGTTTCTCACAGAAGTCCCATCTTTCTACACATCAGAGATCTCATACGGGGGAGAAGCCGTATTCCTGTCCTGAGTGCGGGAAATGTTTTTCAGATAATTCCAGTTATCAAAAACATCAGAGATTGCACACAAGGTAAAATACACTTTCCTGTCCTGAGTACGGGAATTGTCAGTCACAGAAGTCCTCTGTTTACAGTCATCTGAGATTGGACACGGAGGAGAATGAACTTTCCTTGTCGCCAAGGTTTGGATGCAGGCAGAAAGTTGTCGCCAAGGTTTGGATGCAGGCAGAAAGTTCCGCCAAGGTTTGGATGCAGGCAGAAAGTTGTAGCCAAGGTTTGGATGCAGGCAGAAAGTTGTCGCCAAGGTTTGGATGCAGGCAGAAAGTTGTCGCCAAGGTTTGGATGCAGGCAGAAAGTTGTCGCCAAGGTTTGGATGCAGGCAGAAAGTTGTCGCCAAGGTTTGGATGCAGGCAGAAAGTTGTAGCCAAGGTTTGGATGCAGGCAGAAAGTTGTAGCCAAGGTTTGGATGCAGGCAGAAAGTTGTCGCCAAGGTTTGGATGCAGGCAGAAAGTTGTAGCCAAGGTTTGGATGCAGGCAGAAAGTTGTAGCCAAGGTTTGGATGCAGGCAGAAAGTTGTAGCCAAGGTTTGGATGCAGGCAGAAAGTTGTAGCCAAGGTTTGGATGCAGGCAGAAAGTTGTCTCCAAGGTTTGGATGCAGGCAGAAAGTTGTAGCCAAGGTTTGGATGCAGGCAGAAAGTTGTCTCCAAGGTTTGGATGCAGGCAGAAAGTTGTCGCCAAGGTTTGGATGCAGGCAGAAAGTTGTAGCCAAGGTTTGGATGCAGGCAGAAAGTTGTCTCCAAGGTTTGGATGCAGGCAGAAAGTTGTAGCCAAGGTTTGGATGTAGGCAGAAAGTTGTAGCCAAGGTTTGGATGCAGGCAGAAAGTTGTAGCCAAGGTTTGGATGCAGGCAGAAAGTTGTCTCCAAGGTTTGGATGCAGGCAGAAAGTTGTAGCCAAGGTTTGGATGCAGGCAGAAAGTTGTAGCCAAGGTTTGGATGCAGGCAGAAAGTTGTCGCCAAGGTTTGGATGCAGGCAGAAAGTTGTCGCCAAGGTTTGGATGCAGGCAGAAAGTTGTAGCCAAGGTTTGGATGCAGGCAGAAAGTTGTAGCCAAGGTTTGGATGCAGGCAGAAAGTTGTCGCCAAGGTTTGGATGCAGGCAGAAAGTTGTCGCCAAGGTTTGGATGCAGGCAGAAAGTTTCACCAAGGTTTGGATGCAGGCAGAAAGTTGTAGCCAAGGTTTGGATGCAGGCAGAAAGTTGTAGCCAGGGTTTGGATGCAGGCAGAAAGTTGTAGCCAAGGTTTGGATGCAGGCAGAAAGTTGTAGCCAAGGTTTGGATGCAGGCAGAAAGTTGTAGCCAAGGTTTGGATGCAGGCAGAAAGTTGTCGCCAAGGTTTGGATGCAGGCAGAAAGTTGTAGCCAAGGTTTGGATGCAGGCAGAAAGTTGTAGCCAAGGTTTGGATGCAGGCAGAAAGTTGTCGCCAAGGTTTGGATGCAGGCAGAAAGTTGTCGCCAAGGTTTGGATGCAGGCAGAAAGTTTCACCAAGGTTTGGATGCAGGCAGAAAGTTGTAGCCAAGGTTTGGATGCAGGCAGAAAGTTGTAGCCAAGGTTTGGATGCAGGCAGAAAGTTGTAGCCAAGGTTTGGATGCAGGCAGAAAGTTGTAGCCAAGGTTTGGATGCAGGCAGAAAGTTGTAGCCAAGGTTTGGATGCAGGCAGAAAGTTGTCTCCAAGGTTTGGATGCAGGCAGAAAGTTGTAGCCAAGGTTTGGATGCAGGCAGAAAGTTGTAGCCAAGGTTTGGATGCAGGCAGAAAGTTGTCGCCAAGGTTTGGATGCAGGCAGAAAGTTGTCGCCAAGGTTTGGATGCAGGCAGAAAGTTGTAGCCAAGGTTTGGATGCAGGCAGAAAGTTGTAGCCAAGGTTTGGATGCAGGCAGAAAGTTGTCGCCAAGGTTTGGATGCAGGCAGAAAGTTGTCGCCAAGGTTTGGATGCAGGCAGAAAGTTTCACCAAGGTTTGGATGCAGGCAGAAAGTTGTAGCCAAGGTTTGGATGCAGGCAGAAAGTTGTAGCCAGGGTTTGGATGCAGGCAGAAAGTTGTAGCCAAGGTTTGGATGCAGGCAGAAAGTTGTAGCCAAGGTTTGGATGCAGGCAGAAAGTTCCGCCAAGGTTTGGATGCAGGCAGAAAGTTGTAGCCAAGGTTTGGATGCAGGCAGAAAGTTGTAGCCAAGGTTTGGATGCAGGCAGAAAGTTGTAGCCAAGGTTTGGATGCAGGCAGAAAGTTGTCGCCAAGGTTTGGATGCAGGCAGAAAGTTGTCGCCAAGGTTTGGATGCAGGCAGAAAGTTGTCGCCAAGGTTTGGATGCAGGCAGAAAGTTGTCGCCAAGGTTTGGATGCAGGCAGAAAGTTGTAGCCAAGGTTTGGATGCAGGCAGAAAGTTGTCTCCAAGGTTTGGATGCAGGCAGAAAGTTGTAGCCAAGGTTTGGATGCAGGCAGAAAGTTGTAGCCAAGGTTTGGATGCAGGCAGAAAGTTGTCGCCAAGGTTTGGATGCAGGCAGAAAGTTGTCGCCAAGGTTTGGATGCAGGCAGAAAGTTGTCGCCAAGGTTTGGATGCAGGCAGAAAGTTGTAGCCAAGGTTTGGATGCAGGCAGAAAGTTGTAGCCAAGGTTTGGATGCAGGCAGAAAGTTGTCGCCAAGGTTTGGATGCAGGCAGAAAGTTGTAGCCAAGGTTTGGATGCAGGCAGAAAGTTGTCGCCAAGGTTTGGATGCAGGCAGAAAGTTGTAGCCAAGGTTTGGATGCAGGCAGAAAGTTGTCGCCAAGGTTTGGATGCAGGCAGAAAGTTGTCGCCAAGGTTTGGATGCAGGCAGAAAGTTGTAGCCAAGGTTTGGATGCAGGCAGAAAGTTGTAGCCAAGGTTTGGATGCAGGCAGAAAGTTGTAGCCAAGGTTTGGATGCAGGCAGAAAGTTGTCGCCAAGGTTTGGATGCAGGCAGAAAGTTGTAGCCAAGGTTTGGATGCAGGCAGAAAGTTGTAGCCAAGGTTTGGATGCAGGCAGAAAGTTGTAGCCAAGGTTTGGATGCAGGCAGAAAGTTGTAGCCAAGGTTTGGATGCAGGCAGAAAGTTGTAGCCAAGGTTTGGATGCAGGCAGAAAGTTTCACCAAGGTTTGGATGCAGGCAGAAAGTTTCACCAAGGTTTGGATGCAGGCAGAAAGTTGTAGCCAAGGTTTGGATGCAGGCAGAAAGTTGTAGCCAAGGTTTGGATGCAGGCAGAAAGTTTCACCAAGGTTTGGATGCAGGCAGAAAGTTTCACCAAGGTTTGGATGCAGGCAGAAAGTTGTAGCCAAGGTTTGGATGCAGGCAGAAAGTTGTAGCCAAGGTTTGGATGCAGGCAGAAAGTTGTAGCCAAGGTTTGGATGCAGGCAGAAAGTTGTAGCCAAGGTTTGGATGCAGGCAGAAAGTTGTAGCCAAGGTTTGGATGCAGGCAGAAAGTTGTAGCCAAGGTTTGGATGCAGGCAGAAAGTTGTAGCCAAGGTTTGGATGCAGGCAGAAAGTTTCACCAAGGTTTGGATGCAGGCAGAAAGTTGTAGCCAAGGTTTGGATGCAGGCAGAAAGTTTCACCAAGGTTTGGATGCAGGCAGAAAGTTTCACCAAGGTTTGGATGCAGGCAGAAAGTTTCACCAAGGTTTGGATGCAGGCAGAAAGTTGTAGCCAAGGTTTGGATGCAGGCAGAAAGTTGTAGCCAAGGTTTGGATGCAGGCAGAAAGTTGTAGCCAAGGTTTGGATGCAGGCAGAAAGTTTCACCAAGGTTTGGATGCAGGCAGAAAGTTGTAGCCAAGGTTTGGATGCAGGCAGAAAGTTGTAGCCAAGGTTTGGATGCAGGCAGAAAGTTGTAGCCAAGGTTTGGATGCAGGCAGAAAGTTGTCGCCAAGGTTTGGATGCAGGCAGAAAGTTGTAGCCAAGGTTTGGATGCAGGCAGAAAGTTGTAGCCAAGGTTTGGATGCAGGCAGAAAGTTGTAGCCAAGGTTTGGATGCAGGCAGAAAGTTGTAGCCAAGGTTTGGATGCAGGCAGAAAGTTGTAGCCAAGGTTTGGATGTAGGCAGAAAGTTGTAGCCAAGGTTTGGATGCAGGCAGAAAGTTGTAGCCAAGGTTTGGATGCAGGCAGAAAGTTTCACCAAGGGTTGGATGCAGGCAGAAAGTTGTAGCCAAGGTTTGGATGCAGGCAGAAAGTTGTAGCCAAGGTTTGGATGCAGGCAGAAAGTTTCACCAAGGTTTGGATGCAGGCAGAAAGTTTCACCAAGGTTTGGATGCAGGCAGAAAGTTGTAGCCAAGGTTTGGATGCAGGCAGAAAGTTGTAGCCAAGGTTTGGATGCAGGCAGAAAGTTTCACCAAGGTTTGGATGCAGGCAGAAAGTTGTAGCCAAGGTTTGGATGCAGGCAGAAAGTTGTAGCCAAGGTTTGGATGCAGGCAGAAAGTTGTAGCCAAGGTTTGGATGCAGGCAGAAAGTTGTAGCCAAGGTTTGGATGCAGGCAGAAAGTTGTAGCCAAGGTTTGGATGCAGGCAGAAAGTTGTAGCCAAGGTTTGGATGCAGGCAGAAAGTTTCACCAAGGTTTGGATGCAGGCAGAAAGTTTCACCAAGGTTTGGATGCAGGCAGAAAGTTGTAGCCAAGGTTTGGATGCAGGCAGAAAGTTGTAGCCAAGGTTTGGATGCAGGCAGAAAGTTTCACCAAGGTTTGGATGCAGGCAGAAAGTTGTAGCCAAGGTTTGGATGCAGGCAGAAAGTTGTAGCCAAGGTTTGGATGCAGGCAGAAAGTTGTAGCCAAGGTTTGGATGCAGGCAGAAAGTTGTAGCCAAGGTTTGGATGCAGGCAGAAAGTTGTAGCCAAGGTTTGGATGCAGGCAGAAAGTTGTAGCCAAGGTTTGGATGCAGGCAGAAAGTTGTAGCCAAGGTTTGGATGCAGGCAGAAAGTTGTAGCCAAGGTTTGGATGCAGGCAGAAAGTTTCACCAAGGTTTGGATGCAGGCAGAAAGTTGTAGCCAAGGTTTGGATGCAGGCAGAAAGTTTCACCAAGGTTTGGATGCAGGCAGAAAGTTGTAGCCAAGGTTTGGATGCAGGCAGAAAGTTGTAGCCAAGGTTTGGATGCAGGCAGAAAGTTGTAGCCAAGGTTTGGATGCAGGCAGAAAGTTGTAGCCAAGGTTTGGATGCAGGCAGAAAGTTGTAGCCAAGGTTTGGATGTAGGCAATACCCCCGACACTGCAGAGAAGGAAAAAGGAAATTAACGATACTCTTCCATATAGAAAAATGATATACACCCATAGAGGGCGCCCACAGAAATTTTCTAGCGTTTTAGATAGATGGCTGGAGGACGGTGAGACTTGCACTTCGTGACCTCGCTCCTAGGAGTATTGGTCACTCAGGGATGTATCCTGGTTCTGGTTCTATTTGTATAGTAGAACTTCTTGCACACTAAAATATATTTAGCTCTCTAATGTTGGAATATTTCCTGTTGAATTGTTTTTTCGTTTTGTTTATCATGGTTTAATCAAATGTGTGTATGTATACCTTCTTTGTATCTCAATAAACTTGGTTTTCTTGGTTAAAAAAAGATGGACGAGAGTAAAATAAAAAAGATTGTATTTTATTAACTGCGAGTCATTAACAAATAGAGCTGTTCCTCCTTTGGAATGCACCACGAGATTGCGCCTGGAGCGCATCACGTGATGTCGCGCGAGTCACATGATGGCGTGTTGCGGGACGCGACCAGCGCGGACGTTCGACCTTCACACACCAGTCTGTGTGTGGTCTCCCCGTGGAGCACATTTGGTCCATTTCCTGTGCCTGGCCTCTGTGTTCGGGTCATACATCATGTTATTCTGGCTATATATTCATCAAAAAAAAGCCATGTGTGGTGGGCAGATTTTTGTCTGGCCACCCCCCTGCCATTTATGTATGATTTCTTATTTTTATATATATTTATTATTTTACAAGACCACATACCCCTGAAACATTTATTAACCATTGAGCGTCATTCAGGACACCATGTGGAGGCATGAAGCGCACGTTGATGCGCCATCTTGGATGACCCAGGAACTGATTGCTCATGTGATGAATTCACAGGTGAGGTCACTCTTACCCCATTAGGGGGGTTATGTTGTCTATATAATGTGTGGAGGCAGCAGTGGATGCATACCCCAGATGATGCAAACTTCTTGCGAAATGCGTCGGGATTTTTCACTGTTGCCACTGATTTCTATGAAGCGCTTTTTAACCATTTGAATGTAAGTGTAACTACCTACATTAAATATACTGTTTCTAGCAGTATTACGCTATGTGCCTTCTTTTTTCCTTTCACACTTTGGTTATCGATCTGGTTCAATACCATTGAGCCATCATCTTTCAAGCTTGCACCAACCTCTCCATTGTGAGCTGCTGTGAGAGACACTCCTTGGGTACATCATCAGCTGCTGACCCTTCAGGAACATACATCCAAAGCCTATGTTGACCCTCTGGACATATGTTCAGTAGGGTCCACTAAGTCTGGTAAGCCTCCTCTACATCGGTGGTGGTCCTTTTCTTTTCACTATTGATCCAGAAGTGTTTGATGCTGTTTATTATCACAAATTTATTTTGGATTATTATGGAACACTATTGGACTCTATTTCTACATTAATTTGAATGTGTTTTTGAGGATCACCCACTAAGGACTATTTGTTGTTTTAATAACCACATTTTTTCACACGGAATTATTCAGCTTTTTCTTGTATATTAGAGTTTTTTTCATTTATTTGTTGACATACACCCACTTAGCGCTGCAATTTTGTTGTTTTTTTTTAGGAGGAGGAGGAGGATAGTCAGTCAACATAACAGGACAGTCACTCAGCATAGGCAGTCTTGAAGGGATGTGACATTTCAAAATAAATTATTCTGTTACATCAGCTTCAGGTGCTTGGTAGCTGGTGGTGATCCAAGACTGGTTCATCTTTATGAAAGTCAGTCGATCAACCGAGTCGGTGGACAGGCGCACCTTGTGATCCGTGACAAAGCCTCCAGCAGCACTGAATGTGCGTTCCGAAAGAACGCTGGATGCATGACAGGCCAGTAGCTCAATTGCATACTGTGCAAGCTCTGGCCAGTGATCCATTCTCAAGACCCAGTAACCGAGAGGATTTTCGGTGGGAAAGGTGTCCAAGTCTGACCTTGCCCCTAGGTATTCCTGCACCATGTATATCAGACGCTGGCGATGGTTGCTGGAACCGATCATACCTTGGGGCTGCGGACTAAAAAATTGTCTGAAAGCATCGGTCAGGCGGCCACCTTCTCCACCGCTCCTTTGACTGACCAAAGCCTCAGCAACTCGTTGTCCAGGACCAGGAGTTTGTAACCTCCCAGTCTCTGGGAACGCATTGCACAGACCTTTCTGCAAGGCCTCCCGGAGATGTCTCATCCTCTGCTCCCTCTGCGACGGTAAGATAAGGTCCGCAACCTTACCCTTGTACCGTGGATCAAGGAGAGTGGCCAGCCAGTAATGGTCCCTCTCCTTGATCCGAAGAATACGAGGATCCTTCCGCAGACTTTGCAGGATCAGGGAGGCCATGCAGCGTAGGTTAGCTGAGGCATTCGGTCCGGAGTCCTCTGGGTCACTAAGGACGACATGATCCGCAGCCACCTCCTCCCAGCCACGTACAAGTCCACGGGTTTCTTAGGACTGTAAATCATCCCTAAAAGACTGCTGCTGTTGATGCTGAGTGCCAGGCTCCACCTCCATGCTGACACAATTCTCCTCCTCCTCCTCCTCCTCTTCTTCCTGTGCGATGGGTGGGACAGAAGGAACACTGTCTGGGTAAAGGGGGCCTTGAGAGGCAAGGAAGTCCTCCTCTTCCTGCCTCTGTTCTGCCTCTAGTGCCCTGTCCATTATTCCACGCAGCGTATGCTCCAACAGGTGGACAAGAGGTACAGTGTCACTGATGCATGCACTGTCACTGCTCACCATTCTCGTGGCCTCCTCAAATGGTGCCAGGACAGTGCATGCATCCCTAATCATGCCCCACTGGCGTGGAGAAAAAAACTTGAGCTCCCCTGACCCTGTCCTGGTGCCGTAATCGCACAGGTACTCATTGATGGCCCTGACATGGGTCAGTTGTCCCTGTCGGAGGGCGGAGAGGAGGTTGGTGCCATTGTCGCAAACCACCATTCCTGGCTTAAGCTGGCGTGGCGTCAACCACCTCTTGGCCTGCCCCTGCAGAGCTGACAGAACCTCTGCCCCAGTGTGGCTCCTGTCCCCCAAACACACCAGCGCAAGCACGGCATGGCATCTTTTTGCCTGCATACTTGCGTAGCCCCTTGAACGCCTATGGAGCACCGCTGGTTCCGAGGACAAAGCACAGGAAGAGGCCATAGAGGAAGAAGAGGAGGGGGTGGAGGAGAGAGGTGTGTCACAACCAGTAGTAGCATTTTGGAGGCGTGGCGGCGGTACGACCTCCAACACTACTGCACCTTGTCCTGCATCCTTCCCAGCTGCCAAAAGAGTGACCCAATGGGCCGTGAAAGAAAGGTAACGTCCCTGTCCATGCCTGCTGGACCATGAGTCAGCGGTAATATGCACCTTACCGCTGACCGCCCTGTCCAGCGAGGCATGGACATTGCCTTCCACATGCCGGTAGAGAGCCGGAATCGCCTTCCGTGAGAAAAAGTGGCATTTGGGAACCTGCCACTGAGGAACCGCACATTCCACAAACTCACTGAAGGGGGCCGAGTCTACCAACTGAAAAGGCAGCAGTTGAAGCGCTAGCAATTTAGCCAAGCTAGCATTCAACCGCTGGGCATGTGGATGGCTGGGAGCGAACTTCTTTCGACGGTCCAGTAGCTGGGGCAGGGAAATTTGCCTGCTAGAATCGGACGTCGGTGTACTTCTAGCAGAATGCCCGCAAGTACTTGGCTGTGACACACCGAATTCTACACCTTCATTCCTCTCAGTGCAGGTTTCAGAGAGGACTGAAGGTACAGTGGGGTTGGAGATCCCAGCTGATGAGGAGCAAGGAGAGGTCCGCTTTGTTCTTTGGTGTGGGTCTTTGAGGTAGGCTTGCCAACGAGCTGCATGGCAGGTCAACATATGTCTGGTGAAGCATGTGGTGCCCAAGCGGCTGATGTTTTGGCCACGCGAGATACGCTTCAGACATATGTTGCAAACAGCAGCGGTGCGATCTGATGCACTCGACTCAAAAAAGGCCCACGCCAAAGAACTTTTGGAATAACGGGCAGAGGCAGCGCCCTGCACAGGCGGAGCTCTGCGGTGTGATTCAGTCAGTGTGCTGCCCTTACGCTGGCCCCCGGAGGGCATCCTGCCTCGTTGGAGATGTGCCTCCTCCTCATCCTCCTCCTCCTCCTCTCCTATCAGGCACCCACGTGGAGTCAGTGACCTCATTATCCCCTCTCTCCTCATCACTGGAGCTAATCTGGCAGTATGCTGCAGCTGCTGGAACATGACTGCCAGATTGCTGTCCTTCTTGAGCATCCCCTCTCTCTGCGCTCACGCTACTGCCTTCCTCTAGCTGGGTATCATCATCAGACCCTTCGAAACGCTGGGCATCCTCCTGGAGCATGTACCCAACACTGTGCTCAAACAGTTCGGGGGACTCCTCAGGAGGACATGGTGGGTCTAGGGAAGGAGTGACTGATGATGACATTGATACCAAGGAAGAGGATGCTTTGGCAGCTGCTTTGCCAGTACCCTGAGCCTGGGTGAGAGAGGATGAGGAGGGCCTGGTCATCCACTCTAATAAGTCTTCGGCATGATGCGGCTCAACACGTCCAGCTGCCGAAAATAAGGACAAGCGTGTCCCATGGCCACGTGCTGATGACAATGCACCGCGTCCACGACCAGCACTGTTGCCCCCAGACACAGAGCCTGCTTGCCCTCTTTTATTGGCTCGTGACTGTCTGCCTCTCTTTGTTGGCCTTCCAGACATTCTAATGGCCTGCAGGGAGATGGTAAAACCAGCAATACGGGGTAGCTTCAGGTGTGTACTGTGCAGGAGGCACCTACACCCACTGTAACTACTTGCAGATGCCTGTCTGTGTTACACAACAGAACAACTCCACGAGCAATAAGGGGTAGCGTATACTGTGCAGGAGGCACCTACACCCACTGTAACTACTTGCAGATGCCTGTCTGTGTTACACAACAGAACAACTCCACGAGCAATAAGGGGTAGCGTATACTGTGCAGGAGGCACTTACACCCACTGTAACTACTTGCAGATGCCTGTCTGTGTTACACAACAGAACAACACCAAGAAGGGTAGCGTATACTGTGCAGGAGGCACCTACACCCACTGTAACTGCTTGCAGATTCCTGTCTGTGTTACACAACAGAACAACTCCACGACGAGCAATAAGGGGTAGCTTCAGGTGTATACTGTGCAGGAGGTTTAGCGAAGAATATCACTGACACTGTCCCTGCCTATCCTTCTCTGTCCCTGCATGCCAACAGACTGTAAATGCACAAGGTTTCAAAGGATGTCACTGACACTGTCCCTGCCTATCCTTCTCTGTCCCTGCACGCCAACACACTGTAAATGCACAAGGTTTCAAAGGATGTCAAAAACACTTTCCCTGCCTATCCTTCTCTGTCCCTGCACGCCAACACACTACACAAGGCCGCCGTGCTGGCGGCCTTTTATAGTGTGGGGCGTGTACTAAACCCCCCTGAGCTATGATTAGCCACAGGCATCCTGCCTGTGGCCAATTATGGCTCTCCTCGCTGCCGGCGCTGTGATTGGCCAAGCATGCGGGGTCATAGTGCATGCTTGGCCAATCATCAGCCAGCAATGCACTGCGATGCTGCAGTGAATTATGGGCCGTGACGCGCCACTCGAATTTGGCGCGAACGGCCCATAACCTTCGATCTTCGTCGAACGATCGAACAGCCGATGTTCGAGTCGGACGTGTGTTCGACTCGAACACGAAGCTTATCCCTAGTGACCAATGGGAGAAGGACCCCCTTATATCAGTGGTCAGTGTAGTGATCCCTTACATTGGTGACCAATGGGAGAAGGACCACCTTATATCAGTGGTCAGTATAGTGGTCCCTTACATTGGTGACCAATGGGAGAAGGACCTCCTCATATCAGTGGTCAGTGTAGTAGTCCCACACATTGGTGACCAATGGGAGAAGGATCCCCTTATATCAGTGGTCAGTGTAGTGGTCCCTTATATTGGTGACCAATGGGAGAAGAACCCCTTATATCAGTGGTCAATGTAGTGGTCCCTTATATTGGTGACCAATGGGAGAAGGACTTTCTTACTTTTGTCATCAGTGGGAAGACTGCCCCCTTACAGATCATTGATATCAGTTGTTACTGTAGCGCCCTCACTCCTTCCGTCTCGGCTAGGGGTATGTTGTATGTGAGAGTAAGATGCGCTACGGCCCATGTCCTCCCCATGGCAGTGGGTAAGGTGAAGGCCAGTACCAGTTATTTTCCTCGGGCCTGTGCGTTTCGGTTAATGACCAAGTTCTGCTGTGCTGACACTTCCCTTTGCTCCCATTAACCAGAGTACCACACCGATTAGGGTCCAACACTTGTTTTATTGTCACACACACAATTAAACAGTTCTTTGCCAGCCAACTGGTTGAGACCCATAAACAGTTCAATACGGTGGGGTGAGCAGGTCGAGGCACTGTCCTGATGGTAAACTAAACCACTGTGGTTTCACCAGCGGTTACTATAGCCCTTGGCTAGAGAGAAACTTGGAACTTGTGAGTCTCTACCAGCGACTCTATAGAATACAGATTGGAGTACCTTCGCTGCGTTGTGGCCCCTGTCAGGGGGAAGATGTCCCTCCAAGGGAGTTACCGGAGGCCCATCCGTCACCGGGTTGATGCTGCTCCGGACTCTTCAGACGGGTAACCTCCCCGGCCTCCTCACCTCAGACATGGGCCCAATCCCTCTCAGGGTCCCTCGAACTCATCCGCCCTTGCGGAGCCCAGTCGAAGTCACTGGGCTCCAGGCCTCCGGTGTAGTACCTCACCCCAGGCTTAAGGTGCCTGGGATGGACTCCAACTCCGCTCCGACCAGGCCCAGGGCGCCTGGTCTCGAACTCCGGACCGCCCGCACCCAGGCCTAAGGTGCCTGAGTGCCGGATGCAGAAGACCTCGTGGCGAGGGCGTCTCTCCCCTTTATCTCCTCCCGTAACGTCACAGTAGGTTCTCTGCCCCCGCTGTACCACCGCCGGAACGGGACAAAAAGGTAAGCGCTGCGGCAGTGATTCTACCCTGACCTGTGGGAACCCCGCCACCCACAGGCCAAGGAGAATAATACACCACCAAGTCCTCCACGACTTAAATGGTCTAAATCCTCTCATGATTTATACACACCTGGGTCATACTACCACCCAGGTGTACCCCCCTAAATTTAGACCCCCGCTACACTCTCTCCCCAGTGATTTGACGCTGGTCCCCAGCGTCTGGTGCAAACCCATGTCTCCCAAGAAGTGGTAACATAAGCTTGACCCCAGAGGCCATCCCTCAAAAATTTGAATCCTAATTGTGCCAAGACCTGCTCAAAGGAAGGGGAACATAAAATAATAAACTTTGCAATAAAACCATCTGACCATGTATACATATATGTAGCGGGGTGTTCCCCTTTAATGCAGAGAGACTACATTACCCAGAACCCCAATTCGGCAATGTTTCCACTGCAGAGACTCATGGGAGGGGTTATAAGAGGAGGAGGCGAGGCTGGGCTCGGCCTCTTTTGGACACGAGACTTCGGTGACTGATCCTCCTGTGCGGATGTGCCGGAGTGCAAGGCCTGAAGCCTGAGGCCTTGCGCAGCACCAAAGAGCCTTCCACCCCACTGCGAGCCTGGGTGGCATCTGATTTCGTTTTCCTGCAGCTTTGACCGGATCGGGGACCGGATCGCTGGAGACACTGTGCGTGTGTGTGGACACAGTCGGTGGAAGTTACCGGAAAGGATCGCGTCCGGATGGGTGAGCGGACGTATGCTCAGACCATTTATACTGATTATTGTTGATGTGCCTATAGACTGCCGTGGCCCACAAGCTTGCATCTGATACTCTCACTAGAAACCCATATCAGAGCTGAACTCAGAGGAGTCTTCAGTGAAGTGTTTATTTCATCACCATCTTCCCACTGGATTACAAATGTTATTCTGTTATGTGCACCACCTTTAAAGAATTGCCAGTGAAGAAACCGTCATCCCCTATAGACTGAGTTTTAGATATCTGAGCCAGGTCTGGCCAGCTAGTTAGTTTATTTAGTCACTGCGCCACAGGGCGCCTAGTTAACGGTCGCCCACGCGGCGCACCTTTACTGTTCATTTAATGCAAAGTATGTTCATTGCTGCAGGGATCTGCAATTTATTACCTAGACACTGTTACCACTGTTAACCTTTCTTTTACCCAAGCTTTAAGTAAAATCTGATACCCCTTTCGTTATTGCCTTGGTGTCTTAGTTACTCATACAGTATAAGAGTTTATTGCTGCCGTAACTAACTGTGCCAGTAGGGGGTCGAGTACATTGCTGGGGGTTGGCGGAGCTGTTTTCAGGGCCCAAACGAATCTGCGGCCCTCTTAAGTGAAGGTATCGCTACACGTGGGGGTTCTCGTCCGGGATCCTGATACAGCAATCAAACGCCAGAGGTGCCGTCATGGACCCGCAAGGAATAAGAGCGTGGTGCGAAGTGGCTAAGGCCAGTCAGTGGTCATCAATCTACCAGGGGAGGAATGGTCAATTGAAACGATAGAGGAGTTAATGAAGTCAGTGACCCCAGATCACACACCATGGGTGATGGGAATAAAGTCAGACCTAGACATTTCATACCAGTATGCACTAATACTTGGACGGGATGCCAGAGGCTTGTAAGCGCAGTTGTATACAGACGCCAGATAATAGATCCTATAGGTTGGCGCACGCAATCAAGAAGGAGTCATCCCCGATGGGATCACCGCAGGCTGCGGCCTGTACCCCACCGGAAAGAGGAGATAGGGCGACGCCCCCGGTGGCGCCTGCACCTGTCACTGCTATATCACCAGAATTGATAAGTGCGATAGGGGATCTGCTGACCAAGTGTCAGAAGGCAAGCACGGTGCATGTAGAGACTAGCTACCGGAGACTAAAGACATTCTCAGGGAAGCTCCCTGTCCCTGCTGGGGAAGAAGATTTTGACACCTGGGTGGAGCAGGCATTACAGGCAGTAGAGGCATGGGAGGTGCCTGAAGCACAGAAGAGGCAACGAGTGATAGAAAGCCTCAAAGGCGCAGCAGCAGAAGCAGTGAAAAGTTTTTGGTTTGGGAATGCAGATTGCACGGCTCAAGACTGTCTAGCCATGCTACAAGAAGAGTTTGGTCAATTGGAAAAGGTGACAGAGATGGTCTACCAATTTGAACATACTTTCCAACAACCGAAGGAGAAACTTTCAGAATATGTTAGAAGACTGAACAGGTTGCTGTGTAAGATTGTGTTAAAGAAGGGAATGAAGCCCCAAGATACAGATGCGGCAAGAATGAAACAAGTTTTAAAGGGAGCGCTACGCTCGGATCCAGTCTGGCTGCACCTGAAGACCTCGGGAGGAGGAACGTTACTGACTTACGCTGACTTGATAAAAATCATCAGAGATGAGGAGGCTCTGCAACAGGACCAGCAGATGATTAAGACAAATGTTGTACCCGCACAGGTGCTAGTCAATCCAATGATGACCCCTGAAAGAGACTCAGAGATAGACACCCTAAAAGCTCAAATGTCCAAGGTGTTAGAGATGTTGACCTCTCTGATGGAAAAAGACACAGAGGGTCCCAAGAGAGAAGTACCAAGGAAAGAATTATTCCAAATTGCCTCAGCACCCGCATCTTTACAAGAATGGGGAGATATAGTCTGCTTTAACTGTGGAGGAATTGGACATATTGCGGCTACATGCTCCAGTCCCAAGAAAAAGAAAACAGACAACCGCAAGCCGGCGGGAAACTTCAGAGGGCCCCGGTGAAGGAGTCAACCGGGTGCCCATCACCTTCAGTGAGCTCCAAGCTGAATGCGAAGCAAAAGAAAATAGGAGATAAAACACCTCAGAGGAAACGCAACATTCCTCAACAGAGATACACCCCAGAGAAAGGGGGTAAGACCCCTCAGAAGAGGCACAGCACTCCCCAGAGGGGATGCCCACCTAAGAAGAGTGATAGTATCCCTCAGCGGGTTCCTACACCCATTAAAAGGGGGGAAGTCAATGCATACCAGGCTCAAGAAAGATTAAAGTCCAAAGGGAATTGGACGAGAGAGAGTCCAAAAGAAAAAGGTCTGAAGAAGGCGACCCCTGCCGGGCCGTATCCGGAGAAGCTGGTAGGCCCATCTCCTATAGTGCCCATTCAAGTGGAGGGAGTTTACACGAGAGAAATCTTGGATACTGGGGCACAAGTGACCCTGTTATACAGAGATTTCTACGATAAGCACTTGAGTCACCTACCCATCCGGAAGATAGAGGGACTAGAGATATGTGGGATCGGAACCCAGAACTTCCCCTACGATGGCTATCTGCCTGTCAGGAGGATCTTTGACCCATCTGTGGCTGGAAAAGCCGAGGTGTTTGACACCCTGGCGGTTGTGTGCCCTCGGCCGCTGGGAGCCAACACGAGTTCCCTTATAATAGGGACGAACACGGACCTGGTCTGAAGACTTCTGACCCCTCTAGTGAAAGAGAAAGGGTCAGCGGCCACCAAGATCCACCCCATGCTGAAGACGGCTTACCAAGGGCTGGTTTTAGAGCAGAAGACCCCAGGAGAGGGGATAGGGAAGGTGTGGAGACTTGGAAGAGAAGGGGTCGTGTTGCAGCCCGGTGAAGTAACCTGTCTCAGAGCCACTGTGAAGCTTACTTGGGAGCAGCCTGGACCCTTTGTCATGTTGGAATCCGACCCAAGGGAAGGGTCCCACGGTCTGGAAGTGATACCAGAAGTGATTCCGCTGAAGGCCCTAAAGAAGGCCCATTGTAGAGTCCCAGTGAGTGTTAGGAACAATACAGATGGCCCCATGGAAATCCCAGCCAGGATGCTGCTGGGCCAGGCGAGCCCTGCTGCCCCTGTCAACCTGTCAGAGGTAGGGGAGGCGGGCAAAGGAGGAGATTCTTGGGAGAAGCTATCCATGGAAAACCCGAATCTGCCCAGGGCCTGGAAGGAGAGAGCCAGGGCCCAGTTGACCAGATGGGGGAAGATCTTCTCCAAAGATGAGTTCGATGTGGGGTGTGCAAGGAGTGCCACCCACCAGATCCGCCTCCAAGAAGATAAGCCCTTCAGAGAAAGGGTCAGGCGGGTCCCACTAGCGGATCTGGAGGACCTAAGGGAACAACTTGCAGAACTAAAAAGGACTGGTGTGATACGGGAGTCTAGAAGTCCCTATGCCTCCCCGATAGTGGTGGTCAGGAAGAAGAATGGATCGTTGAGGCTCTGTATCGACTACAGGACTCTTAACAGGAGGACCATCCCCAACCAGTACACCACTCCGAGGATAGAGGACGCTTTACAGAGTTTGTCTGGAGCCAAGTGGTTCAGTGTTATGGATCTCAAGAGTGGATACTACCAGATCCCTATGCATCCAGAAGACAAGGAGAAGACAGCCTTCATAACCCCAGTGGGGTTCTTCGAGTTTGATCGAATGCCTCAGGGACTGTCTGGAGCTCCTGCTACCTTCCAACGTCTTATGGAGAAGACTGTAGGAGACATGAACCTTATTGAAGTCCTTGTATACCTGGACGACGTCGTTGTCTTTGGGAGAACCTTGGAAGAACACGAAGAGAGGCTGGAAAAAGTGTTGAGAAGACTCAGTGAGGAGGGACTCAAGCTTTCGCCTGAGAAGTGTCGGTTCTACCAGTCTTCTGTGAACTACCTGGGGCACATAGTGTCTGAAGAAGGAGTGGCCACAGACCCTGAGAAATTGGAGGCAGTTACCTCCTGGCCACGGCCCACCACAGTAACAGAACTCAGATCCTTCTTGGGGTTCTGCTCCTATAACAGGAGGTTTGTGGAAGGATTCGCCCGAATTGCCAGACCATTGAATGAACTACTCAAGACCGAGGGGGAATAGGAAGACTCAGGGCCCAGGAAGCCGGGAGAGTCAGTCAGAGATCAGTGGAACCAGAAGTGTGAAGAGGCCTTCCAGGCGTTGAAGGAGAGCCTAACCACTGCCCCAGTCTTGGCCTACGCAGACCCAACCAAACCCTATGAACTACATGTAGATGCTAGTCATGACGGTCTGGGAGGAGTACTTTACCAAGAACACGAAGGACAACTGCGGCCTGTTGCCTATGTGAGTAGGAGCCTGACCCCCTCTGAGAAGAACTACCCCACTCACAAGCTGGAGTTCCTGGCCCTTAAGTGGGCGGTAGTAGACAAGCTAAAAGATTACCTGTATGGGGCAGAGTTCACTGTGAAGACCGACAACAACCCCCTTACCTACCTCTTCACCATGGCCAAGCTGGACGCCACTGGACACAGGTGGCTGGCCGCACTGTCTGGATTCAACTTCAGACTAAAGTACAGGCCAGGGGCTGGGAATCGAGACGCAGACGCTTTGTCCAGGAGATCTCATGCCCCCTCCAGTGACGTAGAAGATTGGACACAAGTGGCACCAGACGGGGTGCGGGCCCTTTGTCAAGGAGCTGAATTCCAAACCAGAGGAGGCTCTTGAACAGAGGAAATAGGAGTTACCATGGTGGGAGTCCCCAAACACTACTGTGGAGTAACTCAACTGGAAGAAGACAACCTGCCGAGACTGTCCAAGAAGGAGTTGAGGTGTGACCAATTGGAAGACCCCATGGGGAGATTGGTCCTGGAGGCCCTGGAGAATCGGGATCCAAACAGACTCCTGCGTCATCCCTCAAAGGAAGCTCGCCTGTTGAGGAAAGAGTGGGACAAGTTGCAGGTACATCAGGGAGTGGTCTACCGAAGGGGCCCCTCTGATGACTCAGAAGATAAATGGCAACTGTTCCTCCCCGAGAAACATCGAGAGACTGTTCTGATTGCCCTGCATGACAATCATGGCCACCTAGGGGCTGAAAGGACCTTTCAACTTGTAAGAAGTCGGTTCTATTGGCCCTGCATGAGGGCAGAGGTAGAAGAGTACTGCCACTCATGTGCACGATGCATTCAGAGGAAGACTTTACCCCATCAAGCTGCCCCAATGGGCCATCTACAAAGTCAAGGCCCAATGGATCTGGTATGCATTGATTTTCTCTGCCTCGAACCCGACCTGAGTGGACTAGGAAATGTTCTGGTGATAACCGACCATTTCACCCGGTATGCCCAAGCTTTCCCAACCAAAGACCAGAAGGCCTCCACCGTAGCCATGGTACTTATGGAGAAGTACTTTGTCCATTATGGGCTGCCACAGCGACTTCATTCAGATCAAGGAAGGGACTTTGAGAGTCGACTGATCCGGAAACTCCTGGATTCATTGGGAATCAAGAAGACTCGAACTACACCTTACCATCCCACAGGGAGATGCTCAGCCGGAGAGGTTTAACCGAACCTTGCTCAACATGTTGGGGACTCTGGAAAGTGAGAAGAAGCAACATTGGAGCAAACACATAGCAGCCATAGTACATGCTTACAACTGCACCACCAGTGATGCTACAGGCTACTCCCCATATCGACTCATGTTTGGGAGAGAAGCGAGACTACCTGTAGACTTGGCCTTTGGCACCTCTCTGGACCATTCCTCAGCCACATCCCACAAAGGATATGTGGACAGGCTCAGACACAGCCTGAAAGTAGCCTATGAACAAGCTCAAGCGGCCTCAGATCAAAGGGGAGCTCGAAACAAAAGAAACTTCGACTTGAAGGTCCGGGTACAAGACCTACAGCCCGGGGATCGAGTACTGTTACGCAATCTGGGGGTTCCTGGGAAACACAAACTTGCAGACAGATGGAGGTCTGAACCCTATGTCATCTGTAGGAAGTTACCGGGCCTACCTGTCTACAAGTTGAAGCCAGAAGGAAAGGTAGGCCCACTGAAGACGTGGCATCGAAACCACCTGCTCCCACTTGCTGAGGCAGTCAGGATACCTCCCGTGAGAGACCCCCCTGAACTGGTCTCTATTCTGGATACTCCCAGGCCAAACACTCGGTCGCAGACCTCCCGAACTGAAGATGGAGAGGCCTCTCAACTTAGTGAAGACGAAGAAAGAGAACTTGATTGGCTGTGGCCTTCCCCAACTCCAGGAACTTCTACTATAGATCTTCCAACCACTGAAGACACTCCAGATGGAACACTGAACCCAGAAGCCACAGAGTTCATCCCATCTAGTCCTTCATCAGATTACTGGGAAGATGCCCATGATAGTTACTCAGAGGAAGAGGAGCCTGTGGCGCCAGAGCCAGAAATCCCAAGAGAGCAAAGGGCTCGAAGAGTCATCCGGCCTCCTAAGAAGCTGACCTACCCACAAATGGGGAATAGCTCAGAAGACTCTGTAGTTACTGCTAGGAGGAGTGCTGAAAATCCGGATCCCTCCACTGTCCATTTGGTGGAGGGCAACCCCAGCTCACTCTCTGGCACAGTTAGGCAGGCCACCCATGATAATGTGACCTGTGGGCGAGGGAATTCTACCCCTCAGTTTTGGTGGGAATTCCCTATGCCAACATCGTTCGCAGAATTGTCTAGAGTTGTACATAGTCTTTGTTAAGGTTTATCTTTGGGGATCAAAGAGTTCAAGTGGGGGGAGTGTGTAGCGGGGTGTTCCCCTTTAATGCAGAGAGACTACATTACCCAGAACACCATTCGGCAATGTTTCCACCGCAGAGACTCATGGGAGGGGTTATAAGAGGAGGAGGCGAGGCTGGGCTCGGCCTCTTTTGGACACGAGACTTCGGTGACTGATCCTCCTGTGCGGATGTGCCGGAGTGCAAGGCCTGAAGCCTGAGGCCTTGCGCAGCACCAAAGAGCCTTCCACCCCACTGCGAGCCTGGGTGGCATCTGATTTCGTTTGCCTGCAGCTTTGACCGGATCGGGGACCGGATCGCTGGAGACACTGCGTGTGTGTGGACACAGTCGGTGGAAGTTACCGGACTGGGATCGCGTCCGGATGGGTGAGCGGGCGTATGCTCAGACCATATATACTGATTATTGTTGATGTGCCTATAGACTGCCGTGGCCCACAAGCTTGCATCTGATACACTCACTAGAAACCCATATCAGAGCTGAACTCAGAGGAGTCTTCAGTGAAGTGTTTATTTCATCACCATCTTCCCACTGGATTACAAATGTTATTCTGTTATGTGCACCACCTTTAAAGAATTGCCTGTGAAGAAACCATTATCCCCTATAGACTGAGTTTTAGATATCTGAGCCAGGCCTGGCCAGCTAGTTAGTTTATTTAGTCACTGCGCCACAGGGCGCCTAGTTAACGGTCGCCCACGCGGCGCACCTTTACTGTTCATTTAATGCAAAGTATGTTCATTGCTGCAGGGATCTGCAATTTATTACCTAGACACTGTTACCACTGTTAACCTTTCTTTTACCCAAGCTTTAAGTAAAATCTGATACCCCTTTCGTTATTGCCTTGGTGTCTTAGTTACTCATACAGTATAAGAGTTTATTGCTGCCATAACTAACTGTGCCAGTAGGGGGTCGAGTACATTGCCGTGGGTTGGCGGAGCTGTTTTCAGGGCCCAAACTAATCTGCGGCCCTCTTAAGTGAAGGTATCGCTACATATACAATCCCTCCCATCACTGTCTAAGAACCACCCCACACTCAGCAGCCTTGACAGACGGATCTCCTGCAGAAGGGAAACAAAAACACAACATCCTAACACATTTGTGTTAATTTGGAATGAATGGGTCTATCAGCCGAGAGACTCATTCGCTCCAATGAGTAAGGTGGTGTAAGTGTAAAAAAAAAAAAAAACAGCCGTTGCGCAACACTGCCACCTGGTGACAGTGCCACGGTAATGACACTTGGTGGAATCTTCCGGGCAACCTTCCTTCTTCTTGTGTCCCTACTCTGATTCTACCCCAAAGTCTTTGTCTCTGATGTATGAAGAAAGAGAGAACAAAACAAACAGCTCTCATTTCTCCAAGGAGTAGAAAAGCCCAAATAAAAAACTAGGGCACAGTTCTGATGTTCTGGCAAGGACACTTCCAGAAAGTTCAGCAGCAGAAAAACATACAGCAGAGTTTTTTTCTTTTTCTCTCCTCACAAATAGAATTTTGGATGCGGCAAAAACAGGAGCTTCAGATGCTTATCGAAAGTTTCCACCGAATAATCGATGTCCTCTCCATCCTTCCTGCAGATACGCACCTTGTCTGCATGGATATGGCGGCCCAACATCCACTCCGCTCTGCAGTCCCTGAATTTTTTCGACACGGGTGGCGAACAGGACAAGTACCGCCGGGCATGAGGCACTTTAAGCTTCTCCCAAACAAACTCATCATACCATCGCTGCCGCAGGACTTCGACCTCAAAAAGTAAGTCCCGAGGCAAGTAAGGATATTCCCATCCGTACTCACGGGCGACCCTCTGGCAGAAGAGCCGCTGCAGTCGGGCCAAAGGAGGCATTGTGGCCCGCTCACCTCATCCTGGCGGAACAATGGCCTCTGGATGCCGAGGTACTTTCACTACCTCCGGTGGCTTGAATCTCGGTGCCTGTAGTGATGCGCGCTGTGTCCCCGCCACCGGAACGGGTGATGCTGCGGATAGTGGAAGGACAAGCAGAGGACTGGGCTTCCTTGTGAGCTCCGGGGCCTCCTGTCTCCTGTGGACATGGGCAGATCCCGTGGTGCACGTAACACAGGCAATGGCAGTTTGTCCCAGCCCTTGCGGTGAAAAAGTTTGTCTATTTCACCGTCATCCCCACAGTCCGACAGCGACTCTAGGTCGGAGGTGTCATACATCTCTGCGGGAAGCTTGTCTCTAGTAGACGTGGAACTACCCTCCCTAGCGGGCTCCACCGACTGCGGACTCCCGACACCTCCAACCACCACCACAGTCCCAGCCCCTGGCTTACCTGGACCTTTTGAAGAACAGGGATGTCCAGGACTCTTCCAACCGGACCCATCCAGGCCCGGCAAGCGACGGGGTGAAGCTCGACCACGACCACAGGACGCCTGTACCAGGCCGACTTTCCTCTTCGGAGGTGGGAGCAGGGAATCTGTGGCGACCGAAGCAGCATCCTCGGATTTGTCTTTCTCAGTCTCTGGTTGGGCAGTCACTTCGCCCTGGTCAGTGCGTACGGGGACCTCCGCAAAGGCCTGGATCTCCCCTTCCGGAGTAGCGGTACCTGTGAGGCAGTTGAGGCGAAGGGCCCGGGGCCTTACTGTGGATGGCTCCACCTCGAATAGGAATTCTTTGCATGCCTCACAACGCCAGAATGGCTTCAGGTGGACCACCAGTCCCGAGCATTCGGGACATATCATGCTGAGGGCCTCCGTGTCTCTGCAGGTGTACAGAGCCAACTGTCCTCGGGGCCTGAGTCTTATCCCCGTGTCTGTAAGGGGAGCAGCAAAAGTAGTCATCTTCGTGGGGTAGGGAACCGGAATCCACGGGGAACTTGAGGCCATCCCGACTATCTGCTGCTCCATCACGCACTGACCCCGCGCCGGAGTCTCCACGTGAGTCCTTCCACATGGCCAGACTCCTCCCACAACTTGCACGTTTTCGCAGACTTCCCTCAAACTCTGCCCACGAACTGCGCCGTCATGGGGTGCCTCATGGCGCAGTGCAGTAAAAGCCCCCACATGTAGTACGTCACACGGCTGGACTTCTCCCTCTTCTCGCTCTTCCGCATGGGCCTTTCCCGTCTTAGGGTCATTTCCACGACTTTGAGCAGGGCTGCACTTTGGCCGATCACATGGCCGACCTGCTCGGAACTCCTCCGGGCAGCAAAGTTCAGACACAGCCGTTCTTAGTTCCATGGTTAAAACACACATCATCCCGGACTTACGAGCCCCCATGTGAAGCGCCCTCACTCCTTCCGTCTCGGCTAGGGGTATGTTGTATGTGAGAGTAAGATGGGCTACGGCCCATGTCCTCCCCATGGCAGTGGGTGAGGTGAAGGCCAGTACCATTTATTTTCCTTGGGCCTGTGCGTTTCGGTTATTGACCAAGTTCTGCTGTGCTGACACTTCCCTTTGCTCCCATTAACCAGAGTACCACACACCGATAAGGGTCCAACACTTGCTTTATTGTAGCACACACACAATTAAACAGTTCTTTGCCAGCCAACTGGTTGAGACCCATAAACAGTTCAATACGGTGGGGTGAGCAGGTCGAGGCACTGTCCTGATGGTAAACTAAACCACTGTGGTTTCACCAGCGGTTACTATAGCCCTTGGCTAGAGAGAAACTTGGAACTTGTGAGTCTCTACCAGCGACTCTATAGAATACAGATTGGAGTACCTTTGCTGCGTTGTGGCCCCTGTCAGGGGGAAGATGTCCCTCCAAGGGAGTTACCGGAGGCCCCGCCGTCACCGGGTTGATGCTGCTCCGGACTCTTCAGACGGGTAACCTCCCCGGCCTCCTCACCTCAGACATGGGCCCCATCCACCTCAGGGTCCCTCGGACTCATCCCGGCTTGCGGAGCCCAGTCGAAGTCACTGGGCTCCAGGCCTCCGGTGTAGTACCTCATACAAGGCTTAAGGTGCCTGGGATGGACTCCAACTCCGCTCCGACCAGGCCCAGGGCGCCTGGTCTCGAACTCCGGACCGCCCGCACCCAGGCCTAAGGTGCCTGGGTGCCGGATGCAGAAGACCTCGTGGCGAGGGCGTCTCTCCCCTTTATCTCCTCCCGTGACGTCACAGCAGGTTCTCCGCCCCCGCTGTACCATCGCCGGAACGGGACAAAAAGGTAAGCGCTGCGGCAGTGATTCTACCCTGACCTGTGGGAACCCCGCCACCCACAGGCCAAGGAGAATAATACACCACCAAGTCCTCCACGACTTAAATGGTCTAAATCCTCTCATGATTTATACACACCTGGGTCATACTACCACCCAGGTGTACCCCCCTAAATTTAGACCACCGTTGCATTACTAAGAGAGAGAAATTGAGAAAAAAAAAGGAGTAGGTGTGGCGCTGTTTAGTGTTGTCTGAATAGATGGGATAGTTCAATGTATAAAGTGACCTGGTGTGTTACTTCATAGAAAAGTAAATGATGGTGATAAACCATAAATGGACAATACTAAAAATAAATGTACCAGTGAAAAAATATATAAACAGTGAAAAAATAAAATATAAGTAACAATAGTGATGTGACTCCAATCATAAAAACATAAAAATACTAAGGAGACTTTTACAAAGTTCATATGCTTGATGCAAATCCGTGGTAAGTGCTTAGTGCAAAAATGCTTTGTAGTGTCCTTATTAGTGATCACAGCAAACCGCGGCTCATCCGTGCTCTGACATAAACCGCACAAACCAGATTATCCTTACCCTCAAGGGGTATGAGATTTTCACAGTGTTAGCCACTGTGGGGCTCTGTAAAGGGAGAAAAATGGGGATACACCCAATAGTGTGATACCGTAATGTACACAGCTTTATTGGTATAAAGTATACAAGAGGTACTCACATCTATGCAGTTAAAAAAGCGCATGTAAACAAAAAATTCAATGTACATTACGGTATCACACTATTGGGTGTATCCCCATTTTTCTCCCTTTACATTGGGTATCGTTTGGAGTTCCACTACCAGTACAACAGAGCATAGAGATCCGCCACAGAGCCCCACAGTGGCTAACACTGTGAATGTACACCCGGGTTTCTCAACAGGGGGTACGCTCAGTGTCTCCCGAGTCCTGCCTCACACAGCTGCCTCTCGCACACAACTGTAGCGTGGCACTGTGGCGTACCAACGAGGAGGGCGATCCGCCCCATTTGCCACAGATTGGGGGGTGGGGGGGGTCGGGTGGTGTCAGGCTGGTGGGTCCTGACATTTCAATTGAGTCCATCGCGCTGCCCACAAGATCAGGGTCAGTAGGCGGCCCAACATTCTCCCGGCTCCTCCCACTATCCAGCGCGCCTCGGGTCTCCTGCCATGAACAAATAACATGTCAAGATGATGCCTGCTGCAGCCTCTTGATCTCCCCTCTACTGTGCAATCCTGCACATACAGGAAAAAGGGTAATCTGAGTCCTGTCTGTCACTTCCCATGACCCTGTGTCTGCTCAGAAAACTTTCAGTGCCTCCTATCAGTGCCAGCCATTAGTGCCTCCTATCAGTGCCAGCCATTAGTGCCTCCTATCAGTGCCAGTTATTAGTGCCTCCTATCAGTGCCAGCCATTAGTGCCTCCTATCAGTGCCAGTTATTAGTGCCTCCTATCAGTGCCAGCCATTAGTGCCTCCTATCAATGCCGCCTATCAGTGCAGCCTCATCAGTATATGTGTGTGTATCTGTCATTGCAGCATGCTCACATACAATGATATTAGACACAAACAAAAAACATCACAAACACACAGAAATCATCACAAACACATACTGTCATTATACACACACACATCCAAACAATAGAAATTACTTTCTTGAGACAGGGGTACTTAGAAAATGTTTTTAGACCTGCAGGGGTACTTCACCTTTTCTCAAAAGGTTGAGAAACACAATATGAGATGTTTCTCATAGTTACATAATAGGTGAGGTTGAAAAAATACAAGTCCAACCTATGTGTGCGATTATATGTCAGTTCCTCAGAGCTGCAGTTCCTCTGAGCTCCACAAGATAGTGATCTCACTTCTACCATAGAGACAGGAAGTGTCTGTGGGAAAACAGGACGTAATGTCAGGTACAGACAGGAAGTCTCTATGGAAGACAGGAAATGATGTCAGGTACAGACAGGAAGTTCCGGGTGAGAGGTGAAGCGGGAGGAGATAAAGCTGGAAGACGCAGCAGAGGAGGTAATAAGATCTTATCTTCTATTTACACCCAGTAACCCCGTCATGTCCGTCCTCTTCCTCCATAGTCACTGTGACGTCTTTTATCTCCAGCAGATGATGATACACACATATATAGTGTGGAGACCTAGATTAACCCCTTCAGGGGCAGAACAGTTCCCCACACACAGGGCCGGAACATTCTCTTAATATTAGAGATATGTCACCTTTCCCACCAATCACTGTCTCTTGTATGAGAATTGAATTTGGGTTGTATTGAAATTGCCAATTCCACGCCCCTTCTTTGATGATACCACCCCCCCCCCCCCCAGAAAGGAGGTCCAGATTCCTCCATATAGATCTTTATATCACTAGAGGGGTCACCAGCAGGAGGAAGGAGGTCCTGATTCCTCCATATAGATCTTTATATCACTAGAGGGGTCACCAGCAGGAGGAAGGAGGTCCTGATTCCTCTATATAGATCTTTATATCACTAGAGGGGTCACCTGCAGGAGGAAGGAGGTCCTGATTCCTCTATATAGATCTTTATATCACTAGAGGAGTCACCAGCAGGAGGAAGGAGGTCCTGATTCCTCTATATAGATCTTTATATCACTAGAGGAGTCACCAGCAGGAGGAAGGAGGTCCTGATTCCTCTATATAGATCTTTATATCACTAGAGGAGTCACCAGCAGGAGGAAGGAGGTCCTGATTCCTCTATATAGATCTTTATATCACTAGAGGGGTCACCAGCAGGAGGAAGGAGGTCCTGATTCCTCTATATAGATCTTTATATCACTAGAGGGGTCACCAGCAGGAGGAAGGAGGTCCTGATTCCTCTATATAGATCTTTATATCACTAGAGGGGTCACCAGCAGGAGGAAGGAGGTCCCGATTCCTCTATATATCACTAGAGGGGTCACCAGCAGGAGGAAGGAGGTCCTGATTCCTCTATATAGATCTTTATATCACTAGAGGGGTCACCAGCAGGAGGAAGGAGGTCCTGATTCCTCTATATAGATCTTTATATCACTAGAGGGGTCACCAGCAGGAGGAAGGAGGTCCTGATTCCTCTATATAGATCTTTATATCACTATAGAGGGGTCACCAGCAGGAGGAAGGAGGTCCCGATTCCTCTATATATCACTAGAGGGGTCACCAGCAGGAGGAAGGAGGTCCTGATTCCTCTATATAGATCTTTATATCACTAGAGGGGTCACCAGCAGGAGGAAGGAGGTCCTGATTCCTCTATATAGATCTTTATATCACTAGAGTAGTCACCAGCAGGAGGAAGGAGGTCCTGATTCCTCTATATAGATCTTTATATCACTAGAGGAGTCACCAGCAGGAGGAAGGAGGTCCTGATTCCTCTATATAGATCTTTATATCACTAGAGGAGTCACCAGCAGGAGGAAGGAGGTCCTGATTCCTCTATATAGATGTTTATATCACTAGAGGAGTCACCAGCAGGAGGAAGGAGGTCCTGATTCCTCTATATAGATCTTTATATCACTAGAGGAGTCACCAGCAGGAGGAAGGGGGTCCTGATTCCTCTATATAGATCTTTATATCACTAGAGGGGTCTTCATCAGGGGGAAGGAGGTCCTGATTCCTCCATATAGATCTTTATATCACTAGAGGGGTCACCAGCAGGAGGAAGGAGGTCCTGATTCCTCTATATAGATCTTTATATCACTAGAGGGGTTACCAGCAGGAGGAAGGAGGTCCTGATTCCTCTATATAGATCTTTATATCACTAGAGGGGTCACCAGCAGGAGGAAGGAGGTCCTGATTCCTCTATATAGATCTTTATATCACTAGAGGGGTCACCTGCAGGGGGAAGGGGGTCCTGATTCCTCTATATAGATCTTTATATCACTAGAGGGGTCACCAGCAGGAGGAAGGAGGTCCTGATTCCTCTATATAGATCTTTATATCACTAGAGGGATCACCAGCAGGAGGAAGGAGGTCCTGATTCCTCTGTATAGATCTTTATATCACTAGAGGAGTCACCAGCAGGAGGAAGGGGGTCCTGATTCCTCTATATAGATTTTTATATCACTAGAGGGTTCACCAGCAGGAGGAAGGAGGTCCTGATTCCTCTATATAGATCTTTATATCACTAGAGGGTTCACCAGCAGGAGGAAGGAGGTCCTGATTCCTCTATATAGAACTTTATATCACTAGAGGGGTCACCAGCAGGAGGAAGGAGGTCCTGATTCCTCTATATAGATCTTTATATCACTAGAGGGATCACCAGCAGGAGGAAGGAGGTCCCGATTCCTCTATATATCACTAGAGGGGTCACCAGCAGGAGGAAGGAGGTCCTGATTCCTCTATATAGATCTTTATATCACTAGAGGGGTCACCAGCAGGAGGAAGGAGGTCCTGATTCCTCTATATATCACTAGAGGGGTCACCAGCAGGAGGAAGGAGGTCCTGATTCCTCTATATAGATCTTTATATCACTAGAGGGATCACCAGCAGGAGGAAGGAGGTCCCGATTCCTCTATATATCACTAGAGGGGTCACCAGCAGGAGGAAGGAGGTCCTGATTCCTCTATATAGATCTTTATATCACTAGAGGGGTCACCAGCAGGAGGAAGGAGGTCCTGATTCCTCTATATAGATCTTTATATCACTAGAGGGGTCACCTGCAGGGGGAAGGGGGTCCTGATTCCTCTATATAGATCTTTATATCACTAGAGGGGTCACCAGCAGGAGGAAGGAGGTCCTGATTCCTCTATATAGATCTTTATATCACTAGAGGGATCACCAGCAGGAGGAAGGAGGTCCTGATTCCTCTGTATAGATCTTTATATCACTAGAGGAGTCACCAGCAGGAGGAAGGGGGTCCTGATTCCTCTATATAGATTTTTATATCACTAGAGGGTTCACCAGCAGGAGGAAGGAGGTCCTGATTCCTCTATATAGATCTTTATATCACTAGAGGGTTCACCAGCAGGAGGAAGGAGGTCCTGATTCCTCTATATAGAACTTTATATCACTAGAGGGGTCACCAGCAGGAGGAAGGAGGTCCTGATTCCTCTATATAGATCTTTATATCACTAGAGGGATCACCAGCAGGAGGAAGGAGGTCCCGATTCCTCTATATATCACTAGAGGGGTCACCAGCAGGAGGAAGGAGGTCCTGATTCCTCTATATAGATCTTTATATCACTAGAGGGGTCACCAGCAGGAGGAAGGAGGTCCTGATTCCTCTATATAGATCTTTATATCACTAGAGGGGTCACCAGCAGGAGGAAGGAGGTCCCGATTCCTCTATATATCACTAGAGGGGTCACCAGCAGGAGGAAGGAGGTCCTGATTCCTCTATATAGATCTTTATATCACTAGAGGGGTCACCAGCAGGAGGAAGGAGGTCCTGATTCCTCTATATAGATCTTTATATCACTAGAGGGGTCACCAGCAGGAGGAAGGAGGTCCTGATTCCTCTATATAGATCTTTATATCACTATAGAGGGGTCACCAGCAGGAGGAAGGAGGTCCCGATTCCTCTATATATCACTAGAGGGGTCACCAGCAGGAGGAAGGAGGTCCTGATTCCTCTATATAGATCTTTATATCACTAGAGGGGTCACCAGCAGGAGGAAGGAGGTCCTGATTCCTCTATATAGATCTTTATATCACTAGAGGGGTCACCAGCGGGAGGAAGGGGGTCTTGATTCCTCTATATAGATCTTTATATCACTAGAGGGGTCACCAGCAGGAGGAAGGAGGTCCTGATTCCTCTATATAGGTCTTTATATCACTAGAAGTGTCACCAGCGGGAGGAAGGGGGTCTTGATTCCTCTATATAGATCTTTATATCACTAGAGGGGTCACCAGCAGGAGGAAGGAGGTCCTGATTCCTCTATATAGATCTTTATATCACTATAGAGGGGTCACCAGCAGGAGGAAGGAGGTCCTGATTCCTCTATATAGATATTTATATCACTATAGAGGGGTCACCAGCAGGAGGAAGGAGGTCCCGATTCCTCTATATATCACTAGAGGGGTCACCAGCAGGAGGAAGGAGGTCCTGATTCCTCTATATAGATCTTTATATCACTAGAGGGGTCACCAGCAGGAGGAAGGAGGTCCTGATTCCTCTATATAGATCTTTATATCACTAGAGGGGTCACCAGCAGGAGGAAGGAGGTCCTGATTCCTCTATATAGGTCTTTATATCACTAGAAGTGTCACCAGCGGGAGGAAGGGGGTCTTGATTCCTCTATATAGATCTTTATATCACTAGAGGGGTCACCAGCAGGAGGAAGGAGGTCCTGATTCCTCTATATAGATCTTTATATCACTAGAGGGGTCACCAGCAGGAGGAAGGAGGTCCTGATTCCTCTATATAGATCTTTATATCACTAGAGGGGTCACCAGCAGGAGGAAGGAGGTCCTGATTCCTCTATATAGATCTTTATATCACTAGAGTAGTCACCAGCAGGAGGAAGGAGGTCCTGATTCCTCTATATAGATCTTTATATCACTAGAGGAGTCACCAGCAGGAGGAAGGAGGTCCTGATTCCTCTATATAGATCTTTATATCACTAGAGGAGTCACCAGCAGGAGGAAGGAGGTCCTGATTCCTCTATATAGATCTTTATATCACTAGAGGAGTCACCAGCAGGAGGAAGGAGGTCCTGATTCCTCTATATAGATCTTTATATCACTAGAGGAGTCACCAGCAGGAGGAAGGGTCCTGATTCCTCTATATAGATCTTTATATCACTAGAGGGGTCACCAGCAGGAGGAAGGAGGTCCTGATTCCTCTATATAGAACTTTATATCACTAGAGGGGTCACCAGCAGGAGGAAGGAGGTCCTGATTCCTCTATATAGATCTTTATATCACTAGAGGGGTCACCAGCAGGAGGAAGGAGGTCCTGATTCTTCTATATAGATCTTTATATCACTAGAGGGTTCACCAGCAGGAGGAAGGAGGTCCTGATTCCTCTATATAGAACTTTATATCACTAGAGGGGTCACCAGCAGGAGGAAGGAGGTCCTGATTCCTCTATATAGATCTTTATATCACTAGAGGGGTCACCAGCAGGAGGAAGGAGGTCCTGATTCCTCTATATAGATCTTTATATCACTAGAGGGGTCACCAGCAGGAGGAAGGAGGTCCTGATTCCTCTATATAGATCTTTATATCACTAGAGGGGTCACCGGCAGGGGGAAGGGGGTCCTGATTCCTCTATATAGATCTTTATATCACTAGAGGGGCCACCAGCAGGAGGAAGGAGGTCCTGATTCCTCTATATAGATCTTTATATCACTAGAGGAGTCACCAGCAGGAGGAAGGAGGTCCCGATTCCTCTATATAGCTCTTTATATCACTAGAGGGATCACCAGCAGGAGGAAGGAGGTCCTGATTCCTCTGTATAGATCTTTATATCACTAGAGGGGTCACCAGCAGGAGGAAGGAGGTCCTGATTCCTCTATATAGATCTTTATATCACTAGAGGGGTTACCAGCAGGAGGAAGGAGGTCCTGATTCCTCTATATAGATCTTTATATCACTAGAGGAGTCACCAGCAGGAGGAAGGGGGTCCTGATTCCTCTATATAGATCTTTATATCACTAGAGGGATCACCGGCAGGAGGAAGGAGGTCCTGATTCCTCTATATAGATCTTTATATCACTAGAGGAGTCACCAGCAGGAGGAAGGAGGTCCCGATTCCTCTATATAGCTCTTTATATCACTAGAGGGATCACCAGCAGGAGGAAGGAGGTCCTGATTCCTCTGTATAGATCTTTATATCACTAGAGGGGTCACCAGCAGGAGGAAGGAGGTCCTGATTCCTCTATATAGATCTTTATATCACTAGAGGGGTCACCAGCAGGAGGAAGGAGGTCCTGATTCCTCTATATAGGTCTTTATATCACTAGAAGTGTCACCAGCGGGAGGAAGGGGGTCTTGATTCCTCTATATAGATCTTTATATCACTAGAGGGGTCACCAGCAGGAGGAAGGAGGTCCTGATTCCTCTATATAGATCTTTATATCACTAGAGGGGTCACCAGCAGGAGGAAGGAGGTCCTGATTCCTCTATATAGATCTTTATATCACTAGAGGGGTCACCAGCAGGAGGAAGGAGGTCCTGATTCCTCTATATAGATCTTTATATCACTAGAGGAGTCACCAGCAGGAGGAAGGAGGTCCTGATTCCTCTATATAGATCTTTATATCACTAGAGGAGTCACCAGCAGGAGGAAGGAGGTCCTGATTCCTCTATATAGATCTTTATATCACTAGAGGAGTCACCAGCAGGAGGAAGGGGGTCCTGATTCCTCTATATAGATCTTTATATCACTAGAGGGGTCTTCATCAGGGGGAAGGAGGTCCTGATTCCTCCATATAGATCTTTATATCACTAGAGGGGTCACCAGCAGGAGGAAGGAGGTCCTGATTCCTCTATATAGATCTTTATATCACTAGAGGGGTTACCAGCAGGAGGAAGGAGGTCCTGATTCCTCTATATAGATCTTTATATCACTAGAGGGGTCACCAGCAGGAGGAAGGAGGTCCTGATTCCTCTATATAGATCTTTATATCACTAGAGGGGTCACCTGCAGGGGAAAGGGGGTCCTGATTCCTCTATATAGATCTTTATATCACTAGAGGGGTCACCAGCAGGAGGAAGGAGGTCCTGATTCCTCTATATAGATCTTTATATCACTAGAGGGATCACCAGCAGGAGGAAGGAGGTCCTGATTCCTCTGTATAGATCTTTATATCACTAGAGGAGTCACCAGCAGGAGGAAGGGGGTCCTGATTCCTCTATATAGATCTTTATATCACTAGAGGGTTCACCAGCAGGAGGAAGGAGGTCCTGATTCCTCTATATAGATCTTTATATCACTAGAGGGTTCACCAGCAGGAGGAAGGAGGTCCTGATTCCTCTATATAGAACTTTATATCACTAGAGGGGTCACCAGCAGGAGGAAGGAGGTCCTGATTCCTCTATATAGATCTTTATATCACTAGAGGGATCACCAGCAGGAGGAAGGAGGTCCCGATTCCTCTATATATCACTAGAGGGGTCACCAGCAGGAGGAAGGAGGTCCTGATTCCTCTATATAGATCTTTATATCACTAGAGGGGTCACCAGCAGGAGGAAGGAGGTCCTGATTCCTCTATATAGATCTTTATATCACTAGAGGGGTCACCAGCAGGAGGAAGGAGGTCCCGATTCCTCTATATATCACTAGAGGGGTCACCAGCAGGAGGAAGGAGGTCCTGATTCCTCTATATAGATCTTTATATCACTAGAGGGGTCACCAGCAGGAGGAAGGAGGTCCTGATTCCTCTATATAGATCTTTATATCACTAGAGGGGTCACCAGCAGGAGGAAGGAGGTCCTGATTCCTCTATATAGATCTTTATATCACTATAGAGGGGTCACCAGCAGGAGGAAGGAGGTCCCGATTCCTCTATATATCACTAGAGGGGTCACCAGCAGGAGGAAGGAGGTCCTGATTCCTCTATATAGATCTTTATATCACTAGAGGGGTCACCAGCAGGAGGAAGGAGGTCCTGATTCCTCTATATAGATCTTTATATCACTAGAGGGGTCACCAGCGAGAGGAAGGGGGTCTTGATTCCTCTATATAGATCTTTATATCACTAGAGGGGTCACCAGCAGGAGGAAGGAGGTCCTGATTCCTCTATATAGGTCTTTATATCACTAGAAGTGTCACCAGCGGGAGGAAGGGGGTCTTGATTCCTCTATATAGATCTTTATATCACTAGAGGGGTCACCAGCAGGAGGAAGGAGGTCCTGATTCCTCTATATAGATCTTTATATCACTATAGAGGGGTCACCAGCAGGAGGAAGGAGGTCCTGATTCCTCTATATAGATCTTTATATCACTATAGAGGGGTCACCAGCAGGAGGAAGGAGGTCCCGATTCCTCTATATATCACTAGAGGGGTCACCAGCAGGAGGAAGGAGGTCCTGATTCCTCTATATAGATCTTTATATCACTAGAGGGGTCACCAGCAGGAGGAAGGAGGTCCTGATTCCTCTATATAGATCTTTATATCACTAGAGGGGTCACCAGCAGGAGGAAGGAGGTCCTGATTCCTCTATATAGGTCTTTATATCACTAGAAGTGTCACCAGCGGGAGGAAGGGGGTCTTGATTCCTCTATATAGATCTTTATATCACTAGAGGGGTCACCAGCAGGAGGAAGGAGGTCCTGATTCCTCTATATAGATCTTTATATCACTAGAGGGGTCACCAGCAGGAGGAAGGAGGTCCTGATTCCTCTATATAGATCTTTATATCACTAGAGGGGTCACCAGCAGGAGGAAGGAGGTCCTGATTCCTCTATATAGATCTTTATATCACTAGAGGGGTCACCGGCAGGGGGAAGGGGGTCCTGATTCCTCTATATAGATCTTTATATCACTAGAGGAGTCACCAGCAGGAGGAAGGAGGTCCTGATTCCTCTATATAGATCTTTATATCACTAGAGGGGTCACCAGCAGGAGGAAGGAGGTCCTGATTCCTCTATATAGAACTTTATATCACTAGAGGGGTCACCAGCAGGAGGAAGGAGGTCCTGATTCCTCTATATAGATCTTTATATCACTAGAGGGGTCACCAGCAGGAGGAAGGAGGTCCTGATTCCTCTATATAGATCTTTATATCACTAGAGGAGTCACCAGCAGGAGGAAGGAGGTCCTGATTCCTCTATATAGATCTTTATATCACTAGAGGGGTCACCAGCAGGAGGAAGGAGGTCCTGATTCCTCTATATAGATCTTTATATCACTAGAGGGGTCACCAGCAGGAGGAAGGAGGTCCTGATTCCTCTATATAGATCTTTATATCACTAGAGGGGCCACCAGCAGGAGGAAGGAGGTCCTGATTCCTCTATATAGATCTTTATATCACTAGAGGGATCACCGGCAGGAGGAAGGAGGTCCTGATTCCTCTATATAGATCTTTATATCACTAGAGGAGTCACCAGCAGGAGGAAGGAGGTCCTGATTCCTCTATATAGATCTTTATATCACTAGAGGGATCACCGGCAGGAGGAAGGAGGTCCTGATTCCTCTGTATAGATCTTTATATCACTAGAGGGGTCACCGGCAGGGGGAAGGAGGTCCCGATTCCTCTATATAGATCTTTATATCACTAGAGGGATCACCAGCAGGAGGAAGGAGGTCCTGATTCCTCTGTATAGATCTTTATATCACTAGAGGAGTCACCAGCAGGAGGAAGGGGGTCCTGATTCCTCTATATAGATCTTTATATCACTAGAGGGGTCACCAGCAGGAGGAAGGAGGTCCTGATTCCTCTATATAGATCTTTATATCACTAGAGGGGTTACCAGCAGGAGGAAGGAGGTCCTGATTCCTCTATATAGATCTTTATATCACTAGAGGGGTCACCAGCAGGAGGAAGGAGGTCCTGATTCCTCTATATAGATCTTTATATCACTAGAGGGGTCACCTGCAGGGGGAAGGGGGTCCTGATTCCTCTATATAGATCTTTATATCACTAGAGGGGTCACCAGCAGGAGGAAGGAGGTCCTGATTCCTCTATATAGATCTTTATATCACTAGAGGGATCACCAGCAGGAGGAAGGAGGTCCTGATTCCTCTGTATAGATCTTTATATCACTAGAGGAGTCACCAGCAGGAGGAAGGGGGTCCTGATTCCTCTATATAGATCTTTATATCACTAGAGGGTTCACCAGCAGGAGGAAGGAGGTCCTGATTCCTCTATATAGATCTTTATATCACTAGAGGGTTCACCAGCAGGAGGAAGGAGGTCCTGATTCCTCTATATAGAACTTTATATCACTAGAGGGGTCACCAGCAGGAGGAAGGAGGTCCTGATTCCTCTATATAGATCTTTATATCACTAGAGGGGTCACCAGCAGGAGGAAGGAGGTCCTGATTCCTCTATATAGATCTTTATATCACTAGAGGGGTCACCAGCAGGAGGAAGGAGGTCCCGATTCCTCTATATATCACTAGAGGGGTCACCAGCAGGAGGAAGGAGGTCCTGATTCCTCTATATAGATCTTTATATCGTTAGAGGGGTCACCAGCAGGAGGAAGGAGGTCCTGATTCCTCTATATAGATCTTTATATCACTAGAGGGGTCACCAGCAGGAGGAAGGAGGTCCTGATTCCTCTATATAGATCTTTATATCACTAGAGGGGTCACCAGCAGGAGGAAGGAGGTCCTGATTCCTCTATATAGATCTTTATATCACTAGAGGGGTCACCTGCAGGGGGAAGGGGGTCCTGATTCCTCTATATAGATCTTTATATCACTAGAGGAGTCACCAGCAGGAGGAAGGGGGTCCTGATTCCTCTATATAGATCTTTATATCACTAGAGGGTTCACCAGCAGGAGGAAGGAGGTCCTGATTCCTCTATATAGATCTTTATATCACTAGAGGGTTCACCAGCAGGAGGAAGGAGGTCCTGATTCCTCTATATAGAACTTTATATCACTAGAGGGGTCACCAGCAGGAGGAAGGAGGTCCTGATTCCTCTATATAGATTTTTATATCACTAGAGGGGTCACCAGCAGGAGGAAGGAGGTCCTGATTCCTCTATATAGATCTTTATATCACTAGAGGGGTCACCAGCAGGAGGAAGGAGGTCCCGATTCCTCTATATATCACTAGAGGGGTCACCAGCAGGAGGAAGGAGGTCCTGATTCCTCTATATAGATCTTTATATCACTAGAGGGGTCACCAGCAGGAGGAAGGAGGTCCTGATTCCTCTATATAGATCTTTATATCACTAGAGGGGTCACCAGCAGGAGGAAGGAGGTCCTGATTCCTCTATATAGATCTTTATATCACTATAGAGGGGTCACCAGCAGGAGGAAGGAGGTCCCGATTCCTCTATATATCACTAGAGGGGTCACCAGCAGGAGGAAGGAGGTCCTGATTCCTCTATATAGGTCTTTATATCACTAGAAGTGTCACCAGCGGGAGGAAGGGGGTCTTGATTCCTCTATATAGATCTTTATATCACTAGAGGGGTCACCAGCAGGAGGAAGGAGGTCCTGATTCCTCTATATAGATCTTTATATTACTAGAGGGGTCACCAGCAGGAGGAAGGAGGTCCTGATTCCTCTATATAGATCTTTATATCACTAGCGGGGTCACCAGCAGGAGGAAGGAGGTCCTGATTCCTCTATATAGATCTTTATATCACTAGAGGAGTCACCAGCAGGAGGAAGGAGGTCCTGATTCCTCTATATAGATCTTTATATCACTAGAGGGGTCACCAGCAGGAGGAAGGAGGTCCTGATTCCTCTATATAGATCTTTATATCACTAGAGGGGTCACCAGCAGGAGGAAGGAGGTCCTGATTCCTCTATATAGATCTTTATATCACTAGAGGGGTCACCAGCAGGAGGAAGGAGGTCCTGATTCCTCTATATAGATCTTTATATCACTAGCGGGGTCACCAGCAGGAGGAAGGAGGTCCTGATTCCTCTATATAGATCTTTATATCACTAGAGGAGTCACCAGCAGGAGGAAGGGTCCTGATTCCTCTATATAGATCTTTATATCACTAGAGGGGTCACCAGCAGGAGGAAGGAGGTCCTGATTCCTCTATATAGATCTTTATATCACTAGAGGGGTCACCAGCAGGAGGAAGGAGGTCCTGATTCCTCTATATAGATCTTTATATCACTAGAGGAGTCACCAGCAGGAGGAAGGAGGTCCTGATTCCTCTATATAGATCTTTATATCACTAGAGGAGTCACCAGCAGGAGGAAGGAGGTCCTGATTCCTCTATATAGATCTTTATATCACTAGAGGAGTCACCAGCAGGAGGAAGGAGGTCCTGATTCCTCTATATAGATCTTTATATCACTAGAGGAGTCACCAGCAGGAGGAAGGAGGTCCTGATTCCTCTATATAGATCTTTATATCACTAGAGGAGTCACCAGCAGGAGGAAGGCGGTCCTGATTCCTCTATATAGATCTTTATATCACTAGGGTCACCAGCAGGAGGAAGGAGGTCCTGATTCCTCTATATAGATCTTTATATCACTAGAGGGGTCACCAGCAGGAGGAAGGAGGTCCTGATTCCTCTATATAGATCTTTATATCACTAGAGGGGTCACCGGCAGGGGGAAGGGGGTCCTGATTCCTCTATATAGATCTTTATATCACTAGAGGAGTCACCAGCAGGAGGAAGGAGGTCCTGATTCCTCTATATAGATCTTTATATCACTAGAGGGGTCACCAGCAGGAGGAAGGAGGTCCTGATTCCTCTATATAGAACTTTATATCACTAGAGGGGTCACCAGCAGGAGGAAGGAGGTCCTGATTCCTCTATATAGATCTTTATATCACTAGAGGGTTCACCAGCAGGAGGAAGGAGGTCCTGATTCCTCTATATAGAACTTTATATCACTAGAGGGGTCACCAGCAGGAGGAAGGAGGTCCTGATTCCTCTATATAGATCTTTATATCACTAGAGGGGTCACCAGCAGGAGGAAGGAGGTCCTGATTCCTCTATATAGATCTTTATATCACTAGAGGGGTCACCAGCAGGAGGAAGGAGGTCCTGATTCCTCTATATAGATCTTTATATCACTAGAGGGGTCACCGGCAGGGGGAAGGGGGTCCTGATTCCTCTATATAGATCTTTATATCACTAGAGGGGCCACCAGCAGGAGGAAGGAGGTCCTGATTCCTCTATATAGATCTTTATATCACTAGAGGGATCACCGGCAGGAGGAAGGAGGTCCTGATTCCTCTATATAGATCTTTATATCACTAGAGGAGTCACCAGCAGGAGGAAGGAGGTCCTGATTCCTCTATATAGATCTTTATATCACTAGAGGGGTCACCAGCAGGAGGAAGGAGGTCCTGATTCCTCTGTATAGATCTTTATATCACTAGAGGGGTCACCGGCAGGGGGAAGGAGGTCCCGATTCCTCTATATAGATCTTTATATCACTAGAGGGATCACCAGCAGGAGGAAGGAGGTCCTGATTCCTCTGTATAGATCTTTATATCACTAGAGGAGTCACCAGCAGGAGGAAGGGGGTCCTGATTCCTCTATATAGATCTTTATATCACTAGAGGGGTCACCAGCAGGAGGAAGGAGGTCCTGATTCCTCTATATAGATCTTTATATCACTAGAGGGGTTACCAGCAGGAGGAAGGAGGTCCTGATTCCTCTATATAGATCTTTATATCACTAGAGGGGTCACCAGCAGGAGGAAGGAGGTCCTGATTCCTCTATATAGATCTTTATATCACTAGAGGGGTCACCTGCAGGGGGAAGGGGGTCCTGATTCCTCTATATAGATCTTTATATCACTAGAGGGGTCACCAGCAGGAGGAAGGAGGTCCTGATTCCTCTATATAGATCTTTATATCACTAGAGGGATCACCAGCAGGAGGAAGGAGGTCCTGATTCCTCTGTATAGATCTTTATATCACTAGAGGAGTCACCAGCAGGAGGAAGGGGGTCCTGATTCCTCTATATAGATCTTTATATCACTAGAGGGTTCACCAGCAGGAGGAAGGAGGTCCTGATTCCTCTATATAGATCTTTATATCACTAGAGGGTTCACCAGCAGGAGGAAGGAGGTCCTGATTCCTCTGTATAGAACTTTATATCACTAGAGGGGTCACCAGCAGGAGGAAGGAGGTCCTGATTCCTCTATATAGATCTTTATATCACTAGAGGGGTCACCAGCAGGAGGAAGGAGGTCCTGATTCCTCTATATAGATCTTTATATCACTAGAGGGGTCACCAGCAGGAGGAAGGAGGTCCCGATTCCTCTATATATCACTAGAGGGGTCACCAGCAGGAGGAAGGAGGTCCTGATTCCTCTATATAGATCTTTATATCACTAGAGGGGTCACCAGCAGGAGGAAGGAGGTCCTGATTCCTCTATATAGATCTTTATATCACTAGAGGGGTCACCAGCAGGAGGAAGGAGGTCCTGATTCCTCTATATAGATCTTTATATCACTATAGAGGGGTCACCAGCAGGAGGAAGGAGGTCCCGATTCCTCTATATATCACTAGAGGGGTCACCAGCAGGAGGAAGGAGGTCCTGATTCCTCTATATAGATCTTTATATCACTAGAGGGGTCACCAGCAGGAGGAAGGAGGTCCTGATTCCTCTATATAGATCTTTATATCACTAGAGGGGTCACCAGCAGGAGGAAGGAGGTCCTGATTCCTCTATATAGGTCTTTATATCACTAGAAGTGTCACCAGCGGGAGGAAGGGGGTCTTGATTCCTCTATATAGATCTTTATATCACTAGAGGGGTCACCAGCAGGAGGAAGGAGGTCCTGATTCCTCTATATAGATCTTTATATCACTAGAAGGGTCACCAGCAGGAGGAAGGAGGTCCTGATTCCTCTATATAGATCTTTATATCACTAGAGGAGTCACCAGCAGGAGGAAGGAGGTCCTGATTCCTCTATATAGATCTTTATATCACTAGAGGAGTCACCAGCAGGAGGAAGGAGGTCCTGATTCCTCTATATAGATCTTTATATCACTAGAGGAGTCACCAGCAGGAGGAAGGAGGTCCTGATTCCTCTATATAGATCTTTATATCACTAGAGGAGTCACCAGCAGGAGGAAGGAGGTCCTGATTCCTCTATATAGATCTTTATATCACTAGAGGAGTCACCAGCAGGAGGAAGGGTCCTGATTCCTCTATATAGATCTTTATATCACTAGAGGGGTCACCAGCAGGAGGAAGGAGGTCCTGATTCCTCTATATAGATCTTTATATCACTAGAGGGGTCACCAGCAGGAGGAAGGAGGTCCTGATTCCTCTATATAGATCTTTATATCACTAGAGGAGTCACCAGCAGGAGGAAGGAGGTCCTGATTCCTCTATATAGATCTTTATATCACTAGAGGAGTCACCAGCAGGAGGAAGGAGGTCCTGATTCCTCTATATAGATCTTTATATCACTAGAGGAGTCACCAGCAGGAGGAAGGAGGTCCTGATTCCTCTATATAGATCTTTATATCACTAGAGGAGTCACCAGCAGGAGGAAGGAGGTCCTGATTCCTCTATATAGATCTTTATATCACTAGAGGGGTCACCAGCAGGAGGAAGGAGGTCCTGATTCCTCTATATAGATCTTTATATCACTAGAGGGGTCACCAGCAGGAGGAAGGGGGTCCTGATTCCTCTATATAGATCTTTATATCACTAGAGGAGTCACCAGCAGGAGGAAGGAGGTCCTGATTCCTCTATATAGATCTTTATATCACTAGAGGGGTCACCAGCAGGAGGAAGGAGGTCCTGATTCCTCTATATAGAACTTTATATCACTAGAGGGGTCACCAGCAGGAGGAAGGAGGTCCTGATTCCTCTATATAGATCTTTATATCACTAGAGGGGTCACCAGCAGGAGGAAGGAGGTCCTGATTCCTCTATATAGATCTTTATATCACTAGAGGGTTCACCAGCAGGAGGAAGGAGGTCCTGATTCCTCTATATAGATCTTTATATCACTAGAGGGGTCACCAGCAGGAGGAAGGAGGTCCTGATTCCTCTATATAGATCTTTATATCACTAGAGGGGTCACCAGCAGGAGGAAGGAGGTCCTGATTCCTCTATATAGATCTTTATATCACTAGAGGGGTCACCAGCAGGAGGAAGGAGGTCCTGATTCCTCTATATAGATCTTTATATCACTAGAGGGGTCACCGGCAGGGGGAAGGGGGTCCTGATTCCTCTATATAGATCTTTATATCACTAGAGGGGCCACCAGCAGGAGGAAGGAGGTCCTGATTCCTCTATATAGATCTTTATATCACTAGAGGGATCACCGGCAGGAGGAAGGAGGTCCTGATTCCTCTATATAGATCTTTATATCACTAGAGGAGTCACCAGCAGGAGGAAGGAGGTCCCGATTCCTCTATATAGATCTTTATATCACTAGAGGGATCACCAGCAGGAGGAAGGAGGTCCTGATTCCTCTGTATAGATCTTTATATCACTAGAGGAGTCACCAGCAGGAGGAAGGGGGTCCTGATTCCTCTATATAGATCTTTATATCACTAGAGGGGTCACCAGCAGGAGGAAGGAGGTCCTGATTCCTCTATATAGATCTTTATATCACTAGAGGGGTTACCAGCAGGAGGAAGGAGGTCCTGATTCCTCTATATAGATCTTTATATCACTAGAGGGGTCACCAGCAGGAGGAAGGAGGTCCTCATTCCTCTATATAGATCTTTATATCACTAGAGGGGTCACCTGCAGGGGGAAGGGGGTCCTGATTCCTCTATATAGATCTTTATATCACTAGAGGGGTCACCAGCAGGAGGAAGGAGGTCCTGATTCCTCTATATAGATCTTTATATCACTAGAGGGATCACCAGCAGGAGGAAGGAGGTCCTGATTCCTCTGTATAGATCTTTATATCACTAGAGGAGTCACCAGCAGGAGGAAGGGGGTCCTGATTCTTCTATATAGATCTTTATATCACTAGAGGGTTCACCAGCAGGAGGAAGGAGGTCCTGATTCCTCTATATAGATCTTTATATCACTAGAGGGTTCACCAGCAGGAGGAAGGAGGTCCTGATTCCTCTGTATAGATCTTTATATCACTAGAGGAGTCACCAGCAGGAGGAAGGGGGTCCTGATTCCTCTATATAGATCTTTATATCACTAGAGGGGTCACCAGCAGGAGGAAGGAGGTCCTGATCCCTCTATATAGATCTTTATATCACTAGAGGGTTCACCAGCAGGAGGAAGGAGGTCCTGATTCCTCTATATAGATCTTTATATCACTAGAGGAGTCACCAGCAGGAGGAAGGGGGTCCTGATTCCTCTATATAGATCTTTATATCACTAGGGTCACCAGCAGGAGGAAGGAGGTCCTGATTCCTCTATATAGATCTTTATATCACTAGAGGGGTTACCAGCAGGAGGAAGGAGGTCCTGATTCCTCTATATAGATCTTTATATCACTAGAGGGGTTACCAGCAGGAGGAAGGAGGTCCTGATTCCTCTGTATAGATCTTTATATCACTAGAGGAGTCACCAGCAGGAGGAAGGGGGTCCTGATTCCTCTATATAGATCTTTATATCACTAGAGGGGTCACCAGCAGGAGGAAGGAGGTCCTGATCCCTCTATATAGATCTTTATATCACTAGAGGGTTCACCAGCAGGAGGAAGGAGGTCCTGATTCCTCTATATAGATCTTTATATCACTAGAGGAGTCACCAGCAGGAGGAAGGGGGTCCTGATTCCTCTATATAGATCTTTATATCACTAGGGTCACCAGCAGGAGGAAGGAGGTCCTGATTCCTCTATATAGATCTTTATATCACTAGAGGGGTTACCAGCAGGAGGAAGGAGGTCCTGATTCCTCTATATAGATCTTTATATCACTAGAGGGGTCACCAGCAGGAGGAAGGAGGTCCTGATTCCTCTATATAGATCTTTATATCACTAGAGGGGTCACCTGCAGGAGGAAGGAGGTCCTGATTCCTCTATATAGATCTTTATATCACTAGAGGGGTTACCAGCAGGAGGAAGGAGGTCCTGATTCCTCTATATAGATCTTTATATCACTAGAGGGGTCACCAGCAGGAGGAAGGAGGTCCTGATTCCTCTATATAGATCTTTATATCACTAGAGGGATCACCAGCAGGAGGAAGGAGGTCCTGATTCCTCTGTATAGATCTTTATATCACTAGAGGAGTCACCAGCAGGAGGAAGGGGGTCCTGATTCCTCTATATAGACCTTTATATCACTAGAGGGTTCACCAGCAGGAGGAAGGAGGTCCTGATTCCTCTATATAGATCTTTATATCACTAGAGGGGTCACCTGCAGGAGGAAGGAGGTCCTGATTCCTCTATATAGATCTTTATATCACTAGAGGGGTTACCAGCAGGAGGAAGGAGGTCCTGATTCCTCTATATAGATCTTTATATCACTAGAGGGGTCACCAGCAGGAGGAAGGAGGTCCTGATTCCTCTATATAGATCTTTATATCACTAGAGGGATCACCAGCAGGAGGAAGGAGGTCCTGATTCCTCTGTATAGATCTTTATATCACTAGAGGAGTCACCAGCAGGAGGAAGGGGGTCCTGATTCCTCTATATAGATCTTTATATCACTAGAGGGTTCACCAGCAGGAGGAAGGAGGTCCTGATTCCTCTATATAGAACTTTATATCACTAGAGGGGTCACCAGCAGGAGGAAGGAGGTCCTGATTCCTCTATATAGATCTTTATATCACTAGAGGGGTCACCAGCAGGAGGAAGGAGGTCCTGATTCCTCTATATAGATCTTTATATCACTAGAGGGGTCACCAGCTGGAGGAAGGAGGTCCCGATTCCTCTATATATCACTAGAGGGGTCACCAGCAGGAGGAAGGAGGTCCTGATTCCTCTATATAGATCTTTATATCACTAGAGGGGTCACCAGCAGGAGGAAGGAGGTCCTGATTCCTCTATATAGATCTTTATATCACTATAGAGGGGTCACCAGCAGGAGGAAGGAGGTCCCGATTCCTCTATATATCACTAGAGGGGTCACCAGCAGGAGGAAGGAGGTCCTGATTCCTCTATATAGATCTTTATATCACTAGAGGGGTCACCAGCAGGAGGAAGGAGGTCCTGATTCCTCTATATAGATCTTTATATCACTAGAGGGGTCACCAGCAGGAGGAAGGAGGTCCTGATTCCTCTATATAGATCTTTATATCACTAGAGGGGTCACCAGCAGGAGGAAGGAGGTCCTGATTCCTCTATATAGATCTTTATATCACTAGAAGTGTCACCAGCGGGAGGAAGGGGGTCCTGATTCCTCTATATAGATCTTTATATCACTAGAGGGGTCACCAGCAGGAGGAAGGAGGTCCAGATTCCTCCATATAGATCTTTATATCACTAGAGGGATCACCAGCAGGAGGAAGGAGGTCCTGATTCCTCTATATAGATCTTTATATCACTAGAGGGGTCACCAGCAGGAGGAAGGAGGTCCTGATTCCTCTATATAGATCTTTATATCACTAGAGGGATCACCAGCAGGAGGAAGGAGGTCCTGATTCCTCTATATAGATCTTTATATCACTAGAGGGGTCACCGGCAGGGGGAAGGGGGTCCTGATTCCTCTATATAGATCTTTATATCACTAGAGGGGTCACCAGCAGGAGGAAGGAGGTCCTGATTCCTCTATATAGATCTTTATATCACTATAGAGGGGTCACCAGCAGGAGGAAGGAGGTCCCGATTCCTCTATATATCACTAGAGGGGTCACCAGCAGGAGGAAGGAGGTCCTGATTCCTCTATATAGATCTTTATATCACTAGAGGGGTCACCAGCAGGAGGAAGGAGGTCCTGATTCCTCTATATAGATCTTTATATCACTAGAGGGTTCACCAGCAGGAGGAAGGAGGTCCTGATTCCTCTATATAGAACTTTATATCACTAGAGGGGTCACCAGCAGGAGGAAGGAGGTCCTGATTCCTCTATATAGATCTTTATATCACTAGAGGGATCACCAGCAGGAGGAAGGAGGTCCTGATTCCTCTATATAGATCTTTATATCACTAGAGGGGTCACCGGCAGGGGGAAGGGGGTCCTGATTCCTCTATATAGATCTTTATATCACTAGAGGGGTCACCAGCAGGAGGAAGGAGGTCCCGATTCCTCTATATAGATCTTTATATCACTAGAGGGATCACCAGCAGGAGGAAGGAGGTCCTGATTCCTCTATATAGATCTTTATATCACTAGAGGGGTCACCGGCAGGGGGAAGGGGGTCCTGATTCCTCTATATAGATCTTTATATCACTAGAGGGGTCACCAGCAGGAGGAAGGAGGTCCTGATTCCTCTATATAGATCTTTATATCACTAGAGGAGTCACCAGCAGGAGGAAGGGGGTCCTGATTCCTCTATATAGATCTTTATATCACTAGAGGGGTCACCAGCAGGAGGAAGGAGGTCCTGATTCCTCTATATAGATCTTTATATCACTAGAAGGATCACCGGCAGGAGGAAGGAGGTCCTGATTCCTCTATATAGATCTTTATATCACTAGAGAGGTCACCAGCAGGAGGAAGGAGGTCCTGATTCCTCTATATAGATCTTTATATCACTAGAGGGGTCACCAGCAGGAGGAAGGAGGTCCTGATTCCTCTATATAGATCTTTATATCACTAGAGGGGTCACCAGCAGGAGGAAGGAGGTCCCGATTCCTCTATATAGATCTTTATATCACTAGAGGGATCACCAGCAGGAGGAAGGAGGTCCTGATTCCTCTGTATAGATCTTTATATCACTAGAGGAGTCACCAGCAGGAGGAAGGAGGTCCTGATTCCTCTGTATAGATCTTTATATCACTAGAGGAGTCACCAGCAGGAGGAAGGGGGTCCTGATTCCTCTATATAGATCTTTATATCACTAGAGGGTTCACCAGCAGGAGGAAGGAGGTCCTGATTCCTCTATATATATCTTTATATCACTAGAGGGGTCACCAGCAGGAGGAAGGAGGTCCTGATTCCTCTATATAGATCTTTATATCACTAGAGGGATCACCAGCAGGAGGAAGGAGGTCCTGATTCCTCTATATAGATCTCTATATCACTAGAGGGGCCACCAGCAGGAGGAAGGAGGTCCTGATTCCTCTATATAGATCTTTATATCACTAGAGGGTTCACCAGCAGGAGGAAGGAGGTCCTGATTCCTCTATATAGATCTTTATATCACTAGAGGGGTCACCAGCAGGAGGAAGGAGGTCCTGATTCCTCTATATAGATCTTTATATCACTAGAGGGGTCACCAGCAGGAGGAAGGAGGTCCTGATTCCTCTATATAGATCTTTATATCACTAGAGGGTTCACCAGCAGGGGGAAGGAGGTCCTGATTCCTCAATATAGATCTTTATATCACCAGAGGGGTCACCAGCAGGAGGAAGGAGGTCCTGATTCCTCTATATAGATCTTTATATCACTAGAGGGTTCACCGGCAGGGGGAAGGAGGTCCTGATTCCTCAATATAGATCTTTATATCACTAGAGGGGTCACCAGCAGGAGGAAGGAGGTCCTGATTCCTCTATATAGATCTTTATATCACTAGAGGGATCACCAGCAGGAGGAAGAAGGTCCTGATTCCTCTATATAGAACTTTATATCACTAGAGGGGTCACCAGCAGGAGGAAGGAGGTCCTGATTCCTCTATATAGATCTTTATATCACTAGAAGTGTCACCAGCGGGAGGAAGGGGGTCCTGATTCCTCTATATAGATCTTTATATCACTAGAGGGGTCACCAGCAGGAGGAAGGAGGTCCAGATTCCTCCATATAGATCTTTATATCACTAGAGGGATCACCAGCAGGAGGAAGGAGGTCCTGATTCCTCTATATAGATCTTTATATCACTAGAGGGGTCACCAGCAGGAGGAAGGAGGTCCTGATTCCTCTATATAGATCTTTATATCACTAGAGGGATCACCAGCAGGAGGAAGGAGGTCCTGATTCCTCTATATAGATCTTTATATCACTAGAGGGGTCACCGGCAGGGGGAAGGGGGTCCTGATTCCTCTATATAGATCTTTATATCACTAGAGGGGTCACCAGCAGGAGGAAGGAGGTCCTGATTCCTCTATATAGATCTTTATATCACTATAGAGGGGTCACCAGCAGGAGGAAGGAGGTCCCGATTCCTCTATATATCACTAGAGGGGTCACCAGCAGGAGGAAGGAGGTCCTGATTCCTCTATATAGATCTTTATATCACTAGAGGGGTCACCAGCAGGAGGAAGGAGGTCCTGATTCCTCTATATAGATCTTTATATCACTAGAGGGTTCACCAGCAGGAGGAAGGAGGTCCTGATTCCTCTATATAGAACTTTATATCACTAGAGGGGTCACCAGCAGGAGGAAGGAGGTCCTGATTCCTCTATATAGATCTTTATATCACTAGAGGGATCACCAGCAGGAGGAAGGAGGTCCTGATTCCTCTATATAGATCTTTATATCACTAGAGGGGTCACCGGCAGGGGGAAGGGGGTCCTGATTCCTCTATATAGATCTTTATATCACTAGAGGGGTCACCAGCAGGAGGAAGGAGGTCCCGATTCCTCTATATAGATCTTTATATCACTAGAGGGATCACCAGCAGGAGGAAGGAGGTCCTGATTCCTCTATATAGATCTTTATATCACTAGAGGGGTCACCGGCAGGGGGAAGGGGGTCCTGATTCCTCTATATAGATCTTTATATCACTAGAGGGGTCACCAGCAGGAGGAAGGAGGTCCTGATTCCTCTATATAGATCTTTATATCACTAGAGGAGTCACCAGCAGGAGGAAGGGGGTCCTGATTCCTCTATATAGATCTTTATATCACTAGAGGGGTCACCAGCAGGAGGAAGGAGGTCCTGATTCCTCTATATAGATCTTTATATCACTAGAAGGATCACCGGCAGGAGGAAGGGGGTCCTGATTCCTCTATATAGATCTTTATATCACTAGAGAGGTCACCAGCAGGAGGAAGGAGGTCCTGATTCCTCTATATAGATCTTTATATCACTAGAGGGGTCACCAGCAGGAGGAAGGAGGTCCTGATTCCTCTATATAGATCTTTATATCACTAGAGGGGTCACCAGCAGGAGGAAGGAGGTCCCGATTCCTCTATATAGATCTTTATATCACTAGAGGGATCACCAGCAGGAGGAAGGAGGTCCTGATTCCTCTGTATAGATCTTTATATCACTAGAGGAGTCACCAGCAGGAGGAAGGAGGTCCTGATTCCTCTGTATAGATCTTTATATCACTAGAGGAGTCACCAGCAGGAGGAAGGGGGTCCTGATTCCTCTATATAGATCTTTATATCACTAGAGGGTTCACCAGCAGGAGGAAGGAGGTCCTGATTCCTCTATATAGATCTTTATATCACTAGAGGGGTCACCAGCAGGAGGAAGGAGGTCCTGATTCCTCTATATAGATCTTTATATCACTAGAGGGATCACCAGCAGGAGGAAGGAGGTCCTGATTCCTCTATATAGATCTCTATATCACTAGAGGGGCCACCAGCAGGAGGAAGGAGGTCCTGATTCTTCTATATAGATCTTTATATCACTAGAAGGTTCACCAGCAGGAGGAAGGAGGTCCTGATTCCTCTATATAGATCTTTATATCACTAGAGGGGTCACCAGCAGGAGGAAGGAGGTCCTGATTCCTCTATATAGATCTTTATATCACTAGAGGGGTCACCAGCAGGAGGAAGGAGGTCCTGATTCCTCTATATAGATCTTTATATCACTAGAGGGTTCACCAGCAGGGGGAAGGAGGTCCTGATTCCTCAATATAGATCTTTATATCACCAGAGGGGTCACCAGCAGGAGGAAGGAGGTCCTGATTCCTCTATATAGATCTTTATATCACTAGAGGGTTCACCGGCAGGGGGAAGGAGGTCCTGATTCCTCAATATAGATCTTTATATCACTAGAGGGGTCACCAGCAGGAGGAAGGGGGTCCTGATTCCTCTATATAGATCTTTATATCACTAGAGGGGTCACCAGCAGGAGGAAGGAGGTCCTGATTCCTCTATATAGATCTTTATATCACTAGAGGGATCACCAGCAGGAGGAAGAAGGTCCTGATTCCTCTATATAGAACTTTATATCACTAGAGGGGTCACCAGCAGGAGGAAGGAGGTCCTGATTCCTCTATATAGATCTTTATATCACTAGAGGGGTCACCAGCAGGAGGAAGAAGGTCCTGATTCCTCTATATAGAACTTTATATCACTAGAGGGGTCACCAGCAGGAGGAAGGAGGTCCTGATCCCTCTATATAGATCTTTATATCACTAGAGGGGTCACCAGCAGGAGGAAGGAGGTCCTGATTCCTCTATATAGATCTTTATATCACTAGAGGGGTCACCAGCAGGAGGAAGGAGGTCCTGATTCCTCTATATAGAACTTTATATCACTAGAGGGGTCACCAGCAGGAGGAAGGAGGTCCTGATTCCTCTATATAGATCTTTATATCACTAGAGGGGTCACCAGCAGGAGGAAGGAGGTCCCGATTCCTCTATATATCACTAGAGGGGTCACCAGCAGGAGGAAGGAGGTCCTGATTCCTCTATATAGATCTTTATATCACTAGAGGGGTCACCAGCAGGAGGAAGGAGGTCCTGATTCCTCTATATAGATCTTTATATCACTAGAGGGGTCACCAGCAGGAGGAAGGAGGTCCTGATTCCTCTATATAGATCTTTATATCACTATAGAGGGGTCACCAGCAGGAGGAAGGAGGTCCCGATTCCTCTATATATCACTAGAGGGGTCACCAGCAGGAGGAAGGAGGTCCTGATTCCTCTATATAGATCTTTATATCACTAGAGGGGTCACCAGCAGGAGGAAGGAGGTCCTGATTCCTCTATATAGATCTTTATATCACTAGAGGGGTCACCAGCAGGAGGAAGGAGGTCCTGATTCCTCTATATAGATCTTTATATCACTAGAGGGGTCACCAGCAGGAGGAAGGAGGTCCTGATTCCTCTATATAGATCTTTATATCACTAGAAGTGTCACCAGCGGGAGGAAGGGGGTCCTGATTCCTCTATATAGATCTTTATATCACTAGAGGGGTCACCAGCAGGAGGAAGGAGGTCCAGATTCCTCCATATAGATCTTTATATCACTAGAGGGATCACCAGCAGGAGGAAGGAGGTCCTGATTCCTCTATATAGATCTTTATATCACTAGAGGGGTCACCAGCAGGAGGAAGGAGGTCCGGATTCCTCTATAGAGATCTTTATATCACTAGAGGGGTCACCAGCAGGAGGAAGGAGGTCCTGATTCCTCTATATAGATCTTTATATCACTAGAGGGGCCACCAGCAGGAGGAAGGAGGTCCTGATTCCTCTATATAGATCTTTATATCACTAGAGGGGTCACCAGCAGGAGGAAGAAGGTCCTGATTCCTCTATATAGATCTTTATATCACTAGAGGGGTCACCAGCAGGAGGAAGGAGGTCCTGATTCCTCTATATAGATCTTTATATCACTAGAGGGGTCACCAGCAGGAGGAAGGAGGTCCTGATCCCTCTATATAGATCTTTATATCACTAGAGGACTCACCAGCAGGAGGAAGGAGGTCCTGATTCCTCTATATAGGTCTTTATATCACTAGAGGGATCACCGGCAGGAGGAAGGAGGTCTTGATTCCTCTATATAGATCTTTATATCACTAGAGGGGTCACCAGCAGGAGGAAGGAGGTCCTGATTCCTCTATATAGATCTTTATATCACTAGAGGGGTCACCAGCAGGAGGAAGGAGGTCCTGATTCCTCTATATAGATCTTTATATCACTAGAGGGGTCTTCATCAGGAGGAAGGAGGTCCTGATTCCTCTATATAGGTCTTTATATCACTAGAAGTGTCACCAGCGGGAGGAAGGGGGTCTTGATTCCTCTATATAGATCTTTATATCACTAGAGGGGTCACCAGCAGGAGGAAGGAGGTCCTGATTCCTCTATATAGATCTTTATATCACTAGAGGGGTCACCAGCAGGAGGAAGGAGGTCCTGATTCCTCTATATAGATCTTTATATCACTAGAGGGGTCACCGGCAGGAGGAAGGAGGTCTTGATTCCTCTATATAGATCTTTATATCACTAGAGGGGTCACCAGCAGGAGGAAGGAGGTCCTGATTCCTCTATATAGATCTTTATATCACTAGAGGGGTCACCAGCAGGAGGAAGGAGGTCCTGATTCCTCTATATAGATCTTTATATCACTAGAGGGGTCACCAGCAGGAGGAAGGAGGTCCTGATTCCTCTATATAGATCTTTATATCACTAGAAGTGTCACCAGCGGGAGGAAGGAGGTCCTGATTCCTCTATTTAGATCTTTATATCACTAGAGGGGTCACCAGCAGGAGGAAGAAGGTCCTGATTCCTCTATATAGATCTTTATATCACTAGAGGGGTCACCAGCAGGAGGAAGGAGGTCCTGATTCCTCTATATAGATCTCTATATCACTAGAGGGGCCACCAGCAGGAGGAAGGAGGTCCTGATTCCTCTATATAGATCTTTATATCACTAGAGGGGTCTTCATCAGGAGGAAGGAGGTCCTGATTCCTCTATATAGATCTTTATATCACTAGAGGAGTCACCATCAGGAGGAAGGAGGTCCTGATTGCTCTATATAGATCTTTAAATCACTAGAGGGATCACCAGCTGGAGGAAGGGGGTCCTGATTCCTGTATATAGATCTTTATATCACTAGAGGGGTCACCAGCAGGAGGAAGGAGGTCCTGATTCCTCTATATAGATCTTTATATCACTAGAGGGATCACCGGCAGGAGGAAGGAGGTCCTGATTCCTCTATATAGATCTTTAAATCACTAGAGGGATCACCAGCTGGAGGAAGGGAGTCCTGATTCCTGTATATAGATCTTTATATCACTAGAGGGGTCACCAGCAGGAGGAAGGAGGTCCTGATTCCCCAATATAGATCTTTATATCACTAGAGGGGTCACCAGCAGGAGGAAGGAGGTCCTGATTCCTCTATATAGATCTTTATATCACTAGAGGGGTCACCAGCAGGAGGAAGGAGGTCCTGATTCCTCTATACAGATCTTTATATCACTAGAGGAGTCACCATCAGGAGGAAGGAGGTCCTGATTCCTCTATATAGATCTTTAAATCACTAGAGGGATCACCATCTGGAGGAAGGGAGTCCTGATTCCTGTATATAGATCTTTATATCACTAGAGGGGTCACCAGCAGGAGGAAGGAGGTCCTGATTCCCCAATATAGATCTTTATATCACTAGAGGGGTCACCAGCAGGAGGAAGGAGGTCCTGATTCCTCTATATAGATCTTTATATCACTAGAGGACTCACCAGCAGGAGGAAGGAGGTCCTGATTCCTCTATATAGGTCTTTATATCACTAGAGGGATCACCAGCAGGAGGAAGGAGGTCCTGATTCCTCTATATAGATCTTTATATCACTAGAGGGGTCACCAGCAGGAGGGAGGAGGTCCTGATTCCTCTATATAGATCTTTATATCACTAGAGGGATCACCGGCAGGAGGAAGGAGGTCCTGATTCCTCTATAAAGATCTTTATATCACTAGAGGGATCACCGGCAGGAGGAAGGAGGTCCTGATTCCTCTATATAGATCTTTATATCACTAGAGGGGTCACCAGCAGGAGGAAGGAGGTCCTGATTCCTCTATATAGATCTTTATATCACTAGGAGGGATCACCAGCAGGAGGAAGGAGGTCCTGATTCCTCCATATAGATCTTTATATCACTAGAGGGGTCACCAGCAGGGGGAAGGAGGTCCTGATTCCTCTATATAGATCTTTATATCACTAGAGGGGTCACCAGCAGGAGGAAGGAGGTCCTGATTCCTCTATATAGATCTTTATATCACTAGAGGGGTCACCAGCAGGAGGAAGGAGGTCCTGATTCCTCTATATAGATCTTTATATCACTAGAGGGATCACCAGCAGGAGGAAGGAGGTCCTGATTCCTCTATATTGATCTTTATATCACTAGAGGGGTCACCAGCAGGGGGAAGGAGGTCCTGATTCCTCTATATAGATCTTTATATCGCTAGAGGGGTCACCAGCAGGAGGAAGGAGGTCCTGATTCCTCTATATAGATCTTTATATCACTAGAGGGGTCTTCATCAGGAGGAAGGAGGTCCTGATTCCTCTATATAGATCTTTATATCACTAGAGAGGTCACCAGCAGGAGGAAGGAGGTCCTGATTCCTCTATATAGATCTTTATATCACTAGAGGGGTCACCAGCAGGAGGAAGGAGGTCCTGATTCCTCTATATAGATCTTTATATCACTAGAGGGGTCACCAGCAGGAGGAAGGAGGTCCTGATTCCTCTATATAGATCTTTATATCACTAGAGGGGTCACCAGCAGGAGGAAGGAGGTCCTGATTCCTCTATATAGATCTTTATATCACTAGAGGGGTCTTCATCAGGAGGAAGGAGGTCCTGATTCCTCTATATAGATCTTTATATCACTAGAGGGGTCACCAGCAGGAGGAAGGAGGTCCTGATCCCTCTATATAGATCTTTATATCACTAGAGGGGTCACCGGCAGGGGGAAGGGGGTCCTGATTCCTCTATATAGATCTTTATATCACTAGAGGGGTCACCAGCAGGAGGAAGGAGGTCCTGATTCCTCTATATAGATCTTTATATCACTAGAGGGGTCACCAGCAGGAGGAAGGAGGTCCTGATTCCTCTATATAGATCTTTATATCACTAGAGGGTTCACCAGCAGGAGGAAGGGGGTCCCAATTCCTGTATATAGATCTTTATATCACTAGAGGGGTCACCAGCAGGAGGAAGGAGGTCCTGATTCCTCTATATAGATCTTTATATCACTAGAGGGGTCTTCATCAGGAGGAAGGAGGTCCTGATTCCTCTATATAGATCTTTATATCACTAGAGGGGTCACCAGCAGGAGGAAGGGGGTCCTGATTCCTCTATATAGATCTTTATATCACTAGAGGGGTCTTCATCAGGAGGAAGGAGGTCCTGATTCCTCTATATAGATCTTTATATCACTAGAGGGGTCACCAGCAGGAGGAAGGAGGTCCTGATCCCTCTATATAGATCTTTATATCACTAGAGGGGTCACCAGCAGGAGGAAGGAGGTCCTGATTCCTCTATATAGATCTTTATATCACTAGAGGGGTCACCAGCAGGAGGAAGGAGGTCCTGATTCCTCTATATAGATCTTTATATCACTAGAGGGATCACCAGCAGGAGGAAGGAGGTCCTGATTCCTCTATATTGATCTTTATATCACTAGAGGGGTCACCAGCAGGGGGAAGGAGGTCCTGATTCCTCTATATAGATCTTTATATCGCTAGAGGGGTCACCAGCAGGAGGAAGGAGGTCCTGATTCCTCTATATAGATCTTTATATCACTAGAGGGGTCTTCATCAGGAGGAAGGAGGTCCTGATTCCTCTATATAGATCTTTATATCACTAGAGAGGTCACCAGCAGGAGGAAGGAGGTCCTGATTCCTCTATATAGATCTTTATATCACTAGAGGGGTCACCAGCAGGAGGAAGGAGGTCCTGATTCCTCTATATAGATCTTTATATCACTAGAGGGGTCACCAGCAGGAGGAAGGAGGTCCTGATTCCTCTATATAGATCTTTATATCACTAGAGGGGTCACCAGCAGGAGGAAGGAGGTCCTGATTCCTCTATATAGATCTTTATATCACTAGAGGGGTCTTCATCAGGAGGAAGGAGGTCCTGATTCCTCTATATAGATCTTTATATCACTAGAGGGGTCACCAGCAGGAGGAAGGAGGTCCTGATCCCTCTATATAGATCTTTATATCACTAGAGGGGTCACCGGCAGGGGGAAGGGGGTCCTGATTCCTCTATATAGATCTTTATATCACTAGAGGGGTCACCAGCAGGAGGAAGGAGGTCCTGATTCCTCTATATAGATCTTTATATCACTAGAGGGGTCACCAGCAGGAGGAAGGAGGTCCTGATTCCTCTATATAGATCTTTATATCACTAGAGGGTTCACCAGCAGGAGGAAGGGGGTCCCAATTCCTGTATATAGATCTTTATATCACTAGAGGGGTCACCAGCAGGAGGAAGGAGGTCCTGATTCCTCTATATAGATCTTTATATCACTAGAGGGGTCTTCATCAGGAGGAAGGAGGTCCTGATTCCTCTATATAGATCTTTATATCACTAGAGGGGTCACCAGCAGGAGGAAGGGGGTCCTGATTCCTCTATATAGATCTTTATATCACTAGAGGGGTCTTCATCAGGAGGAAGGAGGTCCTGATTCCTCTATATAGATCTTTATATCACTAGAGGGGTCACCAGCAGGAGGAAGGAGGTCCTGATCCCTCTATATAGATCTTTATATCACTAGAGGGGTCACCAGCAGGAGGAAGGAGGTCCTGATTCCTCTATATAGATCTTTATATCACTAGAGGGTTCACCAGCAGGAGGAAGGAGGTCCCAATTCCTGTATATAGATCTTTATATCACTAGAGGGGTCACCAGCAGGAGGAAGGAGGTCCTGATTCCTCTATATAGATCTTTATATCACGAGAGGGGTCTTCATCAGGAGGAAGGAGGTCCTGATTCCTCTATATAGATCTTTATATCACTAGAGGGGTCACCAGCAGGAGGAAGGAGGTCCTGATTCCTCTATATAGATCTTTATATCACTAGAGGGGTCACCAGCAGGAGGAAGAAGGTCCCAATTCCTGTATATAGATCTTTATATCACTAGAGGGGTCACCAGCAGGAGGAAGGAGGTCCTGATTCCTCTATATAGATCTTTATATCACTAGAGGGGTCACCAGCAGGAGGAAGGAGGTCCTGATTCCTCTATATAGATCTTTATATCACTAGAGGAGTCACCAGCAGGAGGAAGGAGGTCCTGATTCCTCTATATAGATCTTTATATCACTAGAGGAGTCACCAGCAGGAGGAAGGAGGTCCTGATTCCTCTATATAGATCTTTATATCACTAGAGGGGTCTTCATCAGGAGGAAGGAGGTCCTGATTCCTCTATATAGATCTTTATATCACTAGAGGGGTCACCAGCAGGAGGAAGGAGGTCCTGATTCCTCTATATAGATCTTTATATCACTAGAGGGGTCACCAGCAGGAGGAAGGAGGTCCTGATTCCTCTATATAGGTCTTTATATCACTAGAGGGTTCACCAGCAGGAGGAAGGAGGTCCTGATTCCTCTATATAGATCTTTATATCACTAGAGGGGTCTTCATCAGGAGGAAGGAGGTCCTGATTCCTCTATATAGATCTTTATATCACTAGAGGGGTCACCAGCAGGAGGAAGGAGGTCCTGATTCCTCTATATAGATCTTTATATCACTAGAGGACTCACCAGCAGGAGGAAGGAGGTCCGGATTCCTCTATATAGATCTTTATACCACTAGAGGGATCACCAGCAGGAGGAAGGAGGTCCTGATTCCTCTATATAGATCTTTATATCACTAGAGGGGTCACCAGCAGGAGGAAGGAGGTCCTGATTCCTCTATATAGATCTTTATATCACTAGAGGGGTCACCAGCAGGAGGAAGGAGGTCCTGATTCCTCTATATAGATCTTTATATCACTAGAGGGGTCACCAGCAGGAGGAAGGAGGTCCTGATTCCTCTATATAGATCTTTATATCACTAGAAGTGTCACCAGCGGGAGGAAGGAGGTCCTGATTCCTCTATATAGATCTTTATATCACTAGAGGGGTCACCAGCAGGAGGAAGAAGGTCCTGATTCCTCTATATAGATCTTTATATCACTAGAGGGGTCACCAGCAGGAGGAAGGAGGTCCTGATTCCTCTATATAGATCTCTATATCACTAGAGGGGCCACCAGCAGGAGGAAGGAGGTCCTGATTCCTCTATATAGATCTTTATATCACTAGAGGGGTCTTCATCAGGAGGAAGGAGGTCCTGATTCCTCTATATAGATCTTTATATCACTAGAGGGGTCACCAGCAGGAGGAAGGAGGTCCTGATTCCTCTATATAGATCTTTATATCACTAGAGGAGTCACCATCAGGAGGAAGGAGGTCCTGATTGCTCTATATAGATCTTTAAATCACTAGAGGGATCACCAGCTGGAGGAAGGGGGTCCTGATTCCTGTATATAGATCTTTATATCACTAGAGGGGTCACCAGCAGGGGGAAGGAGGTCCTGATTCCTCTATATAGATCTTTATATCACTAGAGGGATCACCGGCAGGAGGAAGGAGGTCCTGATTCCTCTATATAGATCTTTAAATCACTAGAGGGATCACCAGCTGGAGGAAGGGAGTCCTGATTCCTGTATATAGATCTTTATATCACTAGAGGGGTCACCAGCAGGAGGAAGGAGGTCCTGATTCCCCAATATAGATCTTTATATCACTAGAGGGGTCACCAGCAGGAGGAAGGAGGTCCTGATTCCTCTATATAGATCTTTATATCACTAGAGGGGTCACCAGCAGGAGGAAGGAGGTCCTGATTCCTCTATACAGATCTTTATATCACTAGAGGAGTCACCATCAGGAGGAAGGAGGTCCTGATTCCTCTATATAGATCTTTAAATCACTAGAGGGATCACCAGCTGGAGGAAGGGAGTCCTGATTCCTGTATATAGATCTTTATATCACTAGAGGGGTCACCAGCAGGAGGAAGGAGGTCCTGATTCCCCAATATAGATCTTTATATCACTAGAGGGGTCACCAGCAGGAGGAAGGAGGTCCTGATTCCTCTATATAGATCTTTATATCACTAGAGGGGTCACCAGCAGGAGGAAGGAGGTCCTGATTTCCTCTATATAGATCTTTATATCACTAGAGGGGTCACCAGCAGGAGGAAGGAGGTCCTGATTCCTCTATATAGATCTTTATATCACTAGAGGGGTCTTCATCAGGAGGAAGGAGGTCCTGATTCCTCTATATAGATCTTTATATCACTAGAGGGGTCTTCATCAGGAGGAAGGAGGTCCTGATTCCTCTATATAGATCTTTATATCACTAGAGGGGTCTTCATCAGGAGGAAGGAGGTCCTGATTCCTCTATATAGATCTTTATATCACTAGAGGGGTCTTCATCAGGAGGAAGGAGGTCCTGATTCCTCTATATAGATCTTTATATCACTAGAGGGGTCTTCATCAGGAGGAAGGAGGTCCTGATTCCTCTATATAGATCTTTATATCACTAGAGGGGTCTTCATCAGGAGGAAGGAGGTCCTGATTCCTCTATATAGATCTTTATATCACTAGAGGGGTCACCAGCAGGAGGGAGGAGGTCCTGATTCCTCTATATAGATCTTTATATCACTAGAGGGATCACCGGCAGGAGGAAGGAGGTCTTGATTCCTCTATATAGATCTTTATATCACTAGAGGGGTCACCAGCAGGAGGAAGGGGGTCCTGATTCCTCTATATAGATCTTTATATCACTAGAGGGGTCACCAGCAGGAGGAAGGGGGTCCTGATTCCTCTATATAGATCTTTATATCACTAGAGGGGTCTTCATCAGGAGGAAGGAGGTCCTGATTCCTCTATATAGATCTTTATATCACTAGAGGGGTCACCAGCAGGAGGAAGGAGGTCCTGATCCCTCTATATAGATCTTTATATCACTAGAGGGGTCACCAGCAGGAGGAAGGAGGTCCTGATTCCTCTATATAGATCTTTATATCACTAGAGGGTTCACCAGCAGGAGGAAGGAGGTCCCAATTCCTGTATATAGATCTTTATATCACTAGAGGGGTCACCAGCAGGAGGAAGGAGGTCCTGATTCCTCTATATAGATCTTTATATCACGAGAGGGGTCTTCATCAGGAGGAAGGAGGTCCTGATTCCTCTATATAGATCTTTATATCACTAGAGGGGTCACCAGCAGGAGGAAGGAGGTCCTGATTCCTCTATATAGATCTTTATATCACTAGAGGGGTCACCAGCAGGAGGAAGAAGGTCCCAATTCCTGTATATAGATCTTTATATCACTAGAGGGGTCACCAGCAGGAGGAAGGAGGTCCTGATTCCTCTATATAGATCTTTATATCACTAGAGGGGTCACCAGCAGGAGGAAGGAGGTCCTGATTCCTCTATATAGATCTTTATATCACTAGAGGAGTCACCAGCAGGAGGAAGGAGGTCCTGATTCCTCTATATAGATCTTTATATCACTAGAGGAGTCACCAGCAGGAGGAAGGAGGTCCTGATTCCTCTATATAGATCTTTATATCACTAGAGGGGTCTTCATCAGGAGGAAGGAGGTCCTGATTCCTCTATATAGATCTTTATATCACTAGAGGGGTCACCAGCAGGAGGAAGGAGGTCCTGATTCCTCTATATAGATCTTTATATCACTAGAGGGGTCACCAGCAGGAGGAAGGAGGTCCTGATTCCTCTATATAGGTCTTTATATCACTAGAGGGTTCACCAGCAGGAGGAAGGAGGTCCTGATTCCTCTATATAGATCTTTATATCACTAGAGGGGTCTTCATCAGGAGGAAGGAGGTCCTGATTCCTCTATATAGATCTTTATATCACTAGAGGGGTCACCAGCAGGAGGAAGGAGGTCCTGATTCCTCTATATAGATCTTTATATCACTAGAGGACTCACCAGCAGGAGGAAGGAGGTCCGGATTCCTCTATATAGATCTTTATACCACTAGAGGGATCACCAGCAGGAGGAAGGAGGTCCTGATTCCTCTATATAGATCTTTATATCACTAGAGGGGTCACCAGCAGGAGGAAGGAGGTCCTGATTCCTCTATATAGATCTTTATATCACTAGAGGGGTCACCAGCAGGAGGAAGGAGGTCCTGATTCCTCTATATAGATCTTTATATCACTAGAGGGGTCACCAGCAGGAGGAAGGAGGTCCTGATTCCTCTATATAGATCTTTATATCACTAGAAGTGTCACCAGCGGGAGGAAGGAGGTCCTGATTCCTCTATATAGATCTTTATATCACTAGAGGGGTCACCAGCAGGAGGAAGAAGGTCCTGATTCCTCTATATAGATCTTTATATCACTAGAGGGGTCACCAGCAGGAGGAAGGAGGTCCTGATTCCTCTATATAGATCTCTATATCACTAGAGGGGCCACCAGCAGGAGGAAGGAGGTCCTGATTCCTCTATATAGATCTTTATATCACTAGAGGGGTCTTCATCAGGAGGAAGGAGGTCCTGATTCCTCTATATAGATCTTTATATCACTAGAGGGGTCACCAGCAGGAGGAAGGAGGTCCTGATTCCTCTATATAGATCTTTATATCACTAGAGGAGTCACCATCAGGAGGAAGGAGGTCCTGATTGCTCTATATAGATCTTTAAATCACTAGAGGGATCACCAGCTGGAGGAAGGGGGTCCTGATTCCTGTATATAGATCTTTATATCACTAGAGGGGTCACCAGCAGGGGGAAGGAGGTCCTGATTCCTCTATATAGATCTTTATATCACTAGAGGGATCACCGGCAGGAGGAAGGAGGTCCTGATTCCTCTATATAGATCTTTAAATCACTAGAGGGATCACCAGCTGGAGGAAGGGAGTCCTGATTCCTGTATATAGATCTTTATATCACTAGAGGGGTCACCAGCAGGAGGAAGGAGGTCCTGATTCCCCAATATAGATCTTTATATCACTAGAGGGGTCACCAGCAGGAGGAAGGAGGTCCTGATTCCTCTATATAGATCTTTATATCACTAGAGGGGTCACCAGCAGGAGGAAGGAGGTCCTGATTCCTCTATACAGATCTTTATATCACTAGAGGAGTCACCATCAGGAGGAAGGAGGTCCTGATTCCTCTATATAGATCTTTAAATCACTAGAGGGATCACCAGCTGGAGGAAGGGAGTCCTGATTCCTGTATATAGATCTTTATATCACTAGAGGGGTCACCAGCAGGAGGAAGGAGGTCCTGATTCCCCAATATAGATCTTTATATCACTAGAGGGGTCACCAGCAGGAGGAAGGAGGTCCTGATTCCTCTATATAGATCTTTATATCACTAGAGGGGTCACCAGCAGGAGGAAGGAGGTCCTGATTTCCTCTATATAGATCTTTATATCACTAGAGGGGTCACCAGCAGGAGGAAGGAGGTCCTGATTCCTCTATATAGATCTTTATATCACTAGAGGGGTCTTCATCAGGAGGAAGGAGGTCCTGATTCCTCTATATAGATCTTTATATCACTAGAGGGGTCTTCATCAGGAGGAAGGAGGTCCTGATTCCTCTATATAGATCTTTATATCACTAGAGGGGTCTTCATCAGGAGGAAGGAGGTCCTGATTCCTCTATATAGATCTTTATATCACTAGAGGGGTCTTCATCAGGAGGAAGGAGGTCCTGATTCCTCTATATAGATCTTTATATCACTAGAGGGGTCTTCATCAGGAGGAAGGAGGTCCTGATTCCTCTATATAGATCTTTATATCACTAGAGGGGTCTTCATCAGGAGGAAGGAGGTCCTGATTCCTCTATATAGATCTTTATATCACTAGAGGGGTCACCAGCAGGAGGGAGGAGGTCCTGATTCCTCTATATAGATCTTTATATCACTAGAGGGATCACCGGCAGGAGGAAGGAGGTCTTGATTCCTCTATATAGATCTTTATATCACTAGAGGGGTCACCGGCAGGAGGAAGGAGGTCCTGATTCCTCTATAAAGATCTTTATATCACTAGAGGGATCACCGGCAGGAGGAAGGAGGTCCTGATTCCTCTATATAGATCTTTATATCACTAGAGGGATCACCAGCAGGAGGAAGGAGGTCCTGATTCCTCTATATAGATCTTTATATCACTAGGAGGGATCACCAGCAGGAGGAAGGAGGTCCTGATTCCTCCATATAGATCTTTATATCACTAGAGGGGTCACCAGCAGGGGGAAGGAGGTCCTGATTCCTCTATATAGATCTTTATATCACTAGAGGGGTCACCAGCAGGGGGAAGGAGGTCCTGATTCCTCTATATAGATCTTTATATCACTAGAGGGATCACCGGCAGGAGGAAGGAGGTCCTGATTCCTCTATATAGATCTTTATATCACTAGAGGGGTCACCAGCAGGGGGAAGGAGGTCCTGATTCCTCTATACAGATCTTTATATCACTAGAGGGGTCACCGGCAGGAGGAAGGAGGTCCTGATTCCTCTATATAGATCTTTATATCACTAGAGGGATCACCGGCAGGAGGAAGGAGGTCCTGATTCCTCTATATAGATCTTTGTATCAGTAGAGGGTTCACCAGCAGGAGGAAGGAAGTCCTGATTCCTCTATATAGATCTTTATATCACTAGAGAGGTCACCAGCAGGAGGAAGGAGGTCCTGATTCCTCTATATAGATCTTTATATCACTAGAGGGGTCACCAGCAGGAGGAAGGAGGTCCTGATTCCTCTATATAGATCTTTATATCACTAGAGGGGTCACCAGCAGGAGGAAGGAGGTCCTGATTCCTCTATATAGATCTTTATATCACTAGAGGACTCACCAGCAGGAGGAAGGAGGTCCTGATTCCTCTATATAGGTCTTTATATCACTAGAGGGATCACCAGCAGGAGGAAGGAGGTCCTGATTCCTCTATATAGATCTTTATATCACTAGAGGGGTCACCAGCAGGAGGGAGGAGGTCCTGATTCCTCTATATAGATCTTTATATCACTAGAGGGATCACCGGCAGGAGGAAGGAGGTCCTGATTCCTCTATAAAGATCTTTATATCACTAGAGGGATCACCGGCAGGAGGAAGGAGGTCCTGATTCCTCTATATAGATCTTTATATCACTAGAGGGGTCACCAGCAGGAGGAAGGAGGTCCTGATTCCTCTATATAGATCTTTATATCACTAGGAGGGATCACCAGCAGGAGGAAGGAGGTCCTGATTCCTCCATATAGATCTTTATATCACTAGAGGGGTCACCAGCAGGGGGAAGGAGGTCCTGATTCCTCTATATAGATCTTTATATCACTAGAGGGGTCACCAGCAGGAGGAAGGAGGTCCTGATTCCTCTATATAGATCTTTATATCACTAGAGGGGTCACCAGCAGGAGGAAGGAGGTCCTGATTCCTCTATATAGATCTTTATATCACTAGAGGGATCACCAGCAGGAGGAAGGAGGTCCTGATTCCTCTATATTGATCTTTATATCACTAGAGGGGTCACCAGCAGGGGGAAGGAGGTCCTGATTCCTCTATATAGATCTTTATATCGCTAGAGGGGTCACCAGCAGGAGGAAGGAGGTCCTGATTCCTCTATATAGATCTTTATATCACTAGAGGGGTCTTCATCAGGAGGAAGGAGGTCCTGATTCCTCTATATAGATCTTTATATCACTAGAGAGGTCACCAGCAGGAGGAAGGAGGTCCTGATTCCTCTATATAGATCTTTATATCACTAGAGGGGTCACCAGCAGGAGGAAGGAGGTCCTGATTCCTCTATATAGATCTTTATATCACTAGAGGGGTCACCAGCAGGAGGAAGGAGGTCCTGATTCCTCTATATAGATCTTTATATCACTAGAGGGGTCACCAGCAGGAGGAAGGAGGTCCTGATTCCTCTATATAGATCTTTATATCACTAGAGGGGTCTTCATCAGGAGGAAGGAGGTCCTGATTCCTCTATATAGATCTTTATATCACTAGAGGGGTCACCAGCAGGAGGAAGGAGGTCCTGATCCCTCTATATAGATCTTTATATCACTAGAGGGGTCACCGGCAGGGGGAAGGGGGTCCTGATTCCTCTATATAGATCTTTATATCACTAGAGGGGTCACCAGCAGGAGGAAGGAGGTCCTGATTCCTCTATATAGATCTTTATATCACTAGAGGGGTCACCAGCAGGAGGAAGGAGGTCCTGATTCCTCTATATAGATCTTTATATCACTAGAGGGTTCACCAGCAGGAGGAAGGGGGTCCCAATTCCTGTATATAGATCTTTATATCACTAGAGGGGTCACCAGCAGGAGGAAGGAGGTCCTGATTCCTCTATATAGATCTTTATATCACTAGAGGGGTCTTCATCAGGAGGAAGGAGGTCCTGATTCCTCTATATAGATCTTTATATCACTAGAGGGGTCACCAGCAGGAGGAAGGGGGTCCTGATTCCTCTATATAGATCTTTATATCACTAGAGGGGTCTTCATCAGGAGGAAGGAGGTCCTGATTCCTCTATATAGATCTTTATATCACTAGAGGGGTCACCAGCAGGAGGAAGGAGGTCCTGATCCCTCTATATAGATCTTTATATCACTAGAGGGGTCACCAGCAGGAGGAAGGAGGTCCTGATTCCTCTATATAGATCTTTATATCACTAGAGGGTTCACCAGCAGGAGGAAGGAGGTCCCAATTCCTGTATATAGATCTTTATATCACTAGAGGGGTCACCAGCAGGAGGAAGGAGGTCCTGATTCCTCTATATAGATCTTTATATCACGAGAGGGTTCTTCATCAGGAGGAAGGAGGTCCTGATTCCTCTATATAGATCTTTATATCACTAGAGGGGTCACCAGCAGGAGGAAGGAGGTCCTGATTCCTCTATATAGATCTTTATATCACTAGAGGGGTCACCAGCAGGAGGAAGAAGGTCCCAATTCCTGTATATAGATCTTTATATCACTAGAGGGGTCACCAGCAGGAGGAAGGAGGTCCTGATTCCTCTATATAGATCTTTATATCACTAGAGGGGTCACCAGCAGGAGGAAGGAGGTCCTGATTCCTCTATATAGATCTTTATATCACTAGAGGAGTCACCAGCAGGAGGAAGGAGGTCCTGATTCCTCTATATAGATCTTTATATCACTAGAGGAGTCACCAGCAGGAGGAAGGAGGTCCTGATTCCTCTATATAGATCTTTATATCACTAGAGGGGTCTTCATCAGGAGGAAGGAGGTCCTGATTCCTCTATATAGATCTTTATATCACTAGAGGGGTCACCAGCAGGAGGAAGGAGGTCCTGATTCCTCTATATAGATCTTTATATCACTAGAGGGGTCACCAGCAGGAGGAAGGAGGTCCTGATTCCTCTATATAGGTCTTTATATCACTAGAGGGTTCACCAGCAGGAGGAAGGAGGTCCTGATTCCTCTATATAGATCTTTATATCACTAGAGGGGTCTTCATCAGGAGGAAGGAGGTCCTGATTCCTCTATATAGATCTTTATATCACTAGAGGGGTCACCAGCAGGAGGAAGGAGGTCCTGATTCCTCTATATAGATCTTTATATCACTAGAGGACTCACCAGCAGGAGGAAGGAGGTCCGGATTCCTCTATATAGATCTTTATACCACTAGAGGGATCACCAGCAGGAGGAAGGAGGTCCTGATTCCTCTATATAGATCTTTATATCACTAGAGGGGTCACCAGCAGGAGGAAGGAGGTCCTGATTCCTCTATATAGATCTTTATATCACTAGAGGGGTCACCAGCAGGAGGAAGGAGGTCCTGATTCCTCTATATAGATCTTTATATCACTAGAGGGGTCACCAGCAGGAGGAAGGAGGTCCTGATTCCTCTATATAGATCTTTATATCACTAGAAGTGTCACCAGCGGGAGGAAGGAGGTCCTGATTCCTCTATATAGATCTTTATATCACTAGAGGGGTCACCAGCAGGAGGAAGAAGGTCCTGATTCCTCTATATAGATCTTTATATCACTAGAGGGGTCACCAGCAGGAGGAAGGAGGTCCTGATTCCTCTATATAGATCTCTATATCACTAGAGGGGCCACCAGCAGGAGGAAGGAGGTCCTGATTCCTCTATATAGATCTTTATATCACTAGAGGGGTCTTCATCAGGAGGAAGGAGGTCCTGATTCCTCTATATAGATCTTTATATCACTAGAGGGGTCTTCATCAGGAGGAAGGAGGTCCTGATTCCTCTATATAGATCTTTATATCACTAGAGGGGTCTTCATCAGGAGGAAGGAGGTCCTGATTCCTCTATATAGATCTTTATATCACTAGAGGGGTCTTCATCAGGAGGAAGGAGGTCCTGATTCCTCTATATAGATCTTTATATCACTAGAGGGGTCTTCATCAGGAGGAAGGAGGTCCTGATTCCTCTATATAGATCTTTATATCACTAGAGGGGTCTTCATCAGGAGGAAGGAGGTCCTGATTCCTCTATATAGATCTTTATATCACTAGAGGGGTCACCAGCAGGAGGGAGGAGGTCCTGATTCCTCTATATAGATCTTTATATCACTAGAGGGATCACCGGCAGGAGGAAGGAGGTCTTGATTCCTCTATATAGATCTTTATATCACTAGAGGGGTCACCGGCAGGAGGAAGGAGGTCCTGATTCCTCTATAAAGATCTTTATATCACTAGAGGGATCACCGGCAGGAGGAAGGAGGTCCTGATTCCTCTATATAGATCTTTATATCACTAGAGGGATCACCAGCAGGAGGAAGGAGGTCCTGATTCCTCTATATAGATCTTTATATCACTAGGAGGGATCACCAGCAGGAGGAAGGAGGTCCTGATTCCTCCATATAGATCTTTATATCACTAGAGGGGTCACCAGCAGGGGGAAGGAGGTCCTGATTCCTCTATATAGATCTTTATATCACTAGAGGGGTCACCAGCAGGGGGAAGGAGGTCCTGATTCCTCTATATAGATCTTTATATCACTAGAGGGATCACCGGCAGGAGGAAGGAGGTCCTGATTCCTCTATATAGATCTTTATATCACTAGAGGGGTCACCAGCAGGGGGAAGGAGGTCCTGATTCCTCTATACAGATCTTTATATCACTAGAGGGGTCACCGGCAGGAGGAAGGAGGTCCTGATTCCTCTATATAGATCTTTATATCACTAGAGGGATCACCGGCAGGAGGAAGGAGGTCCTGATTCCTCTATATAGATCTTTGTATCAGTAGAGGGTTCACCAGCAGGAGGAAGGAAGTCCTGATTCCTCTATATAGATCTTTATATCACTAGAGAGGTCACCAGCAGGAGGAAGGAGGTCCTGATTCCTCTATATAGATCTTTATATCACTAGAGGGGTCACCAGCAGGAGGAAGGAGGTCCTGATTCCTCTATATAGATCTTTATATCACTAGAGGGGTCACCAGCAGGAGGAAGGAGGTCCTGATTCCTCTATATAGATCTTTATATCACTAGAGGACTCACCAGCAGGAGGAAGGAGGTCCTGATTCCTCTATATAGGTCTTTATATCACTAGAGGGATCACCAGCAGGAGGAAGGAGGTCCTGATTCCTCTATATAGATCTTTATATCACTAGAGGGGTCACCAGCAGGAGGGAGGAGGTCCTGATTCCTCTATATAGATCTTTATATCACTAGAGGGATCACCGGCAGGAGGAAGGAGGTCCTGATTCCTCTATAAAGATCTTTATATCACTAGAGGGATCACCGGCAGGAGGAAGGAGGTCCTGATTCCTCTATATAGATCTTTATATCACTAGAGGGGTCACCAGCAGGAGGAAGGAGGTCCTGATTCCTCTATATAGATCTTTATATCACTAGGAGGGATCACCAGCAGGAGGAAGGAGGTCCTGATTCCTCCATATAGATCTTTATATCACTAGAGGGGTCACCAGCAGGGGGAAGGAGGTCCTGATTCCTCTATATAGATCTTTATATCACTAGAGGGGTCACCAGCAGGAGGAAGGAGGTCCTGATTCCTCTATATAGATCTTTATATCACTAGAGGGGTCACCAGCAGGAGGAAGGAGGTCCTGATTCCTCTATATAGATCTTTATATCACTAGAGGGATCACCAGCAGGAGGAAGGAGGTCCTGATTCCTCTATATTGATCTTTATATCACTAGAGGGGTCACCAGCAGGGGGAAGGAGGTCCTGATTCCTCTATATAGATCTTTATATCGCTAGAGGGGTCACCAGCAGGAGGAAGGAGGTCCTGATTCCTCTATATAGATCTTTATATCACTAGAGGGGTCTTCATCAGGAGGAAGGAGGTCCTGATTCCTCTATATAGATCTTTATATCACTAGAGAGGTCACCAGCAGGAGGAAGGAGGTCCTGATTCCTCTATATAGATCTTTATATCACTAGAGGGGTCACCAGCAGGAGGAAGGAGGTCCTGATTCCTCTATATAGATCTTTATATCACTAGAGGGGTCACCAGCAGGAGGAAGGAGGTCCTGATTCCTCTATATAGATCTTTATATCACTAGAGGGGTCACCAGCAGGAGGAAGGAGGTCCTGATTCCTCTATATAGATCTTTATATCACTAGAGGGGTCTTCATCAGGAGGAAGGAGGTCCTGATTCCTCTATATAGATCTTTATATCACTAGAGGGGTCACCAGCAGGAGGAAGGAGGTCCTGATCCCTCTATATAGATCTTTATATCACTAGAGGGGTCACCGGCAGGGGGAAGGGGGTCCTGATTCCTCTATATAGATCTTTATATCACTAGAGGGGTCACCAGCAGGAGGAAGGAGGTCCTGATTCCTCTATATAGATCTTTATATCACTAGAGGGGTCACCAGCAGGAGGAAGGAGGTCCTGATTCCTCTATATAGATCTTTATATCACTAGAGGGTTCACCAGCAGGAGGAAGGGGGTCCCAATTCCTGTATATAGATCTTTATATCACTAGAGGGGTCACCAGCAGGAGGAAGGAGGTCCTGATTCCTCTATATAGATCTTTATATCACTAGAGGGGTCTTCATCAGGAGGAAGGAGGTCCTGATTCCTCTATATAGATCTTTATATCACTAGAGGGGTCACCAGCAGGAGGAAGGGGGTCCTGATTCCTCTATATAGATCTTTATATCACTAGAGGGGTCTTCATCAGGAGGAAGGAGGTCCTGATTCCTCTATATAGATCTTTATATCACTAGAGGGGTCACCAGCAGGAGGAAGGAGGTCCTGATCCCTCTATATAGATCTTTATATCACTAGAGGGGTCACCAGCAGGAGGAAGGAGGTCCTGATTCCTCTATATAGATCTTTATATCACTAGAGGGTTCACCAGCAGGAGGAAGGAGGTCCCAATTCCTGTATATAGATCTTTATATCACTAGAGGGGTCACCAGCAGGAGGAAGGAGGTCCTGATTCCTCTATATAGATCTTTATATCACGAGAGGGGTCTTCATCAGGAGGAAGGAGGTCCTGATTCCTCTATATAGATCTTTATATCACTAGAGGGGTCACCAGCAGGAGGAAGGAGGTCCTGATTCCTCTATATAGATCTTTATATCACTAGAGGGGTCACCAGCAGGAGGAAGAAGGTCCCAATTCCTGTATATAGATCTTTATATCACTAGAGGGGTCACCAGCAGGAGGAAGGAGGTCCTGATTCCTCTATATAGATCTTTATATCACTAGAGGGGTCACCAGCAGGAGGAAGGAGGTCCTGATTCCTCTATATAGATCTTTATATCACTAGAGGAGTCACCAGCAGGAGGAAGGAGGTCCTGATTCCTCTATATAGATCTTTATATCACTAGAGGAGTCACCAGCAGGAGGAAGGAGGTCCTGATTCCTCTATATAGATCTTTATATCACTAGAGGGGTCTTCATCAGGAGGAAGGAGGTCCTGATTCCTCTATATAGATCTTTATATCACTAGAGGGGTCACCAGCAGGAGGAAGGAGGTCCTGATTCCTCTATATAGATCTTTATATCACTAGAGGGGTCACCAGCAGGAGGAAGGAGGTCCTGATTCCTCTATATAGGTCTTTATATCACTAGAGGGTTCACCAGCAGGAGGAAGGAGGTCCTGATTCCTCTATATAGATCTTTATATCACTAGAGGGGTCTTCATCAGGAGGAAGGAGGTCCTGATTCCTCTATATAGATCTTTATATCACTAGAGGGGTCACCAGCAGGAGGAAGGAGGTCCTGATTCCTCTATATAGATCTTTATATCACTAGAGGACTCACCAGCAGGAGGAAGGAGGTCCGGATTCCTCTATATAGATCTTTATACCACTAGAGGGATCACCAGCAGGAGGAAGGAGGTCCTGATTCCTCTATATAGATCTTTATATCACTAGAGGGGTCACCAGCAGGAGGAAGGAGGTCCTGATTCCTCTATATAGATCTTTATATCACTAGAGGGGTCACCAGCAGGAGGAAGGAGGTCCTGATTCCTCTATATAGATCTTTATATCACTAGAGGGGTCACCAGCAGGAGGAAGGAGGTCCTGATTCCTCTATATAGATCTTTATATCACTAGAAGTGTCACCAGCGGGAGGAAGGAGGTCCTGATTCCTCTATATAGATCTTTATATCACTAGAGGGGTCACCAGCAGGAGGAAGAAGGTCCTGATTCCTCTATATAGATCTTTAAATCACTAGAGGGATCACCAGCTGGAGGAAGGGAGTCCTGATTCCTGTATATAGATCTTTATATCACTAGAGGGGTCACCAGCAGGAGGAAGGAGGTCCTGATTCCCCAATATAGATCTTTATATCACTAGAGGGGTCACCAGCAGGAGGAAGGAGGTCCTGATTCCTCTATATAGATCTTTATATCACTAGAGGGGTCACCAGCAGGAGGAAGGAGGTCCTGATTCCTCTATACAGATCTTTATATCACTAGAGGAGTCACCATCAGGAGGAAGGAGGTCCTGATTCCTCTATATAGATCTTTAAATCACTAGAGGGATCACCAGCTGGAGGAAGGGAGTCCTGATTCCTGTATATAGATCTTTATATCACTAGAGGGGTCACCAGCAGGAGGAAGGAGGTCCTGATTCCCCAATATAGATCTTTATATCACTAGAGGGGTCACCAGCAGGAGGAAGGAGGTCCTGATTCCTCTATATAGATCTTTATATCACTAGAGGGGTCACCAGCAGGAGGAAGGAGGTCCTGATTTCCTCTATATAGATCTTTATATCACTAGAGGGGTCACCAGCAGGAGGAAGGAGGTCCTGATTCCTCTATATAGATCTTTATATCACTAGAGGGGTCTTCATCAGGAGGAAGGAGGTCCTGATTCCTCTATATAGATCTTTATATCACTAGAGGGGTCTTCATCAGGAGGAAGGAGGTCCTGATTCCTCTATATAGATCTTTATATCACTAGAGGGGTCTTCATCAGGAGGAAGGAGGTCCTGATTCCTCTATATAGATCTTTATATCACTAGAGGGGTCTTCATCAGGAGGAAGGAGGTCCTGATTCCTCTATATAGATCTTTATATCACTAGAGGGGTCTTCATCAGGAGGAAGGAGGTCCTGATTCCTCTATATAGATCTTTATATCACTAGAGGGGTCTTCATCAGGAGGAAGGAGGTCCTGATTCCTCTATATAGATCTTTATATCACTAGAGGGGTCACCAGCAGGAGGGAGGAGGTCCTGATTCCTCTATATAGATCTTTATATCACTAGAGGGATCACCGGCAGGAGGAAGGAGGTCTTGATTCCTCTATATAGATCTTTATATCACTAGAGGGGTCACCGGCAGGAGGAAGGAGGTCCTGATTCCTCTATAAAGATCTTTATATCACTAGAGGGATCACCGGCAGGAGGAAGGAGGTCCTGATTCCTCTATATAGATCTTTATATCACTAGAGGGATCACCAGCAGGAGGAAGGAGGTCCTGATTCCTCTATATAGATCTTTATATCACTAGGAGGGATCACCAGCAGGAGGAAGGAGGTCCTGATTCCTCCATATAGATCTTTATATCACTAGAGGGGTCACCAGCAGGGGGAAGGAGGTCCTGATTCCTCTATATAGATCTTTATATCACTAGAGGGGTCACCAGCAGGGGGAAGGAGGTCCTGATTCCTCTATATAGATCTTTATATCACTAGAGGGATCACCGGCAGGAGGAAGGAGGTCCTGATTCCTCTATATAGATCTTTATATCACTAGAGGGGTCACCAGCAGGGGGAAGGAGGTCCTGATTCCTCTATACAGATCTTTATATCACTAGAGGGGTCACCGGCAGGAGGAAGGAGGTCCTGATTCCTCTATATAGATCTTTATATCACTAGAGGGATCACCGGCAGGAGGAAGGAGGTCCTGATTCCTCTATATAGATCTTTGTATCAGTAGAGGGTTCACCAGCAGGAGGAAGGAAGTCCTGATTCCTCTATATAGATCTTTATATCACTAGAGAGGTCACCAGCAGGAGGAAGGAGGTCCTGATTCCTCTATATAGATCTTTATATCACTAGAGGGGTCACCAGCAGGAGGAAGGAGGTCCTGATTCCTCTATATAGATCTTTATATCACTAGAGGGGTCACCAGCAGGAGGAAGGAGGTCCTGATTCCTCTATATAGATCTTTATATCACTAGAGGGGTCACCAGCAGGAGGAAGGAGGTCCTGATTCCTCTATATAGATCTTTATATCACTAGAGGGGTCTTCATCAGGAGGAAGGAGGTCCTGATTCCTCTATATAGATCTTTATATCACTAGAGGGGTCACCAGCAGGAGGAAGGAGGTCCTGATCCCTCTATATAGATCTTTATATCACTAGAGGGGTCACCGGCAGGGGGAAGGGGGTCCTGATTCCTCTATATAGATCTTTATATCACTAGAGGGGTCACCAGCAGGAGGAAGGAGGTCCTGATTCCTCTATATAGATCTTTATATCACTAGAGGGGTCACCAGCAGGAGGAAGGAGGTCCTGATTCCTCTATATAGATCTTTATATCACTAGAGGGTTCACCAGCAGGAGGAAGGAGGTCCTGATTCCTCTATATAGATCTTTATATCACTAGAGGGGTCACCAGCAGGAGGAAGGGGGTCCTGATTCCTCTATATAGATCTTTATATCACTAGAGGGGTCTTCATCAGGAGGAAGGAGGTCCTGATTCCTCTATATAGATCTTTATATCACTAGAGGGGTCACCAGCAGGAGGAAGGAGGTCCTGATTCCTCTATATAGATCTTTATATCACTAGAGGGGTCTTCATCAGGAGGAAGCAGGGCCTGATTCCTCTATATAGATCTTTATATCACTAGAGGGGTCACCAGCAGGAGGAAGGAGGTCCTGATTCCTCTATATAGATCTTTATATCACTAGAGGGGTCTTCATCAGGAGGAAGGAGGTCCTGATTCCTCTATATAGATCTTTATATCACTAGAGGGGTCACCAGCAGGAGGAAGGAGGTCCTGATCCCTCTATATAGATCTTTATATCACTAGAGGGGTCACCAGCAGGAGGAAGGAGGTCCTGATTCCTCTATATAGATCTTTATATCACTAGAGGGTTCACCAGCAGGAGGAAGGAGGTCCCAATTCCTGTATATAGATCTTTATATCACTAGAGGGGTCACCAGCAGGAGGAAGGAGGTCCTGATTCCTCTATATAGATCTTTATATCACTAGAGGGGTCACCAGCAGGAGGAAGGAGGTCCTGATTCCTCTATATAGATCTTTATATCACTAGAGGGGTCTTCATCAGGAGGAAGGAGGTCCTGATTCCTCTATATAGATCTTTATATCACTAGAGGGGTCACCAGCAGGAGGAAGGAGGTCCTGATTCCTCTATATAGATCTTTATATCACTAGAGGGGTCACCAGCAGGAGGAAGGAGGTCCTGATTCCTCTATATAGATCTTTATATCACTAGAGGGTTCACCAGCAGGAGGAAGGAGGTCCTGATTCCTCTATATAGATCTTTATATCACTAGAGGGGTCTTCATCAGGAGGAAGGAGGTCCTGATTCCTCTATATAGATCTTTATATCACTAGAGGGGTCACCAGCAGGAGGAAGGAGGTCCTGATTCCTCTATATAGATCTTTATATCACTAGAGGGGTCACCAGCAAGAGGAAGGAGGTCCTGATTCCTCTATATAGATCTTTATATCACTAGAGGGGTCACCAGCAGGAGGAAGGAGGTCCTGATTCCTCTATATAGATCTTTATATCACTAGAGGGGTCACCAGCAAGAGGAAGGAGGTCCTGATTCCTCTATATAGATCTTTATATCACTAGAGGGGTCACCAGCAGGAGGAAGGAGGTCCTGATTTCTCTATATAGACCTTTTTATTCCCAGAGGAACTGCAAGTGGTCGTAAACCTTCTCATATACCCGGTGAAGTGACTGACCTCAGATGATAAACAGAGCTGAAACAAATCCTTCTACATGCGTTTTACCTGTTTATCTGCTGCCTTCTCTCAGCTACAACCCTTCAAAAGGGTATATCTGTAATAAAAATCCTTCTTCATCTGTTAGGAGTGCAGAGGAGGCGTGGAGAACTGTAGTTGCGGCTCTTATACACTGTGTGAGAGCTGATTGGAAGAAAGGGACACCCCCCCCCCCCCCACATAGGCAAAGGAACATGCAAAGCTGTATTCTGAATAGACACGCTGTGTGCTTATCTCCCTTCCTGCTACAAATTTTATCTCGTGTGTCAGGAAAACTTCTGAGAAGTGATTCATGCTGGTTACAGAGGAGCGAAGAACCAGAGAGAAACTACACTCAGAGCTTTGGAGAGAGACACATAAACACTTCAGATACAGTTAGGATTCACAATACAACACATTGCCCCCCCAGTGTCCCTCTGTGTGCCCCCCCAGTGTCCCTCTGTGTGCCCCCCCAGTGTCCCTCTGTGTGCCCCCCCAGTGTCCCTCTGTGTGCCCCCCCAGTGTCCCTCTGTGTGCCCCCCCAGTGTCCCTCTGTGTGTCCCTCTGTGTGCCCCCCCAGTGTCCCGCTGTGTGCCCCCCCAGTATCCCTCTGTGTGCTCTCCCTCCCCCAGTGTCCCTCTGTGTGCTCCCCCCCCCCCAGTGTCTCCCTGTGTGCTCCCCCCCCCACAGTGTCCCTCTGTGTGCTCTCCCTCCCCCAGTGTCCCCCTGTGTGCTCTCCCTCCCCCAGTGTCCCCCTGTGTGCTCTCCCCCCCCCAGTGTCCCCCTGTGTGCTCTCCTCCCCCAGTGTCCCTCTGTGTGCCCCCCCAGTTTCCCTCTATGTGCCTCCCACAGTGTCCCTCTGTGTGTCCCCCTGTGTGCTTCCCCCCCCCAGTGTCCCCCTTTGTGCTCACCCCTACAGTGTCCCCCTGTGTGCTTCCCCACTACAGTGTCCCCCTGTGTGCTTCCCCCTACAGTGTCCCCCTGTGTGCTGTCTTCCCCCAGTGTCCCCCTGTGTGCTCCCCCCCCCAGTGTCCCCCTGTGTGCTTCCCCCTACAGTGTCCCCCTGTGTGCTTCCCCCCCAGTGTCCCCCTGTGTCCACCCCCCCAGTGTCCCCCTTTGTGCTCCCCCCCTACAGTGTCCCTCTGTGTGCTCTCCCCCCCACAGTGTCCCCCTGTGTGCTCCCCCCCAGTGTCCCCCTGTGTGCTCCCCCCCAGTGTCCCCCTGTGTGCTCCCCCCCCCCAGTGTACCCATGTGTGCTCCCCTCAGTGCTTCCCCCCTACAGTGTCCCCCTGTGTGCTTCCCCCTTACAGTGTCCCTCTGTGTGCTGTCTTCCCCCAGTGTCCCCCTGTGTGCTCCCCCCCTAGTGTCCCCCTGTGTGCTCCCCCCCTAGTGTCCCCCTGTGTGCTCCCCCCCCCACAGTGTCCCCCTGTGTGCTCCTCTCCCCACAGTGTCCCCCTGTGTGCTCCTCTCCCCGTGTTTCCCTGTGCAGGTGTGGCTTGTGTGTGGGGGCGGGGACACAGGGGCCCCCATGATCTTCTATTGCCCGGGCCCAATGACCATGGACTTCTTGGCTGCTTCTCTGATGAAGGCTCTCCTTGCCCGGCCCGGTCAGTTTAGGTGGACGGCCATGTCTTGGTAGGTTTGCAGTTGTGCCATACTCTTTCCATTTTCCGATAATGGATTGAACAGACCTCCGTGAGATGTTCAAAGCTTGGGAGATTTTATTATAACCTAACCCTGCTTTATAATTCTCCACAACTTTATCCCTGACCTGTCCGGTGTGTTCCTTGGCCTTCATGATGCTGTTTGTTCACTAAGGTTCTCTAACAAACCTCCTGAGGGCTTCACAGAACATCTGAGATTAAATGACACACAGGTGGACTCTATTTACTAATTAGGTGACTTCTGAAGGCGATTGGTTCCACTAGATTTTAGTTAGGGGTATCAGAGTAAAGGGGGCTGAATACAAATGCCCCCCCCCCCCACACACACACACTTTTCACATATTTATTTGTATCATTTATCATTTTCCTTCCACTTCACAATTATGTGCCACTTTGTGTTGGTCTATCACATAAAATCCCAATAAAATACATTCACGTTTTTGGTAGTTACATGACAAAATGTGGAAAATTTCAAGGGGTATGAATACTTTATCAAAGCATTGTACATGTGCTTCATTTGAGTTTCATGACCGAGGCGTACAACCACTTTAATATGTACAGTATGGAGGGAAGAAGGGAAAGGGGAGACATGACGGAAACCTATAAATACATCAAGGGGGTGAATAAGGTTAAGGAAAGATATGTTATTAAAGATGCAGTATTCCCAGTAATCAGTCATAGACATACACTATATTACCAAAAGTATTGGGACGCCAAGCCTAGTTCTGGCTGACTAAACACCACTCGGATGATGGTGTGAAGTTTACTGGGGAGAAACAAGAAGTGAGAAATTCAGACAAAGAAAAAAACCGGAGTTAGACTTACCGGTAACTCTTTTTCTAGGAGTCTTCCAGGACAGCCTCTGAGATGTATGGCTCCTCCCTCCGGGACAGGAAACACGTTTACCCACTTCAAAAGGCGGTCCTCCAGGCCTCCTCCTCAGTTTAACCAAGAACTACCGGAAGGCTCTGAAAAGACATAAAATACTAACACAACGTCAGTACACACATCCAACACCTAGTTAATAATATAATCACCGGGTGGGAAACCAGGCTGTCCTGGAAGACTCCTAGAAAAAGAGTTACCGGTAAGTCTAACTCCGGTTTTCTCCTTTCGTCTTCCAGGACAGCCTCTGAGATGATAAGCAAGAAACGTACTTTGTCAGGGCGGGACTACTGCCTGGAGGACCTTTCGTCCAAATGTCTGTTCCCTCTCAGACAATAAGTCCAGACGATAGTGTTTGGCAAACGTAGAGTAACTGGACCACGTCGCTGCCTTGCAGATATCCTCCGGAGAGGCGCCAGCCCTCTCTGCCCATGAACTGGAAACTGCCCTAGTTGAATGTGCTTTGACTAAGGGAGCTGGAACTCCTTCTAACTCATAAGCTTCTATAATTGCCATTCTAATCCATCTGGCAATGGAAGACTTGGATGCCTTAAGGCCTTTGCGGGCCCCCGAAAAGTTAACAAAAAGAGAGTCTGACTTTCTGAACTCACTGGTGACTTTCAAATAAACTAAAAGGCTCCTTTTCACATCTAATAAACTAAAAGAAGAATCTTCTGCTTCAGTGGTGGAACAAAAAGTCGGTAGAACTATGTCCCGGGTCCTATGGAACGTGGACGCTACCTTGGGAAGAAAACTAGGGTCTGTCTTGAGTATGACCCTATCTTCTGATAATAACAAAAATGGTTCTCGAATCGAGAGTGCTTGCAAATCACTCACCCGTCTAGCTGATGTGATAGCAATAAGAAAAACTGTCTTTAGTACTACCCATTTCAATAGAGATTCCTCCAAGGGTTCGAAGGGTTTACCATTAAGGGCTTTGAGCACCAAGGTGAGATCCCAGGCAGGACAGGTTGTTACCCTCACCGGCCTAGACCTTGTTAGGGCCTTGAAGAAATTTTTGACAAAATGATTCTGTTGAAGTGAGGTCTGAAGGAAAACACTTAAGGCTGCTACTTGTACCTTCAAAGTGCTAGGAGCAAGACCCAACTCTACTCCTGCTTGTAGAAAATCCAGGATAGCTGGAATACCTGGACCGTCCAACCCCTGTTCCTTAAAGCGGAGGTTCCGCGGTCCATACTTTTTTTTTTTTTCTATGCATTCTATGCTACAACGTATGCATTTTAATTACTCACTTCTCCCGCGCTTCACTTCATCCCCCGTCCGTTTTGCGAATAAAAAACACTTTATAAATCTTTTCCTGTATTTCCCATTTTGCTTGTGGGCATCTTGAAGCCCACAAGCATATTTTTCCGGGTAGCGATGAATGCTTGTATCCCGGCATTCATCGCTGGATCTCGCGCATGCGCAGTGTTGACGACGAGCAGCGCCGTCAACACTTCCTGATTCCCATCACAACGGGCAAAATACACCTGCGTGCCCTTATTTAAAATGGCGGAATTAGATCTGCCCTCGTCACGTGACCGGGTAGACGAGTCACGTGACGATTATATTATCATGATATTTGAAAGGAAGGCGGTACTATATTACTCCTGGGAAGCAGGACAATTTGCTCCCAGGAGACATTGCAGGATAATAGCCCAGCAAAGGACACGCCTACTCCCGCGGGAGGAAATCCCGGAAGCAGGAATAAAGAAATACGAATAAAGAAAACTGCAGAGGAAAAAAAAAAAAGGTTAGTCTTCTCTTTATATTCATGCTAAGAGTGACTGCTGACAGCAAACTTAAAAATGTGGGTGAACCTCCGCTTTAAGCCAAGTATTGAATCTTTTCCAGACCTTGGCGTAAATAGCCCTGGTTACTGGCTTACGACACTCCAGAAGAGTCCTGATCACTCTATCTGAGAATCCCTGTGATTTTAGTAATTGTTCCTCAGATACCAAGCTGACAGCCCCAGTCTCTCTATCTGGGGATGAAGCATAGGACCTTGGGAAATTAGGTCCTTCTTGACCGGAAGATGTAGAGGGGGAGAAATTGCTAGTCTCTTTAGACTGGCAAACCAAGGTCTTTTTGGCCAGAATGGTGTTACCAAAATGAGGTCCGTTTCCTCTGTCAGAAATTTTTGAAGAACTGCAGCAATCATCCTTACTGGGGGGAAGGCATAACAAAGACTGAACTGCCAAGGGTTGGCAAATGCGTCTATGCCTCTGGCCCGATCCCCTGGATGGATTGAGAAAAACTGAGCCACCTTCCTGTTTTTCTCCGAGGCAAAAAAAAACACCTCCGGCTGTCCCCAGGTCTGTACTATATCCCTGAACACTTCTTCGTTGAGGGCCCACTCGTCCTGACTGAACTGATGTCGACTCAGAAAGTCTGCCAGCATGTTCTGAGAACCCTTCAGGTGAAGGGCTGATAGGGACAATAGATTTGTCTCTGCCCAGCCCAGGATCTTGTTTGCTATGCATTGCAACGCAGGACTTCTGGTCCCCCCCTGTTTGTTTAGGTATGCGACAGCAGCTGCATTGTCTGTTCGAATTTGCAGATGCTGTCCTCCTACCTGTGCGTGGAAAGTCTCTATCGCTCTCAGTATGGCCAGAAGCTCCCTCTGGTTGGAAGACCGAATGGCCTCTACCTGAGACCATGTACCCTGGGCTGAGGCCTCCTTCGTGTGGGCGCCCCATCCCCAGGAACTGGCATCTGTTGTCATTATTGTAGCTGCCGGCTGGGACCAGGCCAAACCCTTGTCCAAGTTGTGATGGGCTCTCCACCACCAAAGGGTCCTCCTGACCCTGGATGAGAGGGGCATTTGCAGGTCTAAGCTCTGCCTTCTGCCGTCCCAATACTTGAGCATAAGACATTGTAAGGGGCGTTGATGAAACCTGGCCCAAGGGACTGCCGGAAAACAGGCTGTCATCAGGCCCAGAACTCTCATTACTTCCCTGATCGTGGCTACTCGGTTGGATTGTAGCTGGGCCACCGCCTGATCTACTTTCCTGACCTTTTCCTCTGGAAGAAAAATTCTCATCTTCACTGAGGAAATTTTGTACCCCAGGTACAGGACCTCCTGAGATGGTGTCAATTGGGACTTGTCCCTGTTGATTAGCCACCCGAGAGAAGAGAGAAAACTCTGTGCTTCCAGCAAATCTCTCTCTAGTTGTTGGGCAGAGTTGGCCACAAACAAGAGATCGTCTAAATACGGTATTACCGTAATGGCCTTGATCCTTAAAGGGTCTAGGGCCTCTGCCAGAACCTTGGTGAAAATTCTGGGAGAGGAGGCCAGGCCAAATGGTAGCGCCTGGAACTGGAAATGCAGAATCTCTGCTTTTACTCTGACTGCCAACCTGAGATACCTCTGGAATCCTGGATGGATTGGGATGTGTAGGTAGGCATCCCTGAGGTCCAGAGTGGCCATATGGCAGCCTGGGAACAGAAGTTTTGAAATTGTAAAGATTGATTCCATCCTGAACCTTTTGTATCTCACAAACCTGTTCAGGGGGCGTAGGTTTAGTATTAACCTGAATCTTCCCGATGGTTTCTTTACAACAAATACATGGGAATATACACCCTCTCCCTGTTCCTTCTGGGGTACCTGAATTAGAACTCTCTGATCTACTAGGTCCCCTAGCAACAGACTTAGGGCCTCTGCCTTCTCTCCGTCTCTGGGTAGCTGAGTAACTTGGAAATTTGGGGGAGGTATTGAACCGAACTCCAATTTGTATCCGTTCTTTATGATTTCCCAAATGAACGGACTTGAAGTTGACCTTGTCCATTGTGGGAGGAATTCCCCCAGTCTTCCTTCCACTGGGACGCAAGAGTCACTGATTTTTTGGGGTGGTTTGAGGAGGATTGAATAGGATTCCTCCTCTTCCACGACCCTTGTGGCCCGTCCAATGCTTTTTAGGGCGATCTTCCCTCTCTTGCCGGTTTTGTTGCCTGGGGCCTCGAAAAAAACGTTTCCCTTCCCACTTTTTCTTCTTCTCGGGAAATGCCTTTTTTCTGTCTTGAGTCCTTTCCAAAGCCTCCTGGAGGCCAGGACCAAACAGATGGTCACCAGAAAATGGTAACCCACATAACTTTAATTTGGAGGCGGCATCACCTGTCCAGGCTTTAAGCCAGACCGCTCTTCTGGCTGCATTTACCAAGGCGGCAGACCTGGCTGCTAACTTAACGGACTCCTCCGAGGCATCTGCCAAAAAACTAACTGCTTTAAATAAAAGCGGGAAAGATTTTAGTATTTGTTGTCTCGGGGTACCTGCTGAAATGTGGGCCTGTAACTGAGTGAGCCAACACTCCAAATTTCTGGCCACACAGGTTGCTGCCAGCGCCGGCTTTAGCCCTATGGAAGAGGCGTCCCAAGCCCTCTTAAGCAGCAAGTCCCCTCTTTTGTCCATTGGATCTTTGAGAGAACCCAGGTCATCAAAGGCCAAGTCTGTTTTCTTGGACACCTTGGCTAAGGGAGCATCTAATTTAGGAATTTTATTCCAGGGATGAGCTACATCCGACTCAAAAGGAAATCTCCTTTTTAAGCTACCCGAAAAGAAAGGTCTCTTTTCCGGCTGCTCCCACTCCAGCAGAATCGCTTCAATTAAGGATTTATGCACAGGAAAAACCCTGGATTTATTTGCACTAGACCCCTGGTACATAAGGTCGTGCTTTGAGAGTTGAACCTGTTCCTCTCGTATCTCCAACGTATCATAGATAGCCTTTAGCAGATCCCCCACATCATCCAAAGATAATTTATATCTGGATGCCCTGGAGGAATCTTCCTCTCCCTCAGAATCTGATGCTGAATCCCTTTGAGAAGAGGCTAATGATCTTGTATCCCTCTCCCTCTCTTCCTCTTCACCCTGACTTTGGGATAAGGAAGGCATACTAGCTGCCCTAGGCAGGGGAGCAGGGGGACCCTGCATCCTATCCATAAATCCCTTAAAGGACTGGAAAGTGGATGCAATTTCATCCTTAACGGATGACAAAATCTGGTGACAGGCAGAAACTGAGTCCTCCTTTACCAGACTACTAACACATTCAGGACACAGAGGCTTTTCCCAACTGGATCCTAACTTGGTCCCACATACGGCACATTTCTTCCTAGGTTGCTGTGATTGGGTCCTGTCATGGGCCTTAACCTGTAATTTAAGCACAAAAAGGAAAAGACAATCCCATTAGCTACAGCTCCGTGCCTACACCACTGTGCATGGCAAACCTTAGGAGTGCCTGACCCATCACCATAGGTTCTCCACCTAGGGAGGGTAACTGGGGTTTAAAGACCCTAACCTCCCAGTATAAGCTATGGCCTGCCCTTACCACGCTTACCTGAGAGGCGCCGGAGCCTGTCGAACCGGGGTCTGTCTGTGTTGCACCCTCCATGGTCCTTTGTGTCTGCTGCAGTCTCTCTGAGCGTCTATCACCAGCTCCGGATCCCTTTTGAATCAACCGCCGCGCCGTAGGAAAACCGGAACTTGTTTTCAGGGCGCCCCCGGATGACGCGGTTCCGCCGGAAGTACGTCTCTTTTCACTTCCTCTTGGTGGAACGCAGAATCTCCGCCCCACGCTTCGCTGACCCGGAAGACGGTTACACCGCGCGGCGGTTCGGCGTCTCTCACTTCCCCACCGCGGATACCGCTCCTGGCTACCGAAGGTAACCCAGCTGCACTGGGGCGGGAACTGCTGTCCTCCGGGGTCCGGCTCTCTCCGAGCCTCAGGCAGCGGTGACTCCCGCTTCTCTCTCTTCCCCACAGGACAGAGGAGTGCGGAGGGAGGTAGGTTCACCTATTCCAGGGGCTCTCCCAGGACTGTCCTGAGATATGGAGCTTCCCAACAGAAAGTTCCTTCACGTGCTCCTTCCCGTCCGGCAGGAAACACAAAAAACTGAGGAGGAGGCCTGGAGGACCGCCTTTTAAAGTGGGTAAACGTGTTTACTGTCCCGGAGGGAGGAGCCATATATCTCAGAGGCTGTCCTGGAAGACGAAAGGAGAAAAAACATTTAGAAGGGAAATCGAAGGAAAAGGTAAGTGAACCAACAATGCACGAGCTTAAAGGAACCTATTTAGAAAATAAAAAACAAACCTTTACAACCCCTTTAAATCTCCTCCGCTGTGATAGGTCTCTGCCTCTCTCCTGCTCTGACGTCACTGGTTGCTACGGCAAGTAGCAACCAGTTTGGGCACTGAGCCAGTGGCGGTGGTAAATAAAGTAAAAAGGGGTCTCTGGCTCTCTGCCAGCTAGGGGTCCACCACAGGCTGAGACAGTGACAATGCATAGGCTATTTTAGGGGGCATTAGATCGGCCCAGGGCCATTCCGGGACACTGTATTGTCCCGGAATTAGGTTGCCCGGGACACAAATATGAATTAAGGGACAATCCCGGGCAATCCGGGACACGTGGTCATCCTAAACCCCACACCATAATCCCCCCTCCCCCCACACCATAATCCCCTCTCCACCAAACACCCCCACACTATAATCCCCCCTCCACCAAATGATTTGGACCAGTGCACAATGCAAGGTCCATAAAGACATGGATGAGCGAGTTTGAGGTGGAGGAACTTGACTGGCCTGCGCAGAGTCCTGACCTCAAGGAGAAGTGCATAGAAGTATCAAAGCAAACAGGACCTGTGTTACCACTCATACGCTGACGACACCCAACTCTACTTTCGTATCACCGGGAAAAAAGACCAATATCACGGATTGGAAAACTGCCTCACAGTGATCGATGATTGGATGACTGAGAATTCCCTCAAACTCAACGGATCCAAAACAGAACTCCTTCTGCTCCACGCAAACCGAAAGACAAAAACTAAAACTTCTTGGACACTCCCCACCATCCTTGGACAGACCATTACCCCAAGCATCAAAGTCAAAAGTCTCGGAGTCATCTTTGACTCAGACATGACTACGGACGCACAAATAGGATCAGTAGTCAGCGGATCTCACTATCTTCTCCACCTGCTACGTAGACTCATCCCCTTCATCCCAGAAGAGGATACAGCATTAGTAGTTGGAACAATTATCAACTCCCGACTCGATTAATTATGCAAACGCCCTCTACATAGGACTACCCAAATACCAGATTTCGTGCCTACAAGTCGTCCAGAACACGGCTGCCAGGCTGGTAACGGGGAAAAAACCCTGGGAATCCATCACCCCATCACTGAGGAACCTTCATTGGCTAACCGTAAAAGATCGGATCACATTCAAGACCCTCTGTCTCACCTACAAGTGCACACAGGGAAACGCTCCTCAATATCTATGCGAGAAGATAAAACACTACATCCCCAATCGCATTCTCCGATCAACCAACCAAAACCTCCTCCACATCCCCAAGTCCCGCTACAAATCAAAGGGAGAACGAAGATTTGCAGTCCAAGGACCACGGCTTTGGAACGCTCTACCCACGGATATCCGCATGGAAGAAAACCATCGAGCCTTCAGGAAAAAACGTAAGACCCACCTCTTCTGAAGGATCAGGAGGTCACTGGATGCAAAGCGCCTTGAGGCGATTTAGTTCACATTTGTAGTGCTATACAAGTTATTCACTCACTCACTCATCAATACCGGCTGTCGGGGGGAGATGGGAAAGGATGGAGGGGATAAACTTACATGTAAATGTAGATTGAAGATCCGCTATGAGGGAATCCAGGAAGAATCCAGCACTGCGGATGTGAAGGAGAGCCATGGATTGTGAAGTGGGGATGCAAACTTGAGGTTGGTGCAGGGCCTGCATTGTCCCGTCACTCCAGCCATTCAATAAAGGATTCAGGATCTTCAAAAGTATCTTGCCATCCCAGTTATGTGTAATCTAGCGGGATAGAGCATGTCATAAAACAGGTGCTTGATCCGTAGCTGGTGTTTGGCCTTGGTAAATTTAGCCCATCGTCATTGTACCTCTGCGGAAAAGTCGGGATAAACTGCCACTTTGACATTCCTGAAAGGAATTTTTGAAAGAGAAAGTGACCTGTTGGAAACCACATATGCCTAAAAACATGCCTCCATCCCTGATATAATAGAAAAAGAAGAAATGGGCTATGGGACTTTAAATGAGGCATGAATCGGCGTATAGGTATGTGTAGGATATCAAAAGATAGGTGTATCTGTCACAGTCCCGTCAGGGAAGTCTCTGTGGCCATAAAGAATTGCTAAATAATCTATCCATAAATGATAATAAACTCAAGGAGTCAATTGGAAAATTCATAATGTAATGATGTATCATAATATATAATACACAGATTATGCAGGCAAAGGCATAATACATATAATAGTAGTCACATTGACATATTTGATGATTCAATATCTAGGACATGATTAATAAAAGCAATCACAATAGATGGGCATACAGATACAATAGACATGATTATCCAATTAAATTACAATAAAGAATACATTAAAATAAAATGACATAATTGGGCAAATTTGGCTTGGCATCCCTGAGCATGGACTCGACGCGTTTCTTGGCGTTTAAAGCCAGTCATCAGGAGTGGGGTGCGTATATTGTAGCTAAAAAAAGGGAGGGGATGAAAAATATATAGGTAAGTCAACGGAGTCTCAATGGTTATAGAACAGCTAAGTCAGATGGTTTGATACATTACCCATGGCGAAGCCCAAAAAGGTAACCCAAGCGTTCCAAAAAATGGAATGGGATGGTGGTCCTGGATGAACTGTCTCCCCCGGGGTTGAGGCGGGAATGGGCCCTCCACACTCCAGAGACTCCCCAACCATGGGGAGAGCCAGGGAGAGGATGGCGTGGGACATCAGCCAGGGAGAATACCCGGACAGCCACAACACAGTACCCAAGGTGAGGTGGGCGCACATGAGACACAAATTCAGGTACTGGAGAAAAATAATAAAAAGTGAATCAAAAAATGGTAAATGAATGTGAACCCAACAAGAGATGTGTATGAAAATGTAAAAATATGTGAAAAAGAGAAAGGGGGGTGGGAAAGTTAGTGGTGTGGGGAGGGGGAAAGGGAAGGAATGAAAAGGGGGGGCAAAGTGAATATCTGTGAGCAAGTAAATAAGGGAGTTGGGCCAGGGTGGAAATGAGGCTGAGTGTATGAGTGGATAAAGACCACAAATGTTACTACAGAAATGATGGAAGTGTGTGTGGGAAAAACTGGGATATGTGGGAAGGAAGTATGTGCTGAAAGGAAGGGAGCATGTGAGCATGGCTGTAATGTGAGACCTGAAAAGAATACCCTTGGATTACCTGATAAGTGTGGATGGAAACATATGGAACCCATCCTCAGAAGGAAAAATGTGAAGTGGACCTGTCACGGCTGTCCTGGCTTAAGTACCCACGTCCTGGGGCGTGTTCCTGCCAACGTCATGTGTCATCGCGTTGGCCAATAGGAGGCAAGGGACCGACGTCCGCCCGGGGTACAAGAGACCCCAGTGGAAGCTCGACCCAGCCACCAAGCCGCGCGGGATGGAGGAAGCCGTGATGCACATGCCGGCGTCTAGAAGGAATCCTGAAAGGAATATTACCCTTCTAGCAGGTAAGCCCCTGGATATCTTCTCTGTCCTGGAGGTTCATAGACTAGATGATGAACATGTGTAGGGGAGCACTGCTAGGCAGGGGTCTTGCAGCCAGATGATGGACTCTCTCAACTACAAATTAAGCTGAAAAAGCATCCTTGCCGTAGGCGGCGGTGAGCAGGTTTCCCAAGAAGGATGGAGTATCGGAACCCTCTACGGGAGTGTAGCTGGTGTTGGAGCTGCTCGGCGTTGACTTGTAATGGTGGAAGTTCATCTTCCACGTGGCTGATCCGCCATTCAGTCTCCGAGACCCGCTCTCGCAGTTTCTGAAAATCCTGGTGGATAAGCGAGATGTCTACCTTGACTTCCTCGATCTTAGTGGTTAGTGTACTCTCAAAGGTGGAGATCACTTCTAGGACCTTGACATTGTCCCCGGCGGCATGGTCAGACTCGGAAATGTAACCAACGCCATCTTCTCCCTCCCCCGCCTCACGCTCTTGTTTGAATCTGTCCAGCTTTCCAATGACTCCCAATGATTTCTTGGTGACATCGTGATGCAGCAGGTGGGACAGCAATGCAGAGGCAAGGTAGGCAAAAATTGGGCAGGAGAACCCCAGGATCGGTGTGAAAGGATAACGTTAGGTCCGAGGTTTCAGTCAGAGCACCCTACGCCGTGCCGCTCCAGGCCACGCCCTGTAATTTAAAAAAATTTCAGTTGTAGCACACCCCCCTCGGGAGCTGCTGGTGAAATGGGATCCCTCACCCTGCACAGCCAGGCACGTTGCATCTTCATAAAAAGGTAACAGTCAGATTTGTGAGCAAAAGCCATTTACAGGCAGGGACCCTGGGCCCATCTGGTTGTGTAGAAAACTCCAGTGTCCAGCTTACATCTCCGTGTCTACTGATCCCAGCAGCACCTCTTCAGGCACCTGCTGCAGCTATCCCTTTCACTAGCCCTCTTGGCTACTCCTCAGTCCTCTCAGGCTGTCACACTCACCAGCCACCCTGCTGACTTCTCCTGGAGATCTCCCAGAAGTGCTGACTCTCTCCTGCTGTCCTGACACCTGCTCTCATGCATCCAGGACAGGACTCCTCCGTGTGTTTTAAGAGGATCCTTCCAGGATCTGAGCCCCAGGCCCGAGACAAGGCGGCACCCTCAAGGGCCACCGACGGCCTCCTCAGCACTTGATCTCCATCTTCCACCGGACTGCAGGACCCATGAGTATTTAGGAGGTGGCCTGCCCCTTGCCAGCCTATTTTACTGGGGATTGGCTAGGGCCCTCATAAATACTCCAAGCAGCTCCTCCTACCCTCCCACTCATTCTTCTGGAAGCTTCTCCAAGGTTTCAGTAAGTAGGGTGAGGTACCAGAGGTTCTGCTTTCTGAGTCATCCAGCCTCCTTCGAGACACTCAGGGAGTCTGGTGACTGACCCAGATTCAAACCCAGCCCGGCTCTCAGCCAGGCTAGATTTTCCTACACTAACAAGCCTATTTACATTCTAGCACACTGGAGGGTGCTAAACACTTTTTTCCATTTAACTTTATTACTTTCACATAAGTGTAGCGGGGTTCCATATGCAATGTAGACAAAGACTACCATTTGATATTTAAAAGAAGGAACCCAGCTCCCTCCGGTGGTATAAGTGCTACCATGTAATTAATGCACATGTATATAGTTTAATGCACCCTGGAACAAACAGCAGCGAGGAGAAAAGACTCCATTACTTATAGTAGAAGACAGACTACACTACCCATGGTACAGCTGTGTTACCAGGGTGCACTGCAACGCCGCAAAGCCTTCTGGACAGACTACTTAAAGCAAGGGAGGAGCCATCTTCGCTCTCTCTGGATCCCGCTCTCAACCAAGCAGGAAGCTGGCATGGAGGCCTGCTTCCGGAGTGTTAGGCCAGAAGCCTGGGCCTAAAGTACGCGAGTGCCCTGAGTGATTTCCAGTAGAGGATCCTCCACGGTGTCCTGTGGTTGCTCAGCAGAGACCGGAGTCGTCCATCACCATCACCTTGCGCTGTTAGTGACGGAGGCCGGAGACTGCAGCAGAAGCGTGGAGATCATGTGACCGGGACAGGCCAGAGGAGACTATCCGGAAGCCGGGCCTGTTTGGTGAGAAGGGCACCTGCCCAGAATTGACTATTACCTTAGAGGAAAGTGACTTAGTGCCAGCCACACTTCACCTATCACGCCACAGCTTGCGGCCTAGTGTATCTTACGGGAGACTGTGTGATTAGAAATTGGCGCATTCACCATTAGTGGGTGGCAGGCACACGAGTACTCAGGAATATTGCGGATAACTACAGCATCTTGTTGGAACCCTGTGGATTACAAATTAACTTGTGCACCAACGGTGGCTAGCGAAGACTCCATTCGAGGAAGGAACTTTGAGCGGGACTCAGATAGGCCTTGTCTGTCTGGTATAGTGACTGAACACGTGCAAGGTATTGCAAGATAGGGGGAACTCGCGAGCAATCAGTTAGCTGTGCAGAGACACATATATATAAATATATATAGCTGATGTTGTTTCCTGTTATTACCTAACATCAGGGATACCCATCTTATTTTCTTCTTTTGATTTATTGACTCTGCAATGCACATGCAGAGTCAACTGTGTGTATTAACGTGTTTCTTTACCTTTCCATTTTATGCTGAGTAAAGATATCTTTGATTAAGCATATAACTTGTGTGAAGTATCTCTGTCACTCGGAAGGACTAGTGACCAGCAAAGGTAATAATATTTACAGGTTATTGTGTGATGTATGCAGGATTGAGTCTCCTAATACTCAATAGGTCTCACAATCATTATTATCAGTTGTGCTAAGGGAAGGTTTGAGCCATTTCCAGCGTTTGATAGGCAGGACGTAGACCCAAAACCAAATAAACAGCAGCTCCTACGGGGGTAGTGCTACATAAGGAACCAATAACCCCCTATGTGATTGGATTATGTTGTGACAGGTTGTCTTTATTGAGACATCCAGAGTCTGTAAAAACAGATGTTCACTGATCTCCCTCCCATCTACATCGCAACATCTGGCATGCCGGTGCCAGTCCTGCAGGTAATTAGCTGAACATGGGAAACACAGTGGTCAGTGTGGTGATCCCTTACATAGGTGACCAATGGGAGAAGGATCCCCTTAGATCAGTGGTCAGTGTGGTGATCCCTTACATAGGTGACCAATGGGAGAAGGATCCCCTTAGATCAGTGGTCAGTGTGGTGATCCCTTACATAGGTGACCAATGGGAGAAGGATCCCCTTAGATCAGTGGTCAGTGTGGTGATCCCTTACATAGGTGACCAATGGGAGAAGGATCCCCTTAGATCAGTGGTCAGTGTGGTGATCCCTTACATAGGTGACCAATGGGAGAAGGATCCCCTTAGATCAGTGGTCAGTGTGGTGATCCCTTACATAGGTGACCAATGGGAGAAGGATCCCCTTAGATCAGTGGTCAGTGTGGTGATCCCTTACATAGGTGACCAATGGGAGAAGGATCCCCTTATGTCAGTGGTCAGTGTGGTGGTCCCTTACATAGGTGACCAATGGGAGAAGTATCCCCTTATATCAGTGGTCAGTGTAGTGATCCCTTCCATTGGTGACCAATGGGAGAAGGATCCCCTTATGTCAGTGGTCAGTGTGGTGGTCCCTTACATAGGTGACCAATGGGAGAAGGATCCCCTTATGTCAGTGGTCAGTGTGGTGGTCCCTTACATAGGTGACCAATGGGAGAAGTATCCCCTTATATCAGTGGTCAGTGTGGTGGTCCCTTACATAGGTGACCAATGGGAGAAGTATCCCCTTATATCAGTGGTCAGTGTAGTGATCCCTTCCATTGGTGACCAATGGGAGAAGGATCCCCTTATGTCAGTGGTCAGTGTGGTGGTCCCTTACATAGGTGACCAATGGGAGAAGGATCCCCTTATGTCAGTGGTCAGTGTGGTGGTCCCTTACATAGGTGACCAATGGGAGAAGTATCCCCTTATATCAGTGGTCAGTGTGGTGGTCCCTTACATAGGTGACCAATGGGAGAAGTATCCCCTTATATCAGTGGTCAGTGGAGAAGGACATTCTTACATTGTCATCAGTGAAGACTGCCCCCCCCCCTTACAGATCATTGATGTCAGTTGTTACTGAGAGACAGAAACTGTTCATTGCTCAAGGAACCCCTAGAAACCTTTGGAGGAATCCTGGCTGAGAAAGGCTGGACTAGGCAGTAATATATTTCTCTCACCCTTGGTGGGAGTGGAGATGACCCATCTATAAGGATATACAGTACATACACACACAGCGCAAGGCCGTGTTCACACTAAGAGATGTTTCTTGGGGCTGCAGTTCCTCTGAGCGCCACAAGGTGGTGATCTCACTTCTACCATAGAGAAAGGAAGTCTCTATGGAAGACAGGAAGTGATGTCAGCTACAGGCAGGACATTCCTGAGGTACGAAAAACAAAGGTGACTTTGCAAAAATTGGCAACAGAGGAGGTAAAAAGATCTTATTTTCTATTTACACCCAGTAACCCCGTCATGTCCGTCCTCTTCCTCCATAGTCACTGTGACGTCTTTTATCTCCAGCAGATGATGATACACACATATATAGTGTGGAGACCTAGATTAACCCCTTCAGGGGCAGAACATTCCCCCACTTATGAGGCCTCACCTTCTCACCATACCAGCCTCTTGTAACGAGGGATGAGATTTGGGTTGTACTGAAATTGCCACTGCCACACCCTTTCTTTGATAATACCAACCCCTCCCCTGCACCTGAATACCTCCGCCATATACCCCGGGCTCCTCTGCTCTTCCTGCAGACCCGGGTGCGGCATGGGGTATGGAGTGGCGGATGATCAGTTCTCAGGTTTCCCCTCTAGTGAGTGAACCCAGAAGACACGAGCGGGAGAGAGGAGGTCCCGATTCCTCTATATAGATCTTTATATCACTAGAGGGATCACCAGCAGGAGGAAGGAGGTCCTGATTCCTCTATATAGATCTTTATATCACTAGAGGGATCACCAGCAGGAGGAAGGAGGTCCTGATTCCTCTATATAGATCTTTATATCACTAGAGGGGTCCCCAGCAGGAGGAAGGAGGTCCTGATCCCTCTATATAGATCTTTATATCACTAGAGGGGTCACCAGCAGGAGGAAGGAGGTCCTGATTCCTCTATATAGATCTTTATATCACTAGAGGGATCACCAGCAGGAGGAAGGAGGTCCTGATTCCTCTATATAGATCTTTATATCACTAGAGGGGTCACCAGCAGGAGGAAGGAGGTCCTGATTCCTCTATATAGGTCTTTATATCACTAGAGGGGTCACCAGCAGGAGGAAGGAGGTCCTGATTCCTCCATATAGATCTTTATATCACTAGAGGGGTCACCAGCAGGAGGAAGGAGGTCCTGATCCCTCTATATAGATCTTTATATCACTAGAGGGGTCACCAGCAGGAGGAAGGAGGTCCTGATTCCTCTATATAGATCTTTATATCACTAGAGGGGTCACCAGCAGGAGGAAGGAGGTCCGGATTCCTCTATATAGATCTTTATACCACTAGAGGGATCACCAGCAGGAGGAAGGAGGTCCTGATTCCTCTATATAGATCTTTATATCACTAGAGGGGTCACCAGCAGGAGGAAGGAGGTCCTGATTCCTCTATATAGGTCTTTATATCACTAGAGGGATCACCAGCAGGAGGAAGGAGGTCCTGATTCCTCTATATAGATCTTTATATCACTAGAGGGGTCACCGGCGGGAGGAAGGAGGTCCTGATTCCTCTATATAGATCTTTATATCACTAGAGGGATCACCAGCAGGAGGAAGGAGGTCCTGATCCCATTATATAGATCTTTATATCACTAGAGGGATCACCAGCAGGAGGAAGGAGGTCCTGATTCCTCTATATAGATATTTATATCACTAGAGGGATCACCAGCAGGAGGAAGGAGGTCCTGATTCCTCCATATAGATCTTTATATCACTAGAGGGATCACCAGCAGGAGGAAGGAGGTCCTGATTCCTCTATATAGATCTTTATATCACTAGAGGGGTCACCAGCAGGAGGAAGGAGGTCCGGATTCCTCTATATAGATCTTTATATCACCAGAGGGGTCCCCAGCAGGAGGAAGGCGGTCCTGATTCCTCTATATAGATCTTTATATCACTAGAGGAGTCACCAGCAGGAGGAAGGAGGTCCTGATTCCTCTATATAGATCTTTATATCACTAGAGGAGTCACCAGCAGGAGGAAGGAAGTCCTGATCCCTCTATATAGATCTTTATATCACTAGAGGGGTCCCCAGCAGGAGGAAGGCGGTCCTGATTCCTCTATATAGATCTTTATATCACTAAAGGGATCACCAGCAGGAGGAAGGAGGTCCTGATTCCTCTATATAGATCTTTATATCACTAGAGGGGTCACCAGCAGGAGGAAGGAGGTCCGGATTCCTCTATATAGATCTTTATACCACTAGAGGGATCACCAGCAGGAGGAAGGAGGTCCTGATTCCTCTATATAGATCTTTATATCACCAGAGGGGTCCCCAGCAGGAGGAAGGCGGTCCTGATTCCTCTATATAGATCTTTATATCACTAGAGGGATCACCAGCAGGAGGAAGGAGGTCCTGATTCCTCTATATAGATCTTTATATCACTAGAGGGGTCACCAGCAGGAGGAAGGAGGTCCTGATTCCTCTATACATATCTTTATATCACTAGAGGGGTCACCAGCAGGAGGAAGGAGGTCCTGATTCCTCTATATAGATCTTTATATCACTAGAGGAGTCACCAGCAGGAGGAAGGAGGTCCTGATTCCTCTATATAGATCTTTATATCACTAGAGGGATCACCAGCAGGAGGAAGGAGGTCCTGATTCCTCTATATAGATCTTTATATCACTAGAGGGGTCACCAGCAGGAGGTAGGGGGTCCTGATTCCTCTATATAGATCTTTATATCACTAGAGGGATCACCAGCAGGAGGAAGGAGGTCCTTATTCCTCTATAGAGATCTTTATATCACTAGAGGGGTCACCAGCAGGAGGAAGGGGGTCCTGATTCCTCTATAGAGATCTTTATATCACTAGAGGGATCACCAGCCGGAGGAAGGAGGTCCTGATTCCTCTATATAGATCTTTATATCACTAGAGGGATCACCAGCCGGAGGAAGGAGGTCCTGATTCCTCTATATAGATCTTTATATCACTAGAGGGGTCACCAGCAGGAGGAAGGAGGTCCCGATTCCTCTATATAGATCTTTATATCACTAGAGGGGTCACCAGCAGGAGGAAGGAGGTCCTGATTCCTCTATATAGATCTTTATATCACTAGAGGGGTCACCAGCAGGAGGAAGGAGGTCCTGATTCCTCTATATAGATCTTTATATCACTAGAGGGATCACCAGCCGGAGGAAGGAGGTCCTGATTCCTCTATATAGATCTTTATATCACTAGAGGGGTCACCAGCAGGAGGAAGGAGGTCCTTATCCCTTTATATAGATCTTTATATCACTAGAGGGGTCACCAGCAGGAGGAAGGGGGTCCTGATTCCTCTATATAGATCTTTATATCACTAGAGGGATCACCCGCAGGAGGAAGGAGGTCCCAATTCCTCTATATAGACCTTTATATCACTAGAGGGGTCACCAGCAGGAGGAAGGAGGTCCTGATTCCTCTATATAGATCTTTATATCACTAGAAGAGTCACCAGCAGGAGGAAGGAGGTCCTGATTCCTCTATATAGATCTTTATATCACTAGAGGGGTCACCAGCAGGAGGAAGGAGGTCCTGATTCCTCTATATAGATCTTTATATCACTAGAGGGATCACCAGCAGGAGGAAGGAGGTCCTGATTCCTCTATATAGATCTTTATATCACTAGAGGGGTCACCAGCAGGAGGAAGGAGGTCCCAATTCCTCTATATAGATATTTAGGGTTGAAAATATATTTATTGGTATTTTAACAGCGTATACATTAAAACAATATGCAAGGTTACAAACCGAAGACATTTACGGGTGAATGGGCGTGATGAGTCAGAAAAATGGCTATCGCCCACAGCTGAGCTCACATTGCCACGTATAACAGTGATAACACCAATGACCGTAAATCAACAAGGTAGAGTTGGCTAAAATAGCCTCGTCAATTATGGTAAGATTATAACCACCAGATGACGTATAAGGAGGGGATGGCAAAAACAAAAGGAAAGGGTAGGGTGAAACAATAAAAATAAAAATAAATTTGGAATTAGTGGATCGGGTTATGGGGGTGGGGTAGGGTAGGAAGGAACAGAGAGGCGAGGAAAAGATGGAAAAGGAGGAAGAGAGGAGACAGACAGTAGAGAAATGAGAGGGGAGAGAGTGAAGAAAAGTTTAAGAGCTGCTGAGGAGACCGTCCTGGAAGGATGATGGTGTTGTGGGGTGGGGGGGGGGGGACTCTAAAGTGGAAGCCCAGATCATTTCAGTGGCACGTAACGTGTAAGCATGATCACGTGAGAGTATCGGAGGAGGAGAAGCGAAGCCAGATGAGCCACAATAATTTATATTTGTCAAAGGTGTCGTTGTCAAGGGCCAGCATTTCCTCCATTCTCATAGTGACGTTCATAATCGAGACCCAATGTGACAAGGGAGGAATGGTGGTTGTTTTCCAATAGGATGGGATGAGCTGTCTGGCCGATGACATAAAGAAACGGAGTAGATTCTGTTTCTGTGAGGTGATCGATCCCAGGAGTAGAGAGAGAAGGGCAATCTTAGGGGAGGGAGTCAAAGATTCATCGTACAGTGTGTTATAGCAATCAAATACCTGATTCCAGAAGGGGCGGATCCTCTCGCATTCCCACCAGACATGGAAGTAGGTCCCCGTAGCGGCAGAACAACGCCAGCAAGACGCTGAGGTGGACGGAAAAATCTTATGTAGTCTGGAGGGGTCTCTGTACCACCTTGACAGTATCTTGTAGTTTTTTCTTGGGAGTAACAGGAAATTGTGGACTTATGGGTAAAATGGAACGAGGTCTGCCAATCAGGTCGCGGGATGTCCTCACCTAAGTCTGCAGACCACAGCCTGGTGTAAGAAGGTAGATCAGTGTGCGTAAGGGTTTGTAAGAGGCAATATATGGACGAGAGAAGGTGTCTGGGCGTTTCCGAGAGGGAACATAGCCGCTCAAATTCAGTTCTAGGTCGATGTATTTGGGATGAAGAATGTAAATGTTTCGTGAGAGTAGACAAGTGTAGTGTAGTGAGCCAATCGCAAGGTCCGGTTGACGTCACAGGTGTCCCTTGTGTCGGGTGTACAAAGGAGTGCGCTTGGGGCCAGTCAGTCCTCCTGTAGGGGCCTATCGTCGCTGCCCCTACACCCTGGGGGAAGGCGGGATTATCAAATAGGGGAGACAATGGTGAGGGTTCGGACGATAGAGTGGAATTCAGTCCCCTATAATACCACAATCTGAGAGAGGCCAATGTCAGAGGGGAGCAAGAGGGAATACGAGTGAGTTCATTTTTGTATCCCCATAGTAATGCTCGGAGATCTACGGGAGCTAAATCCTGTTCTATGGCGACAGAGGCCTTTAAGAAGGGACGAGGGAACCATTCAAGGATGCGCGCAACGTGGGCGGCCTTATAATAGGACTCAAAGTCAGGGAGGCCCGCTCCACCCTGCATTTTTGGGCGGGTGAGCAAATTACCCCTCACTCTAGGTAACCTCTGGTTCTACATAAATCTAACAGCGAGGGAGCGTAGAGAGGCAAAGAAAGATTTGGGGACCAGGATAGGAACAGTTTGCAGTAGATACAGAAGTTTGGGTAGGGTGTCCATTTTCAGGGTATTGATTCGTCCAAACCATGGTAAAGAAGACCCCCCCCCCCCCCCATTCCCCCAGGTCCTTCCGCAGACGGGAGAGTAAGGGAACATAGTTCAAAGAAAAGAGATTGGAGAGGTCAGAAGGTATGATGACCCCCAGGTACGAAACACCCTTCGTCTGCCACTGGAAAGAGAAGTTCGCCCTGAGTACAGACATCGTGGTGGGGGGGAAGGGAGATATTGAGAGCTTCAGTTTTAGAAATGTTAAGTTTGAAATTGCTTAACGAGCCAAAGTGATGGAATTCTGAGAAAAGGGATGGCAAGGAAATATGGGGGTGTTGTATGTAGACCAGGAGATCATCGGCATAGAGGGACAATTTGTAATGAGAGGACGGTGTTTGGATACCGTGTATAGAGGTATTTTGTCTAATGGCGCAGGCTAGGTGTTCTATAACAATGACAAATAAGAGGGGGGAAAGGGGGCAGCCCTGTCGGGTACCGTTGAAGATATCAAACGGCTCAGAGGCAGTGCTATTGACTAGGACCGAGGCCGAGGGATGGGAGTAAAGAGACAGTACCTTAGAGATAAAGGTCGTGCCCAAGCCTAACTGTTCTAGTGAGAGCTGAAGAAATCTCCAGTTGACCCGATCGAATGGTTTCTCAGCGTCGAAAGAGAGGAGGCAGGCTTTTAGACCTTTGCGCCGAATAAGAGAGATTAGGTGAATAGTCTTGCTGGTTTTGTCCCGCGCCTCACGGCCCGGGACGAATCCCACTTGGTCATTATGGATTACTCCTGGGAGTAGAGGGGATAAGCGATTGGCCAATACCTTTGCGAACAGTTTCAGGTCGACATTGAGCAGAGATATCGGCCGGTAACTGCTACATTGAGATGGATCCTTGCCCTGTTTGGGAATGACGGATATGTTGGCGGACAGTAAGCTTTTAGGAGGTGGGTTGGATTCATCTATGGCATTGATCGTCTTCGCCAAAAGTGGGGCCAATAGGGGAGCAAAAGTTTTATAAAAACGGGGAGTGTACCCATCCGGGCCCGGGCATTTACCAATCTTCAAGTCTCTGATGGCGCCCATAAATTCGGCCGCGACCAGGGGCCTGTCTAGTTCCTCGACCTCTGGTGAGGCAATGGGGGGTAATGCCGTCTCCATAATATAATCTCGCATGTCGTCAGTCGTGGGGGTGGTGCGTGCAGGTGAGGTAGCAGGTTGTAGAGTCTGGAGTAGTAGTCCCGGAAGGCAGAAGATATGCCGTCCGTGTTAAACGTCTTAGTTTGATCAGAATGTGTAATAAAGGGAATGGAGTATCGGGGAGGTCTAGGATGGAGGACCCTAGCCAGGTGTTTGCCGCATTTATTTGCTAGTGAATAGTGGTAATTGCGTGCCCTATCCCGGGCTATTAAGGAATGTGCGTCTAGTAGCTAAAGTAGGTCTCTGCGAGCGTTCGACAGTCTGACAAAAATGGCGGGGTCTAAGTTTTGTTTGTGGACAGGTTCAAGTTCCGCTATAGTAGAGAGGAGACGGCGGATGTCATCCGTTCGTGTCTTTTTGAGACGTGAGCCGTGCTGTATAAATACGCCACGGACCACGCATTTCAGGGCCTCCCACTGATTGGGAGGAGAGGTAGTATCTGCGGAGTGGTCTGAAATAAAGTTCCGGATGGCCTTAGAGATTCCCGTCACACAGACGGAGTCCCGTAGCAGATTGTCATTAAGTCTCCATTGTGTGCCTCTACGGAAGGCTGGGGGACGTGAAAGGGTCAGGTAAATCGGTGCGTGGTCAGACCAAAGCAGGTGACCCAGCGTCGCCTGAATGGGCGAATCTAGTAATGATTGGGATATGAGGAAGTGGTCGAGTCTGCTATATGAATTGTGTGCAGATGAGTAATGGCTATAATCTCTGTCCGTGGGATGTTGGACACGCCAAACATCCACTAGGTGGGAGGAATGTAGTAAGGCCTTGATGCGTGCGAGTGTAGAGTGTGGAACAGAGGACTTACCCGAGGAAGAGTGCAGACGGGGACATGACGAAGTTGAGATCCCCACCAATGATGAAGCATGGGCCCCCGAATGAGGAAAGTCTGGTGAGAACCGACGAGAGGAACCGAGCCTGATCCACATTCGGTACATAAATGTTGGCCACTGTGAATAGAAAACTGTTTAGTTTCAGCTTGAGAAAGATGAATCGGCCATTGACATCAACAAAGGAGTCTAGGACCTCAGGTTTAAATGATTTATGGAAGGCAATGGATACTCCCTTAGATTTGGCTAGGGGGTTAGTACTATGGTACCAATGTGGGTAATACCTGTTGCGTAGTGCAGGTACGGAATCCGTACGGAAATGCGTTTCCTGTAGCAATAAAATGTTAGAGCGCTTTTTATGAAAGTGGTAAAGAATCTGGCTTCGCTTCTCTGGTGTGTTAAACCCCCTACAATTAAAAGATGCTAAAGCTATCGGGCAAACAGTAGCCATGACATATTCAGGTATGGGGGATGGGGATAGGGGGAGTAGTCAGATAAAGTAGACATGTCATAGGTCAGCAGCTCGTGGGGAGGAGGACAGTGCCACAGAAGGCCCAGAAAAAGAGAGAAAGAAAAGAGGTAAGAGAGTAAGAGAGAAAAATGAGGGGAGTAGACAGGAGGGAAGAAGGGGGGGGGTGGCATAAATCAGCAGGATCAGGGGAACATAGTAACACTTGGTATCATTACGGTCATCGTCCCCACCTCCCGTGAAGAGTAACAAAAACATCAAAAAATATTCAAAGAGGGCCAGTGAGGAAGATGACCAACATATCAAGTTCAATAGAAAAAATCGAACAATAACAAAAAAGGCCACAAGGTTGGCTCCAAAGGACTGCAGGTGAGAGAAAAAAAATTCTCATAGCATGGCATATTACCATATATCAGTCAGTGTCCATAGTGACACTGATAAAAAGAAAAACCCCGTCAGGGGGGGGGGGGGTGCAGTGGGAATTCGCCGGGCGAGGTAGCTTCCCGGATCCCAGCTCCACGGAAAATCAAACACTAAACAGGACCAATGTACGGGAACCATGACGTGAAAACAGTGCTACATGAAATTGGTCAAAAACATGTGTAAGGAAACTCAAGGTATAGGCAAACACATACCATGGCGTAGTGGTAATACAGTGTAAAATACACAGGTGGGAGGTGATTGCAAAAAGAGAAACATGCACTTCTAGGTTGCAAAGGGTAGTTATTAGTTAATGCATAACAAGAGGTCTGCGCCCTGGGCCAAAGAATATGAGCAACCTGTGGGAAACACAATGGGGTTAACAGGAAGAAAACCACTAGAACAGTACAAGTCTTAGGGTGAATATACCACATGAAAGAAACAGTAATTGGATGAGGGCGGCAGAACAGGTCTTAGAAAACAATGGCAGTAACCCAGGTACAGGGGAGGCAGACTGCAATAGCGACTCGTCCGCTCCCGCCCTGTGTCATCTCAGGGGGGGGGGGACCCTGAAAAAGCAAAACAAGGGGAGTATCAAAATCAAACCGGGCAATTTCAATCGGCTGAGTCTCGTTGAGGCGGGGGCCTGGAGTAGTGCTTGCGTCCTTGTGTCTGCCATGAAGGGGCAAAGGGTAGGCCAGGAGTAGTCGGCGTGAATGGCCAATCTGGGATAGACACCTGTGGGAGTCCCAGTGTGCTGAGGAAGGACGGCAGGTCTCCAAGCGTGCGAAAGATGGCGGTTTTACCCTCATGACGGACTCGTAGATGGAACGGGAACCGCCATTGATATTTCATCTGCTTCGACTGTAGGAGCTGCGTGAGTGGCTTCAGTGCTTTTCTCATCGTCAATGTCTGACGGGACAGGTCTGGGAGAAGCATCACGGGGGTATCGTTAAAACGTATGGTGTCCTGCGAGCTAGCAGCCCTCATAATGTCCTCCTTGATTTTGTAGAAATGCACGCGGCACAGGGTGTCTCGGATAAAGGAGGGGTCCGGGGTCCGCGGACCGGACGTTCTGTGGACCCGGTCTAGCTCAATGGGGTCATCTTTAGGGCGCTGCAACAGTTGATTAAAGATGGCGGTCACCGCCGCAGGTAGATTTTTGTCGTCCACAGACTCGGGGATTCCGCGGATGCGTATATTATTGCGACGATTACGGTTTTCGATGTCATCCTGCTGGTACCCAAGCTGCTGAATCATAACGGTATGTGCGTTAAGGATCTTCTCATGCGACTGTACTGTGGTGCTAAGACTGTCAGTGGCAGCATCTATGTCCTCAAAACGTGCACCCACATCTTTCTTGAAGTCAGAGATCTCTTTCTTGTAGGATTTCTCTATCCTGTTAACATAGTGTTCAAAGTCTGCTTTAGTGGGCAGGGACCTGACATAGCTGTGCAGGGAACGGATCTGTGCCTCCATGTCCCAGCCCTCACCAGAGCCCAGGGAGGCATTAGAGCGGCTTCTGGTGAGCATAAAGTCAGTCTCCTCAGGGAGGGCATGGCTATTGTCTGTGCTCACCTGAGAGTGCAGGGATGGCTCAGAGCGGGCCGGGGACGGAGGCGCCGGCGCCATCTTGGATTCGGATCGGTGCTGTGCAGCGTTCCGGAATCGGGTGAAAAACTCCTCCAGATCGCCTCCTCTTCTGCCCCCACCAGCTCCCTTCTGTGCCCGGTATCTGTCTTTCCCCATGTGCTGATGTTTGGGCGAATTTCTGGCGAGTTTCCAGCAGTTAGAAGGTCCGTGGAGCTGAAGGATCAGGGAGCTGAGAGATAACACGTCTCACTGCTCCATGCGTCAAGCCACGCCCCTCCTATATAGATATTTATATCACTAGAGGAGTCACCAGCAGGAGGAAGGAGGTCCTGATTCCTCTATATAGATCTTTATATCACTAGAGGGGTCACCAGCAGGAGGAAGGAGGTCCTGATTCCTCTATATGAGGGGTCTCCAAACTGCAGCTGGATGCGGCTCTTTGCTAGCCTTTATCTGGTCCTCGGGGCACTATTCCTCCCAATGGTGGGACGCTATTTCTTCCACTAATACCAATAATGGTGTATTATTCCTGCCACTAATACTAACGATGGGGCTCTACTCCTGCTCTTACTGACCGCCAACCTTAAGGCCATGTTTATTCTCATTGATGCTGGGACATTTTCTACCCCAGTCGGCCACAATCCGGCCCCACTAAAGCCTGAAGGACAGTAAACTGGCCCTTTGTTTGAAAAATTTGAAGACCCCTGTTCTATATAGATCTTTATATCACTAGAGGGATCACCAGCAGGAGGAAGGAGGTCCTGATTCCTCTATATAGATCTTTATATCACTAGAGGGATCACCAGCAGGAGGAAGGAGGTCCTGATTCCTCTATATAGAACTTTATATCACTAGAGGGATCACCAGCAGGAGGAAGGAGGTCCTGATTCCTCTATATAGATCTTTATATCACTAGAGGGGTCACCAGCAGGAGGAAGGAGGTCCTGATTCCTCTATATAGATCTTTATATCACTAGAGGGGTCACCAGCAGGAGGAAGGAGGTCCTGATTCCTCTATATAGATCTTTATATCACTAGAGGGATCACCAGCAGGAGGAAGGAGGTCCTGATTCCTCTATATAGATCTTTATATCACTAGAGGGGTCACCAGCAGGAGGAAGGAGGTCCTGATTCCTCTATATAGATCTTTATATCACTAGAGGGGTCACCGGCAGGGGGAAGGGGGTCCTGATTCCTCTATATAGATCTTTATATCACTAGAGGGGTCACCGGCAGGAGGAAGGGGGTCCTGATTCCTCTATATAGATCTTTATATCACTAGAGGGGTCACCAGCAGGAGGAAGGAGGTCCTGATTCCTCTATATAGATCTTTATATCACTAGAGGGGTCACCAGCAGGAGGAAGGAGGTCCTGATTCCTCTATATAGATCTTTATATCACTAGAGGGATCACCAGCAGGAGGAAGGAGGTCCTGATTCCTCTATATAGATCTTTATATCACTAGAGGGGTCACCAGCAGGAGGAAGGAGGTCCTGATTCCTCTATATAGATCTTTATATCACTAGAGGGGTCACCAGCAGGAGGAAGGAGGTCCTGATTCCTCTATATAGATCTTTATATCACTAGAGGGACGTAAAGTGGTCGTAAACCTCATATACCCAGTGAAGTGACTGGCCTTGGATGATAAACAAAGATAAAACAAATCCTTCTACATAAGTTTTACTTTTTTATCTGCTGTCTTCTCTTGTCAATAACCCTTCAAAAGGGCATATTTGTGATAAAATCCTTCTTCATCTGTTAGGAGTGCAGAGGAGGGGTGGAGAACTGCAGTTGCAGCTCTTATACACTGTGTGAGAGCTGATTGGAGGAAAGGGACACCCACCCCCCCACCCCACCTCCCAACATAAGCAGAGGAACAAAGGAATATACAGAGCTGTATTCTGAATAGAGGCGCTGTGTGCTTATCTCCCTCCCCACTACAAATTTTATCTCATGTGGCAGGAAAACGTAGAAATAACTCTGAGATAACAGAGGAACGAAGAACCAGAGAGAAACAACACTCAGAGCTTTGGAGAGACAAGTAAACACTACAGATACATGTTCTTAGTTTGAGTTTCATGACCGAGCTGTTTTATCCTCCTGTCACTTTCCTATGTTTCCCTGTGCAACAACTGCTCTCCCCCCTACTGTCTCCCTGTGCAACAACTGCTCTCCCCCCTACTGTCTCCCTGTGCAACAACTGCTCTCCCCCCTACTGTCTCCCTGTGCAACAACTGCTCTCCCCCTACTGTCTCCCTGTGCAGCAACTGCTCTCCCCCTACTGTCTCCCTGTGCAGCAACTGCTCTCCCCCCTACTGTCTCCCTGTGCAACAACTGCTCTCCCCCCTACTGTCTCCCTGTGCAACAACTGCTCTCCCCCCTACTGTCTCCCTGTGCAACAACTGCTCTCCCCCTACTGTCTCCCTGTGCAGCAACTGCTCTCCCCCTACTGTCTCCCTGTGCAGCAACTGCTCTCCCCCCTACTGTCTCCCTGTGCAGCAACTGCTCTCCCCCCTACTGTCTCCCTGTGCAATAACTGCTCTCCCCCCTACTGTCTCCCTGTGCAACAACTGCTCTCCCCCCTACTGTCTCCCTGTGCAACAACTGCTCTCCCCCCTACTGTCTCCCTGTGCAACAACTGCTCTCCCCCTACTGTCTCCCTGTGCAGCAACTGCTCTCCCCCTACTGTCTCCCTGTGCAGCAACTGCTCTCCCCCCTACTGTCTCCCTGTGCAGCAACTGCTCTCCCCCCTACTGTCTCCCTGTGCAATAACTGCTCTCCCCCCTACTGTCTCCCTGTGCAACAACTGCTCTCCCCCTACTGTCTCCCTGTGCAACAACTGCTCTCCCCCCTACTGTCTCCCTGTGCAACAACTGCTCTCCCCCTACTGTCTCCCTGTGCAGCAACTGCTCTCCCCCTACTGTCTCCCTGTGCAGCAACTGCTCTCCCCCCTACTGTCTCCCTGTGCAGCAACTGCTCTCCCCCCTACTGTCTCCCTGTGCAATAACTGCTCTCCCCCCTACTGTCTCCCTGTGCAACAACTGCTCTCCCCCTACTGTCTCCCTGTGCAACAACTGCTCTCCCCCCTACTGTCTCCCTGTGCAGCAACTGCTCTCCCCCCTACTGTCTCCCTGTGCAGCAACTGCTCTCCCCCCTACTGTCTCCCTGTGCAGCAATTGCTCTCCCCCCTACTGTCTCCCTGTGCAGCAACTGCTCTCCCCTCTACTGTCTCCCCGTGCAACAACTGCTCTCCCCCTACTGTCTTCCCGTGTAGGAACTGCTCTCCCCCTACTGTCTCCCCGTGCAACAACTGCTCTCCCCCTACTGTCTCCCCGTGCAGCAACTGCTCTCCCCCCTACTGTCTCCCTGTGCAGCAACTGCTCTTCCCCTACTGTCTCCCTGTGCAGCAATTGCTCTCCCCCCTACTGTCTTCCTGTGCAGCAACTGCTCTCCCCTCTACTGTCTCCCCGTGCAACAACTGCTCTCCCCCTACTGTCTCCCTGTGCAGCAACTGCTCTCCCCCTACTGTCTCCCCGTGTAGGAACTGCTCTCCCCCTACTGTCTCCCCATGCAACAACTGCTCTCCCCCTACTGTCTCCCTGTGCAGCAACTGCTCTCTCCCCTACTGTCTCCCCGTGTAGGAACTGCTCTCCCTCTACTGTCTCCTTGTGCAGCAACTGCTCTCCCCTATCCATGTGTCTGGATGGTGACTGTATCATTGTGTGTGTCAGGTTCCTATAAGGTGTCAGGATGTCACTGTCTATTTCTCCATGGAGGAGTGGGAGGATTTAGAAGGACACAAGGATCTCTACAAGGACGTCATGATGGACAATCAGCCGCCCCTCACATCACCGGGTAAGAGGAGACTTTATTGTAAAGGAGAGAGCAGTACGGAGGCTCCACCTAGATCCCCCCCATCATCTGATAAACACATAGAAACAATGTATTCAGTCAGTGTGTGTGTTTCCTACAGATGGATCCAGTAATGGGAACCCACCAGAGAGATGTCCTCTGTATTCCCGGGATTCCACACAGGAAGAACACACCATCCCCCACCATCATCAGGTAGATGAGGAACAATTATTGGTAGTTATGATTCATATACAAGTATGTTTGTTACAATGAATGTTTTATTATATATTCAGAGTGGAAACCTCAGAGATTATAATATTGTTGTAAAAGAAGAGTATAAAGAGGAGGATGAGGAGTATGGAGTGATGGAGGAGTTTTCAGAAGGACACAAGGATATGATGGAGCCACCTAATACCAGGAACCCACCAGAGAGATGTCCCCGTCCTCTGTATTCCCGGGATTCCACACAGGAAGGTCACACCATCCCTCACCATCATCAGGTAGATGAGGAACAATCACTGATAGTATCATTAGGATCTGTACATTATCTGCATTGTTACCATTGATGTCATTTTTATTATATATTAAGAACGTTGTTGTTAAAGAGGAGATAAAAGAGGAAGCTAATGACGACGGTGTGTTCAACAAGTCCGAGTTTCCAACGGCACACAAAAATCTAACCCAGGAAAACATGACGGAGTCATCCAGCTACTTAATCCCACCAGAGAGATGTCCCCGTCCTCTGTATTCCCGGGATTCTGTTTTGGATCAGACTAATCGTCTGGTGAGTATCTGCCCCTGATTAGACCTATATGATTTAGTGCATGCACAAGAAGAACCACACTGAAACCGTGCTCAGATATGTGTTACTTGCTTTATTGCTTCTGGGTGCATGGGGGGGTTTTATAGGTGAGCGACTAGTGCTGTGAGCAAGTGCATCATTAGCATAACGTTATCTGGATACTTGTAGCTTCTGATTGGTCAGGTCCATGTAAGGTGAACTTCCTCCAGGATCTGGGTGTCATCATCTTGGGTGTAGCCATGGATGGAGGCGCCATCTTAGTTACACATTCTTCACTCGACGGGAGGGGGGTACTGCTAGCGGCCATTTTGAGCAAGGAATAAGAAAGCAGCTTGTTTTATAAAAAAATAAAAATAAATAATAGACTTTGTAAGCATAGAAAAAATGTATAAAAATGGGTATTTTACCTAATCCATCACAATTCCACACAGGAAGGTCACACCATCCCCCACCATCATCAGGTAGATGAGGAACAATCACTGATAGTATCATTAGGATCTGTACATTATCTGCATTGTTACCATTGATGTCATTTTTATTCTATATTCAGAGTGGAAACCTGAGAGATCCTAAAGTTGAGGTTAAAGAAGAGATAAAAGAGGAGGATGATGAGGATGGAGTGATGGAGGAAGAACACAAAGATCTGTACCAGGACACCATGATGGGGTCATCCAGCTACAGAAACCCCCCAGAGAGATGTCCCCGTCCTCTGTATTCCCGGGATTCCACACAGGAAGGTCACACCATCCCCCACCATCATCAGGTAGATGAGGAACAATTATTGGTGGGAAAGGTTCATACTAAAGCTATTTCTTTACAATGAATGTTTAATTATATATGTTCAGAGTGGAAACCTGGAGGATAATAATATTGTTGGTAAAGAAGAGTATAAAGAGGAGGATGAGGAGTATGGAGGGATGGAGGAGTTTTCAGAAGGACACAAGGATATAATGGAGCCGCCTAATACCAGGAACCCACCAGAGAGATGTCCCCGTCCTCTGTATTCCCGGGATTCCACACAGGAAGGTCACACCATCCCTCACTGTTACAAGGTCGGTGGAATGGATAATCTAAAACATGGACTGGTGGAGATGATGTGGATTTTGTATGTAAGTTTATATCTTACAGATGATATTCTCTCTCATTCTCTTGGTTTAGAGTGGAGATCCAATCGATATAGAATTTGAGGTGAAATCAGAAGAAGAAGAAGAGAGGTATGTGAGGGATGATCAGCAGTCTATGGAGGAGGATGGAATAACGGGGACATTTATAGAGGAGGACACTCCTACAGAGATCAGCACAGGTGGGTCATTAACACTAAATCCATTCCTCCACCCATACTGCTCACTGATTGGTCCAGAGTAGGGCGGGGACTGGGTGATATCAGCCTGTAATCCCCTGGTCACTTTCCTGAGCTGTGTTCCCCGTCCTGTATTCCTGTATTTCTCTCGGATAATCTTCCTTCTCTGTGCTGCAGACACAATTTATGTCTCTAGACTGGATTTTTGGAGATTCTGGGGTTCAGCTGGCAGCCAAATTTAGCATTTCACCATAGGGTTTGCTTGACCTAGACACCTGGGGTATGTACCTTGGGTCTTCTGCCCAATGCCCGGGTCTAGTGAGATCTCTGACAGAACAATTCTCCCGGGTTACTTGCTCTGTTATTTGCTGGCTGTGCCGGGGGGAGGGATATGTCTGTATAGTCTCAGACCCAAGTCACTGAGTGCAGTCTCAGGAGATGGGAGGCAGCGGTGTGAGACCTCTGCAACTTGTCTCATGTAAACATTTCATCCGCCACTGATTACTGATCACCAATATTATGAGTCCTGACCCCTGCACTATATACTCTATGTTGTACATTACATACTCCTGACTTCTCTCTCTCCCCTCCACCCACTGCTATATATACAGGTCCTTCTCAAAAAATTAGCATATTGTGATAAAGTTCATTATTTTCTGTAATGTACTGATAAACATTAGACTTTCATATATTTTAGATTCATTACACACAACTGAAGTAGTTCAAGCCTTTTCTTGTTTTAATATTGATGATTTTGGCATACAGCTCATGAAAACCCAAAAATCCTATCTCAAAAAATTAGCATATTTCATCCGACCAATAAAAGAAAAGTGTTTTTAATACAAAAAAAGTCAACCTTCAAATAATTATGTTCAGTTATGCACTCAATACTTGGTCGGGAATCCTTTTGCAGAAATGACTGCTTCAATGCGGCGTGGCATGGAGGCAACCAGCCTGTGGCACTGCTGAGGTGTTATGGAGGCCCAGGATGCTTCGATAGCGGCCTTAAGCTCATCCAGAGTGTTGGGTCTTGCGTCTCTCAACTTTCTCTTCCCAATATCCCACAGATTCTCTATGGGGTTCAGGTCAGGAGAGTTGGCAGGCCAATTGAGCACAGTAATACCATGGTCAGTAAACCATTTACCAGTGGTTTTGGCACTGTGAGCAGGTGCCAGGTCGTGCTGAAAAATGAAATCTTCATCTCCATAAAGCTTTTTAGCAGATGGAAGCATGAAGTGCTCCAAAATCTCCTGATAGCTAGCTGCATTGACCCTGCCCTTGATAAAACACAGTGGACCAACACCAGCAGCTGACATGGCACCCCAGACCATCACTGACTGTGGGTACTTGACACTGGACTTCAGGCATTTTGGCATTTCCCTCTCCCCAGTCTTCCTCCAGACTCTGGCACCTTGATTTCCGAATGTACTTTGGACCACTGAGCAACAGTCCAGTGCTGCTTCTCTGTAGCCCAGGTCAGGCGCTTCTGCCGCTGTTTCTGGTTCAAAAGTGGCTTGACCTGGGGAATGCGGCACCTGTAGCCCATTTCCTGCACACGCCTGTTCACGGTGGCTCTGGATGTTTCTACTCCAGACTCAGTCCACTGCTTCCGCAGGTCCTCCAAGGTCTGGAATCGGTCCTTCTCCACAATCTTCTTCAGGGTCCGGTCACCTCTTCTCGTTGTGCAGCGTTTTCTGCCACACTTTTTCCTTCCCACAGACTTCCCACTGAGGTGCCTTGATACAGCACTCTGGGAACAGCCTATTCGTTCAGAAATTTCTTTCTGTGTCTTACCCTCTTGCTTGAGGGTGTCAATGATGGCCTTCTGGACAGCAGTCAGGTCGGCAGTCTTAGCCATGATTGCGGTTTTGAGTAATGAACCAGGCTGGGAGTTTTTAAAAGCCTCAGGAATCTTTTGCAGGTGTTTAGAGTTAATTAGTTGATTCAGATGATTAGGTTAATAGCTCGTTTAGAGAACCTTTTCATGATATGCTAATTTTTTGAGATAGGATTTTTGGGTTTTCATGAGCTGTATGCCAAAATCATCAATATTAAAACAAGAAAAGGCTTGAACTACTTCAGTTGTGTGTAATGAATCTAAAATATATGAAAGTCTAATGTTTATCAGTACATTGCAGAAAATAATGAACTTTATCACAATATGCTAATTTTTTGAGAAGGACCTGTACACATAATATGTATTCTCTTTTGTTACACCCATTTCCTACCAGCTGGAAATGTTCTATCTGATGATGTGATTGGAGCACAGACTTTTACATGTTGATAATAATGTGATAACTTCCTCCAACTTTGGAACCTTAAACAAAAAGTGATAATGAGGGGGAGGAGTCAATAACCCAATGATGGAGGTCTTCAGGATCAGTCCAGTCTTCATCTTGGTTGTTCTTCCCCCATCCTCACTCTCTGACCTCTGGTGGGGCTCAGCCCCGCTATTATTCATGACTAAATCATGGACTAAATAAGGAAGTGCAGGACTTCTTGTGTTGGGAAGATGGCAATGAGTGAAAGAGGGGGTGGGGACACTTGTCCTATAATCCCCTCATCACTGTCACTCCTATAAAAGACAGTTCTCATTGTTTCCTCACTCTCTGACTAAGGTCCATGAATAAAGAAATGATCTGGTAGGAGATCAGAGGACCCATTTACTAGTTACCTTGAGGGGGGAATTGTAAGATCCTCAGAGACAAAGCTGCCTGATGTGGGCGGAGTCCTGGTTTAGGGGAACCAATCAGCTCATGTCTAGTAATAATCTTTGTATTTCTATTTTAGTAGATGGACGGGAAATGAGGAAAACCTCAGAGGATTGTCTCACTTTGTCTCCAGACTGTAAAGTAGAAGATGAGGACATCACACAGTATAGTCCAGGAGAAAACCCGACTACCTCAAATGTCCATCCGGCACCACACAGTGTAGATGGACCATCGTATTCCTCTTATCCTGAGGAACCTCAGACTGTGCGGGACGGTGCCGGACCATCGTATTCCTCTTATCCTGAGGAACCTCAGACTGTGCGGGACGGTGCCGGACCATCGTATTCCTCTTATCCTGAGGAACCTCAGACTGTGCGGGACGGTGCCGGACCATCGTATTCCTCTTATCCTGAGGAACCTCAGACTGTGCGGGACGGTGCCGGACCATCGTATTCCTCTTATCCTGAGGAACCTCAGACTGTGCGGGACGGTGCCGGACCATCGTATTCCTCTTATCCTGAGGAACCTCAGACTGTGCGGGACGGTGCCGGACCATCGTATTCCTCTTATCCTGAGGAACCTCAGACTGTGCGGGACGGTGCCCGACCATCGTATTCCTCTTATCCTGAGGAACCTCAGACTGTGCGGGACGGTGCCGGACCATCGTATTCCTCTTATCCCGAGGAACCTCAGACTGTGCGGGACGGTGCCGGACCATCGTATTCCTCTTATCCCGAGGAACCTCAGACTGTGCGGGACGGTGCCGGACCATCGTATTCCTCTTATCCCGAGGAACCTCAGACTGTGCGGGACGGTGCCGGACCATCGTATTCCTCTTATCCTGAGGAACCTCAGACTGTGCGGGACGGTGCCGGACCATCGTATTCCTCTTATCCCGAGGAACCTCAGACTGTGCGGGACGGTGCCGGACCATCGTATTCCTCTTATCCTGAGGAACCTCAGACTGTGCGGGACGGTGCCGGACCATCGTATTCCTCTTATCCTGAGGAACCTCAGACTGTGCGGGACGGTGCCGGACCATCGTATTCCTCTTATCCTGAGGAACCTCAGACTGTGCGGGACGGTGCCGGACCATCGTATTCCTCTTATCCTGAGGAACCTCAGACTGTGCGGGACGGTGCCGGACCATCGTATTCCTCTTATCCCGAGGAACCTCAGACTGTGCGGGACGGTGCCGGACCATCGTATTCCTCTTATCCCGAGGAACCTCAGACTGTGCGGGACGGTGCCGGACCATCGTATTCCTCTTATCCCGAGGAACCTCAGACTGTGCGGGACGGTGCCGGACCATCGTATTCCTCTTATCCTGAGGAACCTCAGACTGTGCGGGACGGTGCCGGACCATCGTATTCCTCTTATCCCGAGGAACCTCAGACTGTGCGGGACGGTGCCGGACCATCGTATTCCTCTTATCCTGAGGAACCTCAGACTGTGCGGGACGGTGCCGGACCATCGTATTCCTCTTATCCCGAGGAACCTCAGACTGTGCGGGACGGTACCGTCCTTCAAACACATAAGAGGTTTTCCTGTACTGAGTGTGGGAAGTGTTGCCAGTCTAAATCCAAACTTAATCTTCATAATAGAACTCACACAGGAGAGAAGCCATATTTTTCAGATAAGTCCAATCTTTACAGACATCAGAAATCTCACACGGGGGAGAAGCCGTATTCCTGTCCTGAGTGCGGGAAATGTTTTTCACAGAAGTCCCATCTTTCCATCCATCAGAGATCACACACAGGGGAGAAGCCGTATTCCTGTCCTGAGTGCGGGAAATGTTTTTCACAGAAGTCCACTCTTTCCATCCATCAGAGATTGCACACGGGGGAGAAGCCGTATTCCTGTCCTGAGTGTGGGAAATGTTTTTCATTAAAGTGCAATCTTTCCAGACATCAGAGATCTCACACGGGGGAGAAGCCGTTTTCCTGTCCTGAGTGCGGGAAATGTTTTTCAGATAAGTCCAGTCTTTCCAAACATCGGAAATCTCACACGGGGGCGAAGCCTTTTTCCTGTCCTGAGTGCGGGAAATGTTTTTCATTCAAGTCCAATCTTTCTGCACACCAGAGATGTCACACGGGGGAGAAGCCACATTCCTGTCCTGAGTGCGGGAAAAGTTTTTCAAGTAAGTCCAGTCTTTCTGCACACCAGCGATGTCACACGGGGGAGAAGCCACTTTCCTGTTCTGAGTGCGGCAAATGTTTTTCAAGTAAGTACAGTCTTTCTGCACACCAGAGATGTCACACGGGGGAGAAGCCACATTCCTGTCCTGAGTGCGGGAAAAGTTTTTCAAGTAAGTACAGTCTGTCTGCACACCAGAGATGTCACACGGGGGAGAAGCCACTTTTCTGTCCTGTGTGCGGGAAAAGTTTTTCAAGTAAGTACAGTCTTTCTGCACACCAGAGATGTCACACAGGGGAGAAGCCACTTTCCTGTCCTGAATGCGGCAAATTTTTTTCACAGAAGTCTAATTTTTATAGCCATCAGAGATCTCACACGGGGGAGAAGCCGCATTCCTGTCCAGAGTGCGGGAAATGTTTTTCAGAGAAGTCCAATCTTTACAGACATCAGAGATCTCACACGGGGGAGAAGCCGTATTCCTGTCCTGAGTGCGGCAAATGTTTTTCAGATAAGTCCAGTGTTTACAAACATCAGAGATCTCACACGGGGGAGAAGCCGTATTCCTGTCCTGAGTGCAGGAAATGTTTTTCAGATAGGTCCAGTCTTTACTCACATCAGAGATCTCACACGGGGGAGAAGCCGTATTCCTGTCCTGAGTGCGGTAAATGTTTTTCACAGACGTCCAGTCTTTACAAACATCAGAGATCTCACACAAAGAAGAATTCACTTTCCAGTGCTGAGTGACGGAATTGTCAGTCACAGAAGTCCTCTGTTTACAGTAATTTGAGATTGGACACGGAGGAGAATGAACTTTTCTGGCCTGAGTTAGGGAAATGAGGGAGATCACCAAAGACATGGATGAAGTGTTGTACCGTGTTGGCCATTGATAGCAGGAGAAAAATAAAAATGGAGTCATTCCCTCTCATTGGCTGAGTACATTTTGTGGTGAAAACTCTTGCAAGAGGTCTGTTTTCTCAAGTCGTCTTCCAGGACGAAACGCGTTAACCCCACCACTTAAAAGGCGGTCCTCTAGGCTTTTTAAAATAAAAATGGAGTCATTACCTCTCATTGGCTGAGTGCATTTTGTGGTGGAAGATTTCACAAACTCTTACAGGTCTGTTTTTTTAACAATTTGTTCTTCAGATGTGACGAGCGTTCCCCCAATCTTAACAAATGGTGATTTCCTATAATTGTCGGTTCCTTCTAGTGGCCTGTAATAGAAGAGTCGGTTAGTTTTGCCCGTAGCTGAGATGTGATCTGTAGAAGTATATAATTGTAGATATAGTGTAATTCTGTGTTGTTAACTAAATACTGGGAATAATGTATCTTTATCAGTCATAGACATACACTATATTACCAAAAGTATTGGGACGCCTGCTTTTACACACACATAAACTTTAATGACATCCCAGTCTTAGTCCGGAGGGTTCAATATTGAGTTGGCCCCGCCCTTTGCAGCTATAACAGCTTCAACTCTTCTGGGAAGGCCGTCCACAAGGTTTAGGAGGGTGTCTATGGGAATGTTTGACCATTCTTCCAGAAGCGCATTTGTGAGGTCAGGCACTGATGTTGGACAAGAAGGCCTGGCTCACAGTCTCTAATTCATCCCAAAGGTGTTTTATCGGGTTGAGGTCAGGACCAGTCAAGTTCCTCCACCCCAAACTCTCTCATCCATGTCTTTATGGATCTTGCTTTGTGCACTCCAAATCATTTGGTGGAGGGGGGATTATGGTGTGGGGATTGTTTTTCAGGGGTTGGGGTTGGCCCCCTTGTTCCAGTGAAGTGAACTCTTAAGGAGTCGGCATACCAAGACATTTTTGGACAATTTCATCCTCCCAACTTTGTGCGAACAGTTTTGGGACGGCCCCTTCCTGTTCCAACATGACTGCGCACCAGTGTAGAAAGCAAGGTCCATAAAGACATGGATGAACGAGTTTGAGGTGGAGGAACTTGACTTGCCTGCACAGAGTCCTGACCTCAAGCTGATAGAACACCTATGGAAAGAATAAGAGCGGAGACTGCGAGCCAGGCCTTCTCATCCAAATGCTCTTCTGGAAGAATGGTCAAGCATTCCCATAGACACCCTCCTAAACCTTGTGGACAGCCTTCCCAGAAGAGTTGAAGCTGTTATAGCTGCAAAGGGCGGGGCCAACTCAATATTGAACCCTACGGACTAAGACTGGGATGCCATTAAAGTTCATGTGCGTGTAAAGGCAGGTGTCCCAATACTTTTGGTAATATAGTGTATGTGTAAAGGCCGGCGTCCCAATACTTTTGGTAATGTATGTTCCTCTTTTAGCAAGTTCTAGGATAGAGATGACACCTAGATGCCAATAAAAGTCTCCTATCTGTGTAGATTTCTCACTTTCCTGAAGCCTCAAAGAAAGTTCTGGTCATTTTGGCTACAAGAGCCCAGCAGGGGGCAGTCAGGAGGCCCCGAACTCTCTGACCAGCTTTGATAGCAACACACCTGAGGAATACATTTTATCTCTTATAAAAGCTAAAATATTAGTTGCCGAGACATGAAAATAATTCCTTCTGATGGGACACATGTTGGGTGAGGTGTACATGACAATCTGTAGTAGACTCCCGGAAAAAACACACAAAACGCTTATATGGCGCTAGATTGCGACGGGCAGTGGTTGGTCCTGTGTCAATCAGGCTGACGTGCTGGTGTCAGAAATCCTACCCCCGACACAGCGATCGGAACCGTTCCTGGGCCCATTCAAGGTCAGAACATCCTGTGGGCTGAGACGAGGACACACCCCCCCCCCCCCGCCCCGGGGTTGATTGGCCATGGGCTAAAATCATTTTTTTGCATTTCTATTACAAATTTCTTTTTTTACTAGTAATGGCGTTGATCTGCGATTTTTAATTGGGACTGAGACATTGATTACTGTGTAAATGACACTGGCAGGGAAGGGGTTAAACACTAGGGGGCGATCAAGGGGTTAAGTGTGTCCTAGGGAGTTATTCTAACTGTGGGGGGGGGGGCTGGGCTACGAGTGACACGACACTGATCACTGCTCCCTGCTTTGCGCAGCCGTGCCATTCTGCCGACGTATATCTACAGGTGGCGGTCGGCAAGCGGTTAAAAGCGCAAGAGTTTATTAGCAGAGTCTACTTACAGCAGAGAGTTATTTCACAGGCATACTGGAAAAAGCATTCGTCAAACACTCTCCACGAGTGACACGACATCACCGCTATTCCTTGCCTTGCCTGACGTACGTTTCGTCCAATGAAACGTCAGCGGTGCTCACATTACTTCCTTAAATAGAGTACTAATAATTGCCACTAGAGGGCAGCGTAACTCTCCTGATGGTACTCACACCATCCTGACACGCACCGCCATATTGTCATAGACCATACAGCATAGTGCGGTGGCCATATTCTTGAGGATCCGCTTCCCTCCAGTGAATGGTAAAGCATTAAAGCGGAGGTCCGTCTAAAAAAAATATATATTAAAAGCCAGCAGCTACAAATACTGCAGCTGCTGACTTTTAATAAATGGACACTTACCTGTCCAGGGTGCCCGCGATGTTGGCAGCCAAAGCCGATCAATCGCTCGGCTCTCGGCTGCTCCTGCCGCAATCCTCGGTGAGGGAATCAGGAAGTGAAGCGTTGCGGCTTCACTTCCCGGTTCCTTACTGCGCATGTGCGAGTCGCGCTGCGCGTCCTAACTGGTCCCTGCTGTCTTCTGGGACCTGTGTGTTTCCCAGAAGACGGGGGTGGTGGGGCCAATTGTGACACCGGAGAGGGGGAGGGTTCTGAAAAGCGGAGGTTCCAATTTTTTTGTGGACCTCCGCTTTAAGGTTTTATCCAAGATACTTTAGATGCCACTATTCATCAGGTCTCATCTATAGAGAGAGAAAAGATGTTGGCTCCCAAGGATAAATCTGAAAATGAAGGAGGTTTTGAATTGTCCTTCCATACGACTTATGGTTTCCTATGTCAGGCATGGCTTCATACTAATACCTGTGATCAGTCTCATGTACTTATAAGTACAGCAGACATTAGAGGACATAAGATAATGAAACCAACATTAATAAACCAAGAATTGAGTTTAAACAGAAATTACTGAATTTGGCCATTAGATGGCGCTAAGTTTCACAGAAGTTACCATCATCTAGTGGCCAAATGTGGTATTTTATATTTTAAATTAATCATTCATCCAGCACAGAAAATATCCTAATAACGTTAATCTTTTACCCGTATTTGCATACAGAAGGAATGTACGTGGACTTGCACCCGTTTAAATTCTTGTTTAAATTTTTTATGAATGGACCCCTAAATGTCAGGAAATGTTTATATAAATGTAGCACCCTCTAGTGCAGTGGTTCTCAACTCCGGTCCTCAGGGCCCACTAACAGGCCAGGTTTGCAAGATAACTGAAATACATCACAGGTGATATCCTTTGTTGCTCAGTGATTGCAGGATTTTAGTCTGCATCTCCCCAAGGTAATACTTAAAATCTGGCCTGTTAGTGGGTCCCGAGGACAGGAGTTGAGAACCACTGCTCTAGTGGGCTATCAGGTTTGTTCAGGTAAATGTATTTGTGTGACTCATGGTAAGTGTGAGTCTGGAGTCTGGGTCAGGGTTTACTGCAGGTCAGGCTGGATGACTCACAGAGGCAGGTCTCTGGTGCCTCCTCCTGGATCTGGAAGTTTGGAGAAACTTCTAGAAGCTAGAGGGCGGAGGCCTGGAGGGTTGATCTCCGCAGCAATGAGTTTGATGGTTCTTTCCAGATTTTATTGGGTCCCAGCACAGCACAAAGGTACAAATTTGCAATTCACCTCTCTGTGAACTGTTTAATTAGATTGGCCCTCAAAAGCCAAGGTGGTCTTGTATAAAATTAAAAGCAAAGAGCCATTAGCTATCCTTTTGTTATGTAGACTACCGCTGGTATGGTCGGACCCTGGCCTGGTCAATATATCAGCCCTAATACTGTGTGTGTGTGTATATTTATATATATTGTGACAGCAGGAAGGTAAAGTCACCTGGTTGCATCCAGGGGGGTAGATATATTTCGCCCAGATTCAGGCTTTACGCTGACTTATACAGCTAGGTGGAGAGTTGTATAAGCCCAGCTGAGACTAGTGGGCTCATTGATGACTCATACCTCTAGGGAGAGGGCTGGGCGTCGTGCAAACAGGGAGTTGATGAGATCAGCTGAACCTTGTCAGCTCATTTAGGCCTCTATAAAAAACTCCCAGATTCATTAGATGTTAGCTCATGCCTGGAAGCAGACCTGTGTGGACTGTCTAGGGAGAGTGAACCCCTGTGCGGTGAGAGAAAGCCTGTGTGGCTATATTTTGCTTGGACATTTAAAACCAGGGACTAGGACAGCACTAGGCTGATCCCAGTCGTTAGTTAGGAAACCTGTAAGTTTAGTTAGAGGTCAAGTTGACCAGGATTTATTTTGTTTATGTTTTTTTTGCCTTGCTGTGTTTTTGTCACTGTAAATAGAAAATAAACCGCACCTTTTTGATTTTGAAAACCACAACCTCCGTCTGCTGGGCCTGTTTTGGGTGGGGAGCCCATCCCGGGGGTCACACATACCCGCTGCCGAGCTAGCCCCCTCACAGTTGGTGGAGAATGCGGGCAGTTTTTTTAAGCCAGCATGGAGGAGATACTGAAGCAGCTGGCTCTAGCAAATGCCAATCAACAGCAGACAAATGCAGGTTTGCAAAAGAGCCTTGCAGCTCATCAACAGAGCCTTGCAGCTCAACAACAGAACTTCGCAGCCCAGCAGCAAGCTCATCAACAGAGCCTTGCAGCCCAGCAGCAAGCTCACCAACAGAGTCTGGAAGCTCAGCAACAAGCCCAGCAGCAATCTGAGGCCCGCTTCATAGACCTGTTACAGAAGCAAGAGCAGAGACTACAACAAATGGAAGCAGTAATGCAGCAACGTCCGCAGACCAGTGAGGAAAGCCGTCCCACTAATACCGCGTCCTTTGGGGTGAGTCGTTTATTGACAAAAATGACTGGAGAGGATGATCCAGAGGTATTTTTGACCACATTTGAAAGGACTGCTGAAAGAGAAAAGTGGCCTGAGGAGCAGTGGGCTGGACTGGTGGCTCCTCTGTTAACTGGTGAATCGCAGAAGGCTTACTATGACCTGGAGCCTGACCAAGCAAAAGACTATGTGATGCTAAAAGCTGAGATATTGGCAAGGCTGGGTGTCACCCAGGCTGTCCGGGCTCAGCGTGTGCATAACTGGACTTTCCAGCTTGGAAAACCCCCCAGGTCTCAAATGTATGATCTCATTCACCTGAGCAGAAAGTGGCTACAGCCAGAGACTTTGTCCGCACCAAAGATTGTGGAACGTGTTGTAATGGATCGGTTTTTGAGAGCTCTTCCTACTGCCATCCAAAAGTGGGTAAGCCATGGAGACCCAGAGACGGCCGATGGTCTTGTGGATCGTGTGGAGAAATACTTGGCTACAGAGAACCTGACGGCCTCTTCCAGAGACACTCGGACTTTCCACCCTAAGACCAGACCATCCCCAGGGGCGGATAAGAGGATTCCAAGGGGTAAGGGTGGAGAGAGTGAGAGGGTGGGAGCTCTACCCCAAGTTTGGCGAGAACAGCCTGGGAAATCAGCGGCTCAAGAGGCCGCAAGAAGGATCGTTTGCTACCGCTGCCGGCAAGCGGGACATATTGCAGCAAATTGCCCGGTTGTGGAGGAACCCATGCAGTGTGACTTTCTGACGGGCAGACGTCAGTCGCTGTGTGCGACAGTCGCATGCACTGCCATTCGGGGAACTGAGAAACATTTATGCAAAATGTGTATTAATGGTAGAAATGTTGTGGTATTGCTGGATTCAGGTAGCCTTGTGACCCTGATAAAGGCTGAGTTAGTTAAAACAGAGGTCTCTGGGAATAGCAAGGTAGCCGTTATTTGTGTGCATGGGGACACCCGAGAGTATCCAGTGACTACGGTGTGTTTCGAGACCCCCAAAGGTACCCTCTCTCATCCAGTGGGCTTAGTATCTCAGTTACCGCATGACGCCATTGTGGGAAGGGATTTTCCGAAGTTCTGGGAACTGTGGGATGATCCTGAGCCCCCCACTGGTGCCCCTATGTACCAGGAATGTGATAGCCAGAACTCCCCTGAGAGTGGTGAGGACTCTCCGGAATTTCCCTTGTCAGTATTGGCAGGGGAGACTCAAGAAACTGGAGAGGAGCCCACCTCCTCAGACGAAAACCTACCGTCTGTGGAGTTTTCTGATCTTGAGGTTCACAGGGAAAACTTTGCCACAGAACAGTTGAAAGACCCCGCCCTAATAAAGGCACGGGAAAACGTAGTGAAAATAGATGGCGAGTTAGTGAACCCAGATAATACTGGCACTTACCCATACTTCAGCGTAGAGAAGGACCTACTGTATCGGGTGGCAAAAAGGGCAGAAGAAACCGTTGAGCAGCTTGTGGTGCCCAAACCTTACAGGAAGTTGGTGTTGGAGTTGGCCCATGGGCACATTCTTGGAGGTCATCTGGGGACAGAGAAAACCCGAGAGAGGGTATTACAGAGATTCTATTGGCCTGGGGTGATGAAGGACATAGAAAATTATTGTTCCTCCTGCCCTGTGTGTCAGAGGTCGGCCCCGATGCCACATTTCCGTAGCCCGCTGGTCCCTCTACCCATCATTGAGGTCCCGTTTGAGAGAATCGCAATGGATTTGGTAGGTCCTATAATCAAGTCCGCTAGGGGGCACCAGTACATATTGGTTATAATGGACTATGCCACCCGTTATCCAGAAGCGATCCCTCTCAGAAATACCTCGGCCAAAACCATAGCCAAAGAGCTATCTCTTGTTTTTAGCCGGGTGGGTATTTGTAAAGAACTGCTTACGGACCAAGGTACACCCTTTATGTCCCGGGTTATGAAAGAGCTGTGTAAATTGTTCAAAGTGACGCAATTGCGTACATCTGTGTATCACCCCCAAACCGATGGGCTGGTTGAAAGATTCAACAAAACCCTAAAACAAATGTTGAAGAAAGTGGTGGATAGAGATGGAAGGGATTGGGACTGTCTACTTCCTTATTTGATGTTTGCTATTAGGGAGGTGCCCCAATCCTCTACGGGATTCTCCCCCTTTGAGTTACTGTATGGGAGACACCCAAGAGGGCTGTTGGATATTGCCAAGGAAACTTGGGAAAGTGAGAGTTCTCCCCACAGGAGTGTGATTGAGCATGTCGCCCTGATGCAAGATCGAATTGCACAGGTAATGCCCATCGTGAAGGAACATTTGGCCCAAGCGCAGTTGGCACAGCAGAGAGTGTACAACCGTGGAGCCAAGACCCGTACCTTTTCCCCGGGGGATAGGATATTGGTACTTGTCCCTACGGTTGAAAGTAAATTCCTTGCCAAATGGCAAGGCCCCTACGAGATAATGGAAAAAGTGAGCGAAGTGAATTACAAGGTCAGACAACCAGGAAGGCGAAAGCCCGAACAGATCTATCACGTTAATCTGTTGAAAGCCTGGAGGGATAGAGAGTCCCTAGTCGCAGACACTTGGTCACCAGCTCAAACTGGTTGCGTGATTCCTGAGGTTGGAATCGCAGCCACCTTGTCACAACCCCAACAACAGGAGGTTAAGGAGTTTGTACTTCGCAACAAGGAGGTATTCTCTGAGCTGCCGGGACAAACATCTGGGGTAGAGCATGACATTATTACCCCGCCCGGTGAAAGGGTGAAGTTAAAACCCTATCGGATCCCAGAGGCCCGACGGGAGGCAATACGGGAGGAAGTACAGAGAATGCTGAACTTAGGGGTGATAGAGGAGTCCCAAAGTGATTGGTCTAGTCCCATTGTGTTGGTGCCTAAACCGGATGGGAGCTGGCGATTTTGTAACGATTTTCGTCAGTTGAACAAAGTTACAAAATTTGACACCTACCCCATGCCACGTATAGATGAGTTGATCGACCGGCTGGGAACAGCCCGATACATGACGACTCTTGACCTCACAAAAGGGTATTGGCAAATCCCCCTGGCCAAGTCGGCCAAAGAGAAAACCGCATTTGTAACCCCAGACGGGGCGTTCCAATATAAAAGAATGCCGTTCGGGTTACAGAATGCGCCGGCCACATTCCAGCGGAAAATGGACCAGATGCTGAGGCCCCATCGGAAGTATGCTGCGGCTTACCTGGATGACATAATTGTCCATAGCACAGATTGGGCCTCACATCTGCCAAAAGTGCAAGCAGTCCTGGACTCTGTTCGGGAAGCAGGGTTTACGGCTAACCCCAAGAAGTGTACCATTGGGCAGGAGGAGGCCAAATATCTTGGGTACACCATTGGGAGGGGAGTAATAAAACCCCAACTCAACAAAGTCGAGGCCATTCAGAGTTGGCCACGTCCCAACAGCAAGAAGCAGGTACGAGCCTTTCTGGGAATCGCTGGGTATTATCGGCGATTCATTCCCCACTTTGCTTCTAAGGCTGTGCCCCTAACCAACCTGACGAAGGGGAAAGGGTCGGTCATGATTAAATGGACCCCCGAGGCTGAGGCAGCATTCCAATTCTTGAAACAAGCCTTATGTAGCCAGCCAGTGTTGTACTCACCCGACTTCTCTAGAGACTTTGTCGTACAAAGTGATGCGTCAGATGTGGGGTTAGGAGCAGTATTGTCCCAGGTCTGGAACGGGGAAGAGCACCCAGTCATTTACCTCAGCAGGAAGTTGAAGTCCCATGAGGTAAATTACGCCACCGTTGAAAAGGAGTGTTTAGCGGTGAAGTGGGCTCTAGATTCCCTTCGGTACTACCTGCTAGGTAGGCACTTTGACATGGTTACGGATCACGCTCCGTTAAAGTGGATGGCTCAAAACAAGGAAACAAATAGAAGAGTGAATAGGTGGTTCCTGGCCCTCCAGGAATTCAACTTCACAGTAAAGCATCGCCCTGGCGTTCAAATGGGGAATGTGGATGCTTTGTCTCGAGTACATGAATGCCTGATTGCTGGTGTTCCAACCCCGAGGTTAAAACAAGAGGGGGGGGTATGTGACAGCAGGAAGGTAAAGTCACCTGGTTGCATCCAGGGGGGTAGATATATTTCGCCCAGATTCAGGCTTTACGCTGACTTATACAGCTAGGTGGAGAGTTGTATAAGCCCAGCTGAGACTAGTGGGCTCATTGATGACTCATACCTCTAGGGAGAGGGCTGGGCGTCGTGCAAACAGGGAGTTGATGAGATCAGCTGAACCTTGTCAGCTCATTTAGGCCTCTATAAAAAACTCCCAGATTCATTAGATGTTAGCTCATGCCTGGAAGCAGACCTGTGTGGACTGTCTAGGGAGAGTGAACCCCTGTGCGGTGAGAGAAAGCCTGTGTGGCTATATTTTGCTTGGACATTTAAAACCAGGGACTAGGACAGCACTAGGCTGATCCCAGTCGTTAGTTAGGAAACCTGTAAGTTTAGTTAGAGGTCAAGTTGACCAGGATTTATTTTGTTTATGTTTTTTTTGCCTTGCTGTGTTTTTGTCACTGTAAATAGAAAATAAACCGCACCTTTTTGATTTTGAAAACCACAACCTCCGTCTGCTGGGCCTGTTTTGGGTGGGGAGCCCATCCCGGGGGTCACACATACCCGCTGCCGAGCTAGCCCCCTCACAATATATATATATATATATTACACACACAGTCATAGCCAAAATTGTTGGCCCCCCCCCCCCCCCCCCCCCAGGAATTTTTCCAGAAAATCAAATATTTCTCACAGAAAAGTATTGCAGTAACACACGTTTTGCTATACACATGTTTATTCCCTTTGTGTGTATTGGAACAAAACAAAAAAAGGGAGGAAATAAAGCAAATTGGACATAATGGGACTGATTAACTATAACTCCAGGAAGTACTGAGCACATCGCAAATAATAGCTCCAATTTTTGACAATTAAAAATTCCAACAAGCGAATTTGCGAATGAAAAAGAGCGCTATTAGCAGCAAACAAGTGTTAGTTAGGCCCCTTTCACACTGGGGCGTTTTTCATGCGGTTTAGCGCTAATAATAGCGCTGTTATACCGCATGAAAAAATCCTGCCCTGTGTCTTCAATGTGAAAGCCCGAAGGCTTTCACACTGAAGCGGTGCGCTAGCAGGACCGCTCCAAAAGTCCTGCTAGCCGCTTCTTTACAGCGGTAAAGGAGCGGTGTGTTCACCGCTCCTTTACCGCGGTCTCCCATTGAAATCAATGGGACAGCGCGGTAATACCGCCCGCAAACCGCGTCAATAGCCACGGTTTGCGGGCGGTATTAACCCTTTTTCGGCCGCTAGCGGGGGTTAAATTAACCCCCCTAGCGACCGCATACCGCGGTAAGAACGACAGTATAGCAGCGCTGAAAATCGCCCTGCTATACCGCCACCGCTCCTGCCCGCCCCAGTGTGAAAGGGGTCTAAATGTGAAATCAGCGCTAATTAGCGAATCCGCGTACGCGCAAATGCCAATTTCCACTAAGTTTTTATATAGCACTGCACTGTAACCATGATCCATGTATGTGAAAGAAACATTTTTATATGAGATGTGCTCTATCTATTGATGTATATTGCAATTAGTATTCCTAGTTTTTTTCCTTCTTTTGCTAACGAATGCAGTTATGAATGATTATTACAGAGTAATGTCTGCTATTCTGTAAAGCTACATGTATTAAACATTTAGGTTACCCATTTGTTGTATGTTGTTTTTTTTTCATGTCTTTATTTTTTCATTTAGGTGGCTATAAAGCGGTAATTATTTATGTTCATTCTTTAATCATACTACACTATTATGCAGGTCTTGTACTTAGCACAATGGCTTAGTGGTCTGCTCAGATGTCTCCACAGCTCTCATGGTACAAGTTCAAATACCATCCAACAGCTATGTTTATTATTTGCACAAGCAAATTAAAATAAACAAACAAAGAAATGTAAACTGCCCGTTAGCTAGTGTGTGATGTTTGGAAGTCCCACACCATAATATTCTTGAGTTAAAGTGCATTGGCTAATTGGCATTTGCCTTTTTTCAGCATATGCTGCTTTGGCTAATTGGCATTTGCCTTTTTTTCACCAATACAATCTTTTAGTATCTCTCTGTGGGATTTGAACCCATGAGTGCTTCAAAGCCTTAAGCCTCGTACACACGACCGAGTTTCTCGGCAAGAACCAGCAAGAAACTTGCTGGTTCTTGCCGAGTAAATGGGTCGTGTGTACGCGGCTATCAGGTTTCTCGTCAAGAAAACCGGCAAGAATCTCAACGAGAAAAATAGAGAACCTGCTCTCTATTTTCTCGTCGGCATGTTTCTCGATGAGAAAAGTGTGTGTGTGTACACTTACCTGTCGATGTGGAAACCCGCGCATGCTCGAAATGACTTTGACGCATGCACAGTAGCTTCCTAGGCATAGGTAGGGTGTAGCAAGATGGCGGTGACGGCATCGAATGTGACGAGCGCACGCTCGTCGTAGTCGATGACGTCACCGCGTTCGTGTCATTCTAAAGAACCGCGGGTTCTTTGAATGGAGTGTGTGCACACTCGGCCGGGACAAGTTTCTTGTCCAAGAATCTCGTCAAGAAAAACTACAAGTTTTTTCCTGACGAGATTCTCGGCCGTGTGTACGAGGCTTGAGTTTTCTCAAGGTAGAAGTGCTGACCACTAGCCTATTGAGCATAGCACAAACATCTACTAGTGTGTGTAGGTTAAGGAGATATTTCTTGCACCTACAGGTAAGCCTTAATCTAGGCTTACCTGTAGGTGAAAGTTGTCTAAGTGGGTTTACAACCACTTTAATATTATAGTAACAACCATGCTCATGCGGATGTGGCATTGGCTAATAGGCATTCGCCTCTTTTCAGCATATGCTGCTGAGTGTTTGATGGTGGGACTACTTTATATTCTAGGTATAATAGTACTCAGCACAGTGACTTAGGCCCCTTTCACACTTGTGCGACCTGAAAGTTGTGTGATTTTGATGCGACTTTAAGCAATGCCTGTGTAATCTTGAGGTCTATGGACGCAGGAGTCGCAGGGAAAAGGCGCGCAAATTTCCGTCTGCATTTTTTCTGCGGTCCCAGGGAATGCCTGTGTAAACGTAAGGTCTATGAACCTTAACTCGTATCAAAGTCGGACCAAAGTAGTACAGGGACTACTTTTGAAGTCGGTGTGACTTGAAGTTGCACAGATATAAATGGTACACATTGAAAATCATGGGGTATGACTTGTCATGACTAGAGCTGGGAAAAAAATCGATTTTAATCTTGAATCGAGTTTTGAGTTCAAATCGATTCAGATTTGAAGAAAATCGATTTTTTTATATATTTTTTTTTTCCTTCAAAGTTTCCGTAGCAGGGCTGCAGGGGGCGTATCCGGAATGGCACTGGGTGGCGTTACCCCAATTACCTCTACTCGCCGCAGCCGCCACGAGTAGATGCAATGTAACACTAACTAACCGCAAGCCGCCGTCTGCCTACCTGTTTAGCGTGTCATGCAGACGGCGGCCATTGCAGTGTTCAAAAGCCGCGCCTCCCGAGTCCTCGTCGTCTGTGATAGGCGGAACACTCAATTTCACAGCAGGCAGTGTTCAGCCTATCAGGGACATCCTCTCATCCTCGTCTGTGTTATGAGGATGACCATGATAGGCGGAACACTGAATGCTGGGAAATTGAGTGTTCCGCCTATCACAGACGAGGAGGAGGCGCGGCTTTTGAGAACTGGAATGGCCGCTGGTGTAGCAGTAAAATCCATATACCATGAAAATCTGCATCAGGTACGGGCACAGTGATTGAAGCATGGGCACAGTGAGGCATTGGGCACAGTGAGGCATTGGGCACAGTGAGACACGGGCACAGTGAGGCACGGGCACAGTGAGGCACAGGAACAGTTCAATTCAACTAAGAGTAACCTCAAGATTTTTGGTTGTTTTATTAGCTAAATCCAAATACAGTATTAATAATTTGGATGTTTAACAATCTTTACTGCACACTGACTTTGCAGTTAGAGAAAGGGTTGTTGGGTTCTTTGTTGATGCACTGTAATTAATATAATTTAAAAAAATCGAATCGAATCATAAATCACGTTTTTTATAAAAAAAAAAAATCGCAGATTTTTTGGGGGAGGGAAATCGCCCAGCCCTAGTCATGACTTGACTCTGATGACAAAAGTCGCAGGAAAAGTCGCTTACGTGTGAAAGGGGCCTCAGCCCGACTTTGTGAGCGATTTCAGAGACATCAGGGCACTTTCCTGCACAGATGTCTAGTGAAATCACATAGGTCTCAACTGTCCCTGATTTGGAACAAAGTCCCTCTTATTTGTCCCTCATTTTGTTCTGATCTGTATAGTTTGATATAAAATGCCATTTTTATCTTTCAAAAAGGGTTTCCCAGTGCTAAACCTTTCATCTAATTTCTAAATTGCTTTGTTTGTTAATTCCCAAAGCCAATCTAAAGGGATATTATTGTTAAAAAAAGAAGCACTTGGGGGTTTAACTAATATTGTTTTTTTTATTTTTATATAATTCTCCTTAAACCTCCCTGGCGGTATGATTCTGTCTGGAATTATGTACCAAAAGCGGTACAATTATTTTGCATGGAAATTTGGTGTTATGTATTGTAGGCCTGCGATTCTTAAGCCCCGTACACACGGTCGGACTTTTGCCCAACAAACTTCGTTTTGAGCAAGTTGGACCAACAATCCGACCGTGTGTACGCTCCATCCGACAAAATTTTTTTGTTTGGTTTTGGATTTCATCGGACAAAAGTTGGGTCTGCAAACGGACAAACTTTTGCCCAACAAAAGTCCGATGGAGCAAAGTCCGACCGCGTGTACAGAAAACCATCGTACTTTTGTCCGATGGACAAAACAAATCATGTTAAAATCAACCAACAATAGCAGAAGTTGACCAAAGGGTGGCGGTAAAGAGCAGAAAAACCACGTGATGTTGGATGAAGTTTTAAGAAAGTTTGCAGAAAAGTCCTGTGGTGTGTATGCTATGGGTGTTCCCGACCAACTCCGTTCGGACAAAAAAACACGGAAAAGTCCGATGGAAGTCCGACCCGTGTGTACGAGGCTTTAGGAATAACTCACTTAAACCTGACCAAACAGGAGTCTAGTAGACATCCCGGGTATGATAAAGTTTATAACACTAAATCATAAATTATATTATAATAAATAACTATAAATAATTATAACAAATAATAATGTAATAATAATAAAAATTATTCAATAATGTAATCAAATCAAAAACACAGAAATTTGCTCAGTTGCAGAATTGTCGCTGTCATTAGATTTAGTGTTTGATGACGAATTTCACCACAAATCGCTATCGTTCAATTCTGCGAGTGATTCTAATTTATTGTCGCTGTTTTTTAGCTGGTCTAAAATCACTTTTGACATAAAGGGACACTTTTTGGTTGCTATGGGCAATCTCCAGTTTCCAGGCAGAAAGAACAGTTTTTATAATATAAAACTACATGCAGGACACGGGACTGACCACTAGGGACAAAGGGGGTGTGTTATTATTACATACAGCATACCTCCCAACAGGCACGGATTCTGCGTGTTTTTCCTGTACAGCACCCTCCTTCCCGCATTCCCGCGAGACTTGATTAATTCCCGCACAGCAGGAAGTGGAGAAACAAGCAGCGGTGGAAGCAGGTAAGCCCCCCCCCCTCCTCCGTGATCGGCGAAAACTGTTCCACGGCACCCCGGCACCCCCGCTCAACAACTTTCGTTGGCAGGGACGAATCTTTTTTAAAATGTCCCGCGGCACCCCCCCCCCCCCCCCCCCCGGCAGGGAAGAGGGGAGATCTGAATGTCCCGCGGTGATTACAGTATACTGATTATTATTATGATTACTTTTTTGAATTTGGCGCCGAACTCCGCCCCCGTGGGCCGCAACGTCGCAGGGAACGGAGCTCGGCAGTGAGGATCGAGCGAGGAGACACGGCTCACAGACACTGCGGAAGGACATCGCAGGATCCAGGGAACAAGGTAAGTTACTTCCCCTGGATACTGCGATGCAGCCCGAGTCTGGCTCGGGGTTGCCGCTTTTGGTATGTAAAACTCACCCCGAGCGGGATTACCGCTAAGGGGGTTAAGAAGGTGTTTTAGGAGGTGTGTCCTATGCCTACATACTTTTGCTAATAGGTGTCCCTTATACCCATCTCAAAAAGTTGGGAGGTAAGAAATCGCCTCCTGAAGTCGCCCAAAGTAGTGTAGGAACTACTTTTGGGAATCTGTGTGGCGTCGCACCAATTCCGACAGTTCTATTGCCGTCAATAGGCGCCGATTTGGCCTGCAATTTGACATGTCAATTCAGAGCTATGTGAACATGGGTGAAGTTGCAGAGATATGAATGGAACTCATGGGGGGTAACATTTAATGCGACTCTGAGGACCAAAGCTGCATGAAAAGTCACATAAGTGTGAAAGTAACCTAATGAGATTAAATGATAACACCTTTGAATAAAGCCCCATTTGCACTTGTGCGACCTTAAAATTGCAGAGCTTTGCCATGACTTGAAGCAATGTCTGTGTTATCTTGTGGTGTATGGACCTCAAATCACATCAAAGTCACACGAAGGTAGTGCAGGGATGAATTTGCCCCACTTTCAGGATGCACAAGTGACAATGGGGCCAAATTCAAAGATATCCTTGAATCTCTTTCACACTGCTGGGACCTGAAAGTCACACTAATTTGCTGCCACTTTGTCGCTGCAACTTGTCCCCAACTTCTGGGAATGCCTGTGTAATATTGCGCCCTATGTACCTCAAGTCACATGAGGCTCTGTTTCCACTATTGCAACCCTAAATTCGCAATTTTTTGCCGCGATTTTGATGCGACTTGGAGCAATGCCTGTATATTCTTGAGGTCTATGGACCTCAAGTTGTATCAAAGTGGGACCAAAGTAGTGCAGGGACTACTTTGAAGTCGCTGCGACTTGATGTCGCACAGATATGAACCATACTCATTGGAAATCATAGGGTATGACATGTAATGCGACTTTGCAGTCCCAAGTTGCATGACAAGTCGCACTAGTGGAAACCGAGCCTGAAAGTCACACCAAAGTAGTACAAGGACTACTTTGAAGTTGGTGTGACTTAAAGTAGCACAGATATGAATGGTTATCATTGAGAATCATGAAAAGTCGCCCAACTGTGAATCAAGTCATATATTTTAATAGAAAGGAGCTCTCATTTATACTTGCATAGTCCTTACTGATTTACATCAGCAGAACAAATGCAGGAAGTAGTGATGTGTGCACATGGGCCAGAAGCAAACGTGTGGTGATGCCAAACAAATCAATGAAGCCCACCCACACCAAACCCCCCCCCACCTTGAGTAAGCACAAGTACATATCCTACACTTACCCAGCAAATCAGCAGCACTTCCTCTTTGCTAAAGAGGGACCCACCATGTCCACCTAGATGGAGATCCTGACCAGCACAGGAACTTCCGGGTGATTACAATGACTCATTTCCGGGTCAGGAGGTGAAACCACGCTCTGTTGATTGCAGCTGAGAATATTTGATCTCAATCACGATTAGAATTTATTATTTGCAGATATGCAAATCTGTATTTCTACATATGATATTTGAAGGTAAACTTAAGGGAGTTTGATAAGAAATGGTGTCTCTGGGATAGCAGCAGGTGAATTACAAAGGCAAAGGGCCCAGTTTGAGCCCTGCTTCACACTGACGGCGGGAGGAAATCATTCAGCTGAACTCATACGATTTTCATTCCCGCATGTCAGTCCCGACTGCAGGGGGGGGGGGGGACATCAGAGACATCTGTGCAGGTTTCTGCACTGATATCAATACAAATCACACAGATTTGACATGTCAAATCGCACCAATGTGAACCAGAGCTGACACATACAACACTGCCTATCCTCCAGCAGAATTCATTACCTGCAATTCTCCACAGCTGTTATATATAAAGATTCCACCTTTATCATTTACTTGCAGGTGTGCTGAAGCCTAGGTTTACATTGGGGGATTCGTCATGCAATTTCAGAAATCAAATCGCATGACTATTGGTGGCAATGGCACTGTTCCAATCGATGCAACCCCAATTTTGTGGCGCCGCACCGATTTACAAAAGTAGTTCCTGCACTACTTTTGCCGATTTCAGGTGCGACTTCACTAGACATTTGTGTATGAAGCCACACAGATGTCTATCAAGTAGTACCTAAAATTGCGCTAGCTTAAGTGAAGTAGCGCGATTTCAAAGTAGCATCAATGTGAACAAGGGCAAAGAGATTCGTTTTTTGATGCACAAATCCATATAGAAATAAAATATTAAGGATTTTGCACTTTGCCAAAAAAAAAAAAAAAAGCGCACACACACCAAAGCTCAATAACGTACTTTTATTTTGCTAGCAGAAACAAAATTATGAACATTCATTTACTAGCGTCAAATAAATTTGGACAGGATACATGGTGCTACATTTAGCAATTGGATTTTAAGGGCCCTGCTCATAGGAGCTTACAATCTAAAATTTGTCAAAACCTTTAGAGTGCACACAGCTTTACTTTTAGTGTATAACGGGCAACACATCACATTTTTATCTGCAAGAATATAGAAACATACTCAAGTCATTATTCTTACAAAGCATTCCAACATAATAATAAAAAAGACACATGTTCAAAACACCCACCCCCACCCCACAATCCACATATACATACATTGGTGACCTTGTTCTGCTGGAATCTGCATTTCTGTGTACATGATTAAGCAATGAGATCCAAGAGTAGAAGGTCAGCAGATGCTTCCAAACGATTTTGCATGGTCAGACAGGAACAATACACACACAATTTTTGATTGAAAAAATGCACGAGAATTTCAGCAAATAACACTAGTTGGGGGATTTGTCAATCTGCACAATATCATTTCTTCTCCCCCCCCCCACAAATCACAGCAAAAAACCTGGCCTTCTCAGACCAAACGATCACCCATACTGCAGGCCTTTATATAAGAGGGGTTGTATTGTTAGCACACTGACACGCGCCCAATAGAAGTATACGCCCAATAGAAGTACACGCCCAATAGAAGTACACGCCCAATAGAAGTATACGCCCAATAGAAGTACACGCCCAATAGAAGTATACGCCCAATAGTAGTACACGCCCAATAGAAGTATACGCCCAATAGAAGTACACGCCCAATAGAAGTATACGCTCAATAGAAGTACACGCCCAATAGAAGTATACGCCCAATAGAAGTACACGCCCAATAGAAGTACGCGCCCAATAGAAGTACACGCCCAATAGAAGTATACGCCCAATAGAAGTACACGCCCAATAAAAGTACACGCCCAATAAAAGTACACGCCCAATAGAAGTACACGCCCAATAGAAGTACACGCCCAATAGAAGTATATGCCCAATAGAAGTACACGCCCAATAGAAGTACACGCCCAATAGAAGTATACGCTCAATAGAAGTACACGCCCACCAGTATCTTTCAATCTGTCTCTTTATGTATGTCTAAAGTGATTTCACCTGATGGGCAGGAACACATAATACTATTTACAACTGTGTTAGCCCTTGGCTATGTGCATCAAATCTCCAACTACAGGCCAAAGATCCAAGTCCATTTGCATGCAAATAAACAAAGCAACAGTTTTCTAAGCATATGTACCTGTGCAGTGTAAACCCTACAATTTTAAATGTCCAAGTCCCTGGGTATGATTAGTGCTAACAAACATTAACATCAGTCCCTGGCTCCAATGAGCTTCCAATCTAAAGTCCAAAACAAACTTTTTTACATTAGAGACTATTTTGACAGGAGACAAATAAAATGCCAGCATGTCTTTGGATTGTGGTGAGAAACCCACACAGGGAAAACATATAAACTTCAACACAAGCATGTTGGGGAATTGAACCAGCAACCCCAGTGCTGCTAGACGGAATTTCTACCCACTTATCCACCAGGCAGCCTCACACATGTTCTCTGCATCTCTGTGGTGTGAACCAGCCCTAAGTCCATAGCCAAGTTCTGTGTCTCCAAGCAATATACAATATATTGGCCTAAGTAATGGGACGCCTGCCTTTAAACGCACATGAACTGTAATCGCATCCCAGTCTTAGTCCATAGGGTTCAGTATTGAGTTGGCCCACCCTTTGCAGCTCTAACAGCTTCAACTCTTCTGGGAAGGCCGTCCACAAGGTTTAGGCGTCTGTCTATGGGAATGTTTGACCATTCCTCCAGAAGCCCATTTGTGAGGTCAGGCACTGATGTTGGACGAGAAGGCCTGGCCTGCAGTCTCCGCTCTAATTCATCCCCAAGGTGTTCTGTTGTGTTGAGGTCAGAACTCTGTCCAGGCCAGTCAAGTTCCTCCACCCCGAACTCACTCATCTATGTCTTTATGGACCTTGCTTTGTGCACTGGTCCAAATCATTTGGTAGAGGGGGATTATGGTGGGGGGTTGTCTTTCAGGGCTTGGCCCCTTAGTTCCAGTGAAGGGAACTCTTAAGGCATCAGCATACTGAGACATTTTGGACAATTTCATGCTCCCAACTTTGTGGGAACAGTTTGGGGATGGCCCCTTCCTGTTTCAACATGACTGCTTACCAGTGCACAAAGCAAGGTCCATAAAGACATAGATGAGTGAGCTTGGGGTGGAGAAACTTGACTGGCCTGCACAGAGTCCTGACCTCAACCCGATAGAACTCCCTTTGGCTGAATTAGAGCAGAGACTGCGAGCCAGGCCTTCTCATCCAACATCAGTGCCTGGCCTCACAAATGCACTTCTGGAAGAATGATCAAACATTCCCATAGACACCCTCCTAAACCTTGTAGACAGCCTTCCCAGAAGCTGTTCTAGCTGCAAAGGGCGGGGCCAAATCAAATTTTAAACCTACGGACTCAAGCCTCGTACACACAAACGAGTTTCTCGGCAAGAAATGACAAGAAAACTGCCGAGATACCTTTCTTGCCGAGAAAATCATTCGTGTGTATGGTTTCTCGTCAAGAAAACCGACAAGAATCTCGACGAGAAATATAGAGAGCCTGGTCTCTATTTTCTCGTTGAGATTCTTGTCAGCCTGTTTCTCGACGATAAAAGTGTGTGTGTGTACACTTACCTGTCCTCCAGGAAGCCCACGCATGCTCGAAATGACTACGACGCATGCGCGGTAGCTTCCTAGGCATAGTTAGGGTGTAGCAAGATGGCGGCGACGGCATCGAATGTGACGAGCGCACGCTCGTCGTAGTCGATGACGTCACCACGTTCGCTCCGTTCAAAGAACCGCGGGTTCTTTGAATGGAGCGTCTGTACACTCGGCCGGGACAAATTTCTTGTCTAAGAATCTCGTCAAGAAAAACGACGTGTTTTTTCCTGACGAGATTCTCGGCCGTGTGTACGGGGCTTAAGGCTGGGCTGCCATTAAAGTTCATGTGTGTGTAAAGGCAGGCGTCCCAATACTTTTGGCTAAATTGTGTATCTGGCAATATTTACAATCTTGGTGGAACCCTCCTACACATAAATACGACATTTAGACATAGTTTTAGGACCTGGGAGATGAGACAACTTCTCTACATGAAGCAGCATGTTGGGGATTTGAACCCAGACACTCAAGGATGCTAAGCAGAAGTTCTAACCTCTAAGCCACGGAGCTGCCACATGTGAGATCCTCATGCACGTAAATACTGCATTTCTTTGGACATACAGGTGATGGAATTACATTACTCAAGAGTTATTCTTCTTGATTTATTCTGTGATATTTGGTGTTTTTTTGGGGGGTGAGTTTGGAATAGTGACATTACCCTCAAATTTTGGGGAATTACATTTTTATTTCTGATGTTGGAACACATATCAGATTTTTGGGGCTCAAATTATGATTATTTAGAAATAATAAAAAGCACAAAAAAATGTGACTAATTTTAAATTTGTATCAGCAATAGTATTGATTGTGGTTTGTAAAGACACCTGTGTGATTTGGGTAAAGATTGGTGTGATATGGAGAGTAACAAGTGAAAGTGACAGAGAAAAATATATTTTACCAAAACATTCCACATTCTAGCTTTCTTTAAAAACAAAATATTTTAATTAGAAGCAACATTGTTGCAAAGGAAAATTTATTTCAGAGAAAGATACATTTCATCTCAACATTAAAGGGATTTATTTGTGAAAGTTACAATTGTATCATTAGAATCAATGGCTAAAACCTGCATTGGACTATAATAGAGCAGATTTCCACTTCCAAAACATGCTCTTTAATTAGCTCTCATTTCGGTATTTACTATAACTCTTGTGAAAAAATTCACTTGAGTTAAAATTTGAGTTATTTCATCTCTGAGCATGCTCAGTTTAGTTTGCAAATAGTTGTCCAAAAACTGGCATTTTTTTACCTCTCAGGCCTCGTACACACGACCGAGTTTCTCGGCAAGAACCAGCAAGAAACTTTCTGGCAGAGATGTCTTGCCGAGAAATTCGTTCGTGTGTATGGTTTCTCGTCAAGAAAACCGACAAGTAATCTCGACGAGAAAAGTGAGTGTGTGTATACTTACCTGTCCTCCGGGAAGCCCGCGCATGTTCGAAATGAATTCGACGCATGCGCGGTAGCTTCCTAGGCATAGGTAGGGTATACCAAGATGGCGGCGACGGCATCGAATGTGACGAGCGCATGCTCGACGTAGTCGATGACGTCACCGCGTACACTCCTTTCAAAGAACCGCGGGTTCTTTGAATCGAGCGTGTGTACACTCGGCCGGGACAAGTTTCTTGTCCAAGAATCTCGTCGAAAAAAACGACATGTTTTTTTTCGACGAGAATCTCGGCCGTGTGTACGAGGTTTCAGACTTTTAAAGATATTTCAGTGTAGAAATCACTTTTTCACACAGTTTAAAAGCAGATTATCTTTAACCACTTCAATACCATGCACTTATACAGCTTCCTGCCCAAGCCAATTTTGAGCTTTCAGCACTGTCGCAATTTGAATGACAATTGCGCGGTCATGCTACACTGTACCCAAACAAATTTTTTTATCATTTTGTTCCCACAAATAGAGCTTTCTTTCGGTGGTATTTGATCGCCTCTGCGATTTTTAGCGCAACAAATAAAAAAAGAGCAAAAATTTTTTAAAAAAACTATGTTTTTCTTTGTTTCTAATAATTTTTTTTGTAAATAAGTACCTTTTCTACTTCAATGACGGGCACTGATAAGGCAGCACTGAAGGGCACTGATAAGGCGACACTGATGGGCACCGATGAGGTGGCACCAATGAGGTGGCACTGATGAGGTGGCACTGATGGGCACTGATGATGGGCACTGATAGGCGGCACTGATATGTGGCACTGGTATGCGGCACTGATGGGCACTCATAGGTGGCACTGATTTGGCACTCATAGGCGGCACTGATTGGCACTCATAGGCGGCACTGATGGGCACTCATAGGCGGCACTGATGGGCACTCATAGGCGGCACTAATGGGCACTTTTAGGCGGCACTGATGGGCACTTATGGGTGGCACTGATAGGTGGCACGGACGGGCACTGATAGGTGGGCACTTATGGGCACAGATGGGCACGGATGGGCACTGATAGGTGGCACTGATGGACACTAGTAGGTGGCACTGGTGACACTGCTGCCTAGCAATGCCAGCCACCACACATTATTTTCTTGGCATGATAGTGCCAGTCAGTGCCCATTTGTGGGCACTGATTGGCATATTTTTTTATGTTTTTTTTTTATATATATTTTTTTTTACTACATGTGGATGGCCATGGGGGCCATCCACATGCTTGGGGCTTCCCTGGTGGTCCAGTGTGGGTATCCGAGGGGGGACTGCGCTGATAAACAATCAGCGCGAACCCCCCCTGTCAGGAGAGCCGCCGATCGGCTCTCCTCTACTCGCGTCTGTCAGACGCGAGTGAGGAAGAGCCGATCAACGGCTCTTCCTGTTTACTTCCTGATCAGCCGTGATTTGACATGGCTGATCACATGGTAAAAAGCCTCCGACGGAGGCTTTTTACCGAGATCAGTGTAGCGGTGGGTCAGACTGACCCACCGCTCCACCGATCGCCGCGATGCGTGCCCCCTCGGGCGCGCGGCGGCTGTTATCCCGCAGGACATCATATGACGTCCAGTGTGGATAACAGAACCACTTCCCGGACGTCAATTTGCTATTGACTGGGCGGGAAGTGGTTAAATAATATACAGCATATTTCAGTACCATGTAGGCAATTATTTCACGCTCTAAACATTATTTCCATGTGCACAACTCCAGCTTTGAGTAGAGTAAGGATTTGGGCGCTATTTGGATTCTGGGAGCTATAGTAAATTCGATTTTGGGAGTATTTTCTCTCCAGCGCTATAGTGAATACCGTTTTCGCACTAATTAGCGCAAATTGCTGCGAATCGCGCTAATTAGCGCGGATTTGCGGCAATTTGCGCTAATTAGCGCCGCGGCGCTATAGTAAATTACCCCCATAGATACAAAAATATATGTTAGACATCAGTACATTGGTAAATTTCACATATGAAACCTTTCCATGAGACCTGGATATAGCATTAAAATGACTGGCAACAATCTAGGATGGCTGTGAATTAGGTTTTAACGCGTTTCACGAGAGGAATCTCGCTTCTTCGGGAGAAGCACAGGAAAGTTTAGTCGATGAGAATATCCTGGCCTACTGGCACCCTGTAAAAGCGGCTAACTATAAAGTGGACAGGAGGTGGATGTGTTCCAATGAGTGTAACCACCCAAGGACAAAAAAGTCTTCAAAGAAGAAAAATGATAAAAAATAATAAATAAATGGAATGCCATCAGTTCCACCAATCTTCCCCCAGGAGCTGTGTAAGGGCGGGGGAGATAAAACCCAGTGAGAAGCACAAGGACCGGAGCCTGGATGATGGATGTCAGTCCAACATGGGGAAATGCCCACACTCTAGGACAGTGATGGTGATTGGTGAACCTTGGCACCCCAGATGTTTTGGAACTACATTTCCCATGATACTAATGCACTCTGCAGTGTAGTGGAGCATCATGGGAAATGTAGTTCCAAAACATCTGGGGTGCCAAGGTTCGCCATCACTGGTCTAGGAGGAGGACAGACCACAGTAACAGGTGGTCGGTTCAAATGTCCAACATATAGTACATACACACAGCTGGGTTCACACTGTGGGGTTAAATTACTAAAGGCTAATTTGCAAGTGCAGTTGCTCCAGAGCTTAGGAAATGAGGGAAAACTCTGCTGATTTCCATCATCCAATCATGTGTAAGCAAAAATGCTGTTTTGCTTTTATTTCCCCTTGAATGTGATTGGGTATTCTTTGCAAAGTCAAGCTTCACCTCATTTGCTAAGCTGCAAAGTCTATTTGCCTTTAGTGAATCAACCTCTATGAGATGTTTCTCAGGAGTGCAGTTCCTCTGAAGGCCACAAGGTGGTGATCTCGCTTCTACCCAGACAGAAACGCTCTACAACAGATAGGAAGTGATGTCAGGTACAGACAGGAAGTGATGTCAGGTACAGACAGGAAGTTCCAGGTTAAAGTTGAGCCAGCAGGAAATAGAGAGGAGACATTGCTGGAAGTGGCAGCAGAGGAGGTAATAAGATCTTATTTTCTATTTACACCCAGTAACCCCCCCCCTCATGTCCGTCCTCTTCCTCCATAGTCACTGTGACGTCTTTTATCTCCAGCAGATGATGATACACACATATATAGTGTGGAAACCTAGATTAAAGCGTAGTTCCACCCAAAAATGGAACTTCTGCTTTTCGGAACCCTCCCCCCCTCCGGTGTCACATTTGGCACGTTTCAGGGGGGAGGGGGTGCAGATACCTGTCTAAGACAGGTATTTGCACCCACTTCCAGGCAAAGACTCCCGTGGGAGTCACGCCACTTCCCGTCCCACCGCGCTGTCTCCTGGTTCCTGGTCCCAGGAGAGAGTGGGGACCAGTGGGAGCGCGCCGCGCTACTCACGCATGTGCAGTAGGGAACTGGGCAGTGAAGCTGCAAGACTTCACTTTCTGATTCCCTTACCGAGGATGGCGGCGGGGGCAGCAGAGAGAAGAGTCTTCTGCTGCTGACATCGTGGGCACGCTGGACAGGTAAGTGTCCATTTATTAAAAGTCTGCAGCTGCAGTATTTGAAGCTGCTGGCTTTTAATATATATATATTTTTTGGGACCTCCACTTTAACCCCTTCAGGGTCAGAACATTCCCCCACTTACGAGACCGGAACATTCTCTTCATATTGGAGATGTGTCACCTTTCCCACCAATCGCCTTCTCACCTTATCAGTCTATACTAACGGATTATAAGATATTACAGGATTTTTTATTTTTAGTGGTGGATTTATAAGGCATACTTTTGTATTTTATAAGCGTTATGTAGATATATTGAGGGATAATAACTATTCCTGATGTCTGTGAAGGTTCAACACAAGGGATGTGTCTGGATGGTGACTGTATCATTGTGTGTGTCAGGTTCCTATAAGGTGTCAGGATGTCACTGTCTATTTCTCCATGGAGGAGTGGGAGTATTTAGAAGGACACAAGGATCTCTACAAGGACGTCATGATGGAGAATCAGCCGCCCCTCACATCACCGGGTAAGAGGAGACTTTATTGTAAAGGAGAGAGCAGTACGGAGGCTCCACCTAGATCCCCCATCATCTGATAAACACATAGAAACAATGGATTCAGTCAGTGTGTGTGTTTCCTACAGATGGATCCAATAATGGGAACCCACCAGAGAGATGTCCCCGTCCTCTGTATTCCCGGGATTCCACACAGGAAGGTCACACCATCCCCCACCATCATCAGGTAGGTGAGGAACAATCACTGATAGTATCATTAGGATCTGTAAATTATCTGCATTGTTACCATTGATGTCATTTTTATTATATATTCAGAGTGGAAATCTGAGAGATTCTAAAGTTGAGGTGAAAGAAGAGATAAAAGAGGAGGATGAGGAGGATGGGGTGATGGAGGAAGAACACAAAGATCTGTACCAGGACACCATGGTGGAGTCATCCAGCTACAGGAACCCACCAGAGAGATGTCCCCGTCCTCTGTATTCCCGGGATTCCACACAGGGAGGTCACACCATCCCTCAATATTGCAAGGTTAGTGGGACGGAGCATCTAAAACATGGACTGGTGGAGATGATGTGGATTTTGTATGTAATCTTATATCTTACAGATGATATTTTCTCTCATTTTCTTGGTTTAGAGTGGAGATCCAATCGATATAGAATTTGAGGTGAAATCAGAAGAAGAAGAGACGTATGTGAGGGATGATCAGCAGTCTATGGAGGAGGATGGAATAACGGGGACATTTATAGAGGAGGACACTCCTACAGAGATCAGCACAGGTGGGTCATTAACACTAAATCCATTCCTCCACCCATACTGCTCACTGATTGGTCCAGAGTAGGGCGGGGACTGGGTGATAGCCTGTAATCCCCTGGTCACTGTCCTGAGCTGTGTTCCCCTTCCTGCATTTTTCTCGGATAATCTTCATTGATTCACTGAATGAATACCAATATTATGAGTCCCGACCACTACACTATATCATTTATATTGTAGATTACATACTCCTGACCCCTGCACTATATACTCTGTTGTACATTACATACTCCTGACCCCTGGACTATATCCTTTATATTGTACATTACATACTCCTGATCCTTGCACTATATACTCTATGTCAGGGGTAGGCAAATTTAGAGCGATGGAGATCTACTTGAACAACACTGGTGAAGTCAAAGATCACTGGGCACAGTGTCCTGTTTTTAGGGCCGGTTCACACCAGAACGCAGTGCCAGAAAGGCATGTTCCATGTGTTTTTCTTGCACTGTGTTACAAAACGCAATGACTTTGTGATCTGCTGCGGGTGATGATGCATTGTTAATCCAAAATGTAGATCGCAAACACAGTGGGCTTGTAATACCATATAAGAGAGTGCAGGATTTGGGAGTGCGCTACGCTCAGAATGCAGGGATTAGGAGTGTGTTACTCTCAGAATGCAGGGATCAGAAGTGCGTTACCCTCAGAATGCAGAGATCAGGAGTGCGTTACCCACAGAGGGCAGGGAGCAGGAGTGCGTTACTCTCAGAATGCAGGGATCAGGAGTGAGTTGTCCTCAGAATGCAGGGATCAGGAGTGCGTTACCCTCAGAATGTAGGGATCAGGAGTGCGTTACCCTCAGAAGGCAGGGATCAGGAGTGCGTTACCCACAGAAGGCAGGGATCAGGAGTGAGTTGTCCTCAGAATGTAGGGATCAGGAGTGCGTTACCCTCAGAATGTAGGGATCAGGAGTGCATTACCCTCAGAATGTAGGGATCAGGAGTGCGTTACCCTCAGAATGTAGGGATCAGGAGTGCGTTGTGCTCAGAATGCAGGGTTAAGAAGATGTGCGTTACCCTCAGAATTCAGGGATCAGGAGTGAGTTGTCCTCAGAATGCAGGGATCAGGAGTGCGTTACCCTCAGAATGTAGGGATCAGGAGTGCGTTGTGCTCAGAATGCAGGGTTAGGAAGTGTGTTACCCTCAGAATGCAGGCATCAGGAGTGCGTTGTGCTCAGAATGCACGGATGGGGGGGTGACATGAAGGGTGGTAGAGGACACTGCTATGGGGGTGTCCTCTCGCCCCATCTTTCCTCCCATTGCACTGTTACATTGCATTCTACCCGTGCACACATGATACCGAGAAGCAGCACAGTTCTGTACAGGGGGCAGGAGCTGGGCGAGTGACTTTTCATAATAACAAGCTGGTGATTGGTTGCTTAGGACCTAGCAACCAATCACCTGCGTGTTAACTCAAAAACGTAATTCTGCCAGCTCGCCCTTCTTCCTGAGCTGTGCTGCCTCTTGCTCTCTGCCATTCACTAATGACAGCGGTGGAGGAGGCAGGAGGGGAGGGAGAGAGGAGGACTGAAGGCTTGGCGGAGGAGGCTGAGGGTGCAGTGAAGACCAGCACTAACAGTAGGAGGCGGGGTCCGGCAGAGCAGACCTGCTCCCGATCTACCTGTCACCTACCCACGGTCCACAGGTAGCCCATGATCAATGGGTTGCCGACCCCCACTCTATATTGTAGATTACACACTCCTGACCCCTGCACTATATACTCTATGTTGTACATTACATACTCCTGACCCCTGCACTATATACTCTGTGTTGTACATTACATACTCCTGACCCCTGCACTATATAATCTATGTTGTACGCTTCATAGTCCTGATACTATTGGGTCCTAATACACCGATCAGCCATACCTCTATGAACACGGACAGGTGTGAGTTTAGGAAATGGAAATGACACAGAATTCTTAATGTTGCAGTTTGAGAAGCTCCAGAGTTTTTGGTATGATCAGAGAAATCTGTGTTTGAAGCTTTCTCCGGGTCTGGTTTGTTTTTCTAGATTGGGGACTGGAGTTTGAAGGCTCCAAAGTTTTGTGGTTGGGACAGAACCTTCGACCCTGTGTCCGGGTTTTTACCGCTCCCTTCCTCCTCTGAATGGACAGAGTTAGTGATCAGTACTGACTGTTCATAAATGAAGCATAGTAACCTGTGTTCATTCATAACAGTGTTTCCCTTATTGTCTTTCAGGACAGCACATAAGAGAGTGGCTCCACCCACTAGGAAACAGGAAACACAATCTCCACCATAATTTAAAAGGAGGCGACTCCCCACATCTCGTCAGTTTTTGTGTTTTCCTCCGGCAAGGGAACACCTAGTAGGAGTCAGGTCTCTTAAGGTGCTGTCCTGAGAGACTAAGGCTGCCTACCCCACCATACCTTTTGTCCTCCAGAGAGTCCGATCCTCCCACACCACGCCAGTGGGCAGTTGGTAAGTGGGCTCCTTCTCCCCTTTCAGCTCAGCGGAGCAAGGACTGGTCCTGGAGCCGCTCCTTAGGCGGCGGCAGCCGTTCGCAGGGTTTTTTTGAACCGCATGTCGGTGTTACAGGCCGCCGCCATCTTTTTGGAGGCTGAGTAGTGACTCGGCTAGCAGGAAGTGAGGTATCCTGCAAGGGGCGGCACCGGGATCAGGCGCAAACGTCATTTCTGGTGGAACTCGCGCAGGGGGAGAGGGGAGGAGAGGTTCTGGTGCCTATAAATGCGGTTCCGGTCCGACGCAGCGGCGTCTATGGACTCCGGAACCGCCGCTTTTGATGCCACAGAACAAGCGCTGATCCATGATGGAGAACGTGACAGCAGCGAGTGGGACAGGCACCAGCAAGGCCCAGGTAAGGGGGTATGTGGGATCTACCCTGTTTACTGTAGGTGTCTCTCTCTATATGCATTTTTTTTCCCCCTTGGTGGCTGGGGCCTGTCTGGGCACAGGGTGTTGGCTGTTAGACTAACTGTGCACCTGGGTGAGCTCGTTAGGAGGCAGGTTTGACTCACTAAAAAGGGATGCTGGTGTTTTTTTCTCTTTTTGTATTTTTTATGTGGCAGGCTAAGAGCTCTGACCCTTCTATCAAAAAGAGATGTCCCTCATGTAAAGCAAAGTTACCAGAGGGCTGGAAGAAAGCTTTATGCCAGATTTGTGTTGATTCCTTAGTGAAGGAAGAAGCTTCTTCTGCATGCAGCGATTTAATCGCATCAGTCAAGAAAGAGCTAGATGCTACCATACAATCTTTTCGCTCTTCTCTTGCAACACCATCCCTGAGTCAGCCAACTACCTCAGGATCCTCTCAGGGCTCACAATTAATCCCAGGGCTAGAGGCTGAAACTGGCCCTCCTACCCAAAGGGAACATTCCCCCTCTCACTCCAGAGAAGATGAGGAGGAAGAGGAAGAAGAAGAGGCAGGAGATGCACCTTCAAAATACAAACTGTCCTTAGAGCAAGTAGACAGTTTGTTGAAAGCAATATATGCAACATTGGGAATAGATAAAGAAAAGAAAGAATTATCGCTGCATGACCGAATGTATGCAGGGCTTAGTGAAACATAAAGTCGCACTTTCCCTGTGCATTCAGTAATCTCGGAAGCCATTAAAAAGGAATGGGCTGATCCAGAGAAAAAAACATTTTTCCCAAGATCGCATAGAAGACGCTTTCCGTTCAATGAAGACCCAGATGCGCTTTGGAATAAAACTCCAAAATTAGACGCAGCGTTTTCACAAGTTTCCAGGTCAACCGACTTGGCATTTGAAGACATGGGTGTACTCAAAGATCCCATGGACAAAAGGATGGATCAGCAGCTTAAAAAAGCTTGGCAATCCATTATGGGTAACCTTAAACCAGCTATGGCGACTACCTGTGTTTCTAGAAACATGGAGTTCTGGCTTAATCAGCTTAAAGCTCATATTATAGCAGACTCACCTAAGCAGGAGATCCTTGGTTCTTTTTCTACCCTAGCAGCAGCTGTGGCTTATATTTCTGACGCCTCTGCAGAATCAATTAGGACAGTGGTCATCAACCCTGTCCTCAGGGCCCACTAACAGGCCAGGTTTGCAGGATAACTGAAATGCATCACAGGTGATATCATTTGCTGCTCAGTGATTGCAGTATTCTAGTCTGCATCTCTCTAAGGTAATACATAAAACCTGGCCTGTTAGTGAGCCCTGAGGACAGGGTTGATGACCACTGAATTAGGATGTCAGCCAGATCTGGGGCCTTAACCAACTCAGCCAGGAGAGCTCTATGGCTTAAGACATGGCCAGGGGACGCAGCTTCCAAAAGTAGGTTATGTGGAATTCCTTTTTTTGGAGATCTTTTGTTCGGTCCTGATCTGGATTCTATTTTAGATAGGACAGCGGACAAAAAGAAGTCCTTTCCTGTTAAAAAGAAAAAACAACCAGTTAAGCGGTTTTTTCGACCTCAAAAAAATCAGGATCAGGGAAGCAGGCCCCAAGAAAAAAGAAAGAATTGGTCGGCGCTGTGACGAACGCGTGTGTCAGATCCCCGCCCTCCGCGCTAACTTGCGTCGAAGGACCGGCCAACCCCACACTGCGCTGTCACCTGCGTAACAATGCCCCTCTCAGCTACATCCAGCACAAAGATTTTCCAGCTTGCGGGACGACAATCTAAGTGCCAGCAGCCTGAGAGCGATTGTTACCGGGTTAATGTCACAATTAACCCTTTATCTGCCACCACCAACAGTGATCAGGAAGCGTTGGTACTCCCATAAATTAACAATACCAATTATGATTTTAGAATAAGCGTCTGCAGCACACACTGTCACCACAGACAGGTCTGCGCAGAGCCCTACAGTAGCGCTCTTCAAGAGGCAGGTTCGTTATAGCTTGCATTAAGAGTTTCAGAGGCAAGAGTAACACTTTTCAACATAAGGGTTTATTTTGAAAAGGGTCAAGTTGGTGCAATAAAATGTTACAGAAAAATATGTTTCAAGAGATAATACTATACAGCCACAAGATTAAGGTAGAAATTAGAAGTAGAAGAATACTTGCAATTAAATGTCCAAAGGTTGAGCAATGTTTCCGGTTCTCCACTGGGCAGAGGTTCTTGCTTAAATGTCCAAATGATAGCTCTGCAGATGTTATTTCTTTGATGGTCAAGGAGAACTGCTTGTGCTCTCTGAGAGCTCCTTTTTCTCTCAAACTCCAGGGGGTGTTGACAGTGACCAATGACCAATGGCTGGTCGTTCTGAAATAGGGCTGAGCCCTGGGAGGTGTCTCACTCATTTCTACTTTTTGAGATACATTTTCATAACCCTTAATCTCTACGTTTTACAGACTAATAATTTCCATAATCTTATTCAGTGTAATTTTAGCGTTAAGACAAGTACAAACATGACGATTCTGTCACCTTGCATTGGTCCAGGGGACATAAAGGCCACACCTCGTTTTCCTTAAGGCCTGTCATATCCATGTTTGGACTTGACGCGTTACAAATTCTCTGAGGAGACTGAATATATTTATGTTATGACAGTGCGTTTTGTTATTTGGAAGTTATGAAACATGTTGAATTTCCATACTCAATTCTTCCTGTGTAAAGCTTGAGGGTCACTCAGGGTTTTACGACCCTGGCCTGTTATAACTCTGAGGCTTTACAAAGGTGACAGCTTTACGACCGGTCAGGAACTGCTAAGCCCCTTATCAAACCTAGCTTCCTCTGCCGAGATAAGGGATGTTTGATGTAGAAAGCTTGGAATCTCCGATAACTGTTTGAAATAAACCCTGCAAATTCCTTAGGGATGAGGGAGGGGGAAGAGCGTTCAATTCAAATGTACAAGGTTTAGCTAAAACTTTCATGGGAGCTTCTAACACAAAATGGATGCCTGCCTCACCAAAATGGTTGCACTAATGCTCTAGGCAGGTGTCCATTTTGTGAGATCGTCACAGGCGCATAAAGGTAAAGGAATGTCCTCTTTAATCCTCCTGCGCCAACCAATAAAACGCAATGACTTGTCATTGCCTGTGGGGGGAAGGCTTCAAAAATTCCTTCCTCTTTGGGCAAGCGTGACGGAAAACACATTTATTTTGGACACGCTGGCCTAGGGATACAAAATAGAACTTTTGGATCTTCCTCTAGAAAGATACTGTGTAACAAACCTGCCAAGGGACACAACAAAGGCCCTAGCCATGAAAAACCTCTTGGAGGATCTGATGAGACAGGGTGTTGTGGTTCAGGTATCTCCAGAGGAACGTTACCGGGGTTTCTATTCCCAAATCTTCCTGATAAGGAAACCATCAGGAAGCTTCCGTCTCATTCTCACTTTAAAACCGTTAAACAAGTCAGTCCAATACAGGCGGTTCCGCATGGACTCCATTTTTTCGGTGAGAAATCTCTTAGTCAAGGGATGCTTCATGGCATCAATCGACTTAAGAGACACATACCTGCATGTGCTTATAGCCCCTCGGTCTCAAAAATACCTAAGGTTGGCAATAAATATGGGGAGGGAGGTGCTTCATTTCCAATTCAAGGCCCTCCCGTTTGGTCTTTCATCCGCCCCGCGGATATTCACCAAGATAATGGCGGAAGCTCTAGCTCCTCTCCGTCTACAGGGAATCTCGGTCATCCCTTATCTGGACGACCTCCTAATTTTTGCCCCTTCCAGAGAGAGGTTGCAGGTAGATCTAACCAAGGACCGCAGTCATCTGGAAGCCTTGGGCTGGATTGTAAACACTCAAAAATCAAATTTCAATCCTGCTCAAAGAGTTCAGTTTCTAGGTTATCTGATAGATTCTGTAGAGCAAAGGATTTTTCTCCCAGAAGAAAAGAAAGACAAGGTCTTCAGACAAACCAGGAGGTGTCAATCAGGAGGATTATGTCAGTCCTGGGTACCTTAACCTCAACAATGTCGGCCATTCAATGGGCGAGGCTCCATTTCAGGCCCCTCCAGAGTTTTCTTCTACAGGTATGGGATCACAGCCCAGAAACCTTAGACACAAAAGTAAAACTTCCCACCAGGGTCAAGAGGACTCTTTGGTGGTGGAGGAATCAGGCAGTTCTGTCAATGGGCCTGCTTTGGTCCTTTCCGACAGAAGTAAGGGTCGCGACAGATGCCAGCAGTTGGGGATGGGGAGCCCACTGGGATCAAAACATAGCACAGGGAGTTTGGTCCCAATCCGAAACAGGAAGGTCCTCAAACTGGAGGGAGTTAAAAGCAGTTGCTCTAGCCTTAGCTGCCTTCTCTCCAAACCTCCAAGGGTCCCATGTGCAGATTCTTTCAGACAATGTCACCACAGTGGCATACCTGAACAAACAAGGGGGCACAAGGAGCAAAGCTCTACTGTTGCTGTCATCAGAAATCCTAGAGTGGGCAGAGAAGCATTTACTCTCCCTGTCAGCAGTGCATCTCAAAGGCACGCTAAACGAAGTAGCAGACTTCTTGAGCAGACAGAGAATTCAAGAGGCAGAGTGGAGCCTGAATCCGGAGATATTCTCACTGATCACCAAGAAGTGGGGATGTCCTCAGGTAGATCTGTTTGCATCAAAAGAAAACACCCAGCTCCCTCAATTCTTCTCTCTGCACCAAGACAGCGGATCAATAGGGATAGATGCCTTGGCACATCCCTGGAGCTTCCATCTGGGTTATGCCTTCCGTCCTTTTCAGCTAATCCCTCTGGTATTGAGAAAAATACAGAAAGAAAAGGTATCAGTAATCCTGATCACTCCGTTCTGGCCGAAAAGAGCCTGGTTTTCCTCCATCCTACAAATGATGATCAAACCTTTCTGGCAGCTTCCTCTCAGGCAGGACTTGCTACTTCAGGGCCCAGTGTACCACCTGGACGTAGCCAGACTAAGGCTCACGGCTTGGTATCTGAGGAGCAGTTATTAAGGAACAAAGGACTGTCAGAGCCTCTAGTATCTACTATACTCGCCAGTAGAAAGAGAGTAACTAGAGATATCTACGTTTGGAAAGTCTACAACAGTTGGTGTCATTCATCAAACCGAACCCTAGAAGACATTGTGTCGATTCTGGAGTTTCTACAAAATGGTGTGGACAAAGGTCTTGCAATTAGCACTCTCAAAGTGCAAGTGGCTGCCCTGGGAGTATACCTGGAAAAAACAATTTCCTTGGTTCCTTTGATCACAAGATTCTTTAGGTCACCTTACTAGAGCCAGGCCAGTGCCTACTAAACATTTTCCTAAATGGGACCTGTCAGTAGTTTTGCAAGCCTTCACGAAAGAACCTTTCGAACCGTTACAGACAATCTCGTTGAAAGATTTGACTCTTAAAACGGTATTCTTAGTTGCAGTTACGACTGCGAGACGAATCAGTGAACTACACGCTCTTTCAATAAAAGAACCTTTTATGTTAATTTACCCAGACAGGATTGTGCTTAAAACAGATCCAGGGTTTTTGCCAAAGGTGGCATCAGTTCATAGCAGATCGCAGGAAATTATCCTGCCAACTTTTTGTTCAAATCCTTCAGGAAGAAGGGAGACTTTATTCCATAACTTAGATGTAAGAAGAATTTTATTACACTACTTGGAAATAAGAAAGGACTTTAGGTCTTCGGACTCTTTATTCTTTTTTCTGGTAACAGAAAGGGACGCCAAGCATCGAAGGGGTCAATTGCTAGATGGCTAAAACTGGCTATTTCTGAAGCTTATTCCCAGACGGGTTTGTCTCCTCCACAGGGAATACGAGTGCACTCTACTCGAGCTCTAGCCACTACATGGGCAGAAAAGGCTGGTGCCACCCCACATCAGATCTGTAAGGCGGCTACGTGGTCAAGCTATTTGACATTTGTCCATCATTACAGACTGGACCTGCTGTCAGCCGATGATCAGGCATTTGGCAGAAAGGTCCTGCAGGCTGTTGTCCCTCCCTAGTTGGTAAGACTCGATTATCCTCTCGTGTGCTGTCCTGAAAGACGATAAGGGAAAATGCAAGTTAGACTTACCGGTAACTTGTTTTCCAAGAGTCTTTCAGGACAGCAAGCTACCCGCCCTTCTTGGTTTGTATATATGGATGATATATATATGAATGTACATACATGCTGTGATTAACCATATTCTGATTATGTGTTCCAGCTTGGGCCGGAGGTACTCTACTACAACTGACGAGATGTGGGGAGTCGCCTCCTTCTAAATTATGGTGAAGATTGTGTTTCCTGTTTCCTAGTGGGTGGAGCCACTCTCTCATGTGCTGTCCTGAAAGACTCTTGGAAAACAAGTTACCGGTAAGTCTAACTTGCATTTTCCTATGCTTCAGTGTGTGAATGAAGGGGAAGCCTCTGTACAGAGCTCTTCCTGTTCATTCATTGTGTGCAGCTGAGGCTGCAGGGATGGAGATTGGAGGGCTGTGTCCTCAGTCTCCTTTCTCTGTCTCAAAGGTGGAACATCAGAGATCTGTTTAGACCCCCGATATCTCACCAGAACCCCCCAACGGGGCTCCTAAAAAATTGAAAAAATTATAAAATAACAAAAATAAAAATCTACTGCCACCAGTGGCGGAACTCCAGGGGTCACAAAGGTCTCACTTCTCTCTCCCCTCCACCCACCGCTATATATACACATAATATGTATTCTCTTTTGTTACCCCCATTTCCTACCAGCTGGACATTTTATATCTGATGATGTGATTGGAGGACAGACTTTTACATGTTGATAATAATGTGATAACTTCCTCCAACTTTCGAATCTTAAACAGAAAGTGATAATGAGGGGGAGGAGTCAGTAACCCAATGATGGTCTTCAGGGTCAGTTCAGTCTTCATCTTGGTTTAGGGGAACCAATCAGCTCATGTCTAGTAATAATCTTTGTATTTCTATTTTAGTAGATGGACGGGAGATGAGGAAAACCTCAGAGGATTGTCTCACTTTGTCTCCAGACTGTAAAGTAGAAGATGAGGACATCACACAGTATAGTCCAGGAAAAAACTCTTATGCTGAGGAACCTCAGACTGTGCGGGACGGTGATGTCCTTCTAGCACAGAAGAGGTTTCCGTGTCCTGAGTGTGGGAAATGTTTTTCAAAGAAGGCCTATCTTTCCATACATAAGAGGTCTCACACGGGGGAGAAGCCGTATTCCTGTCCTGAGTGTGGGAGATGTTTTTCAGATAAGTCCAATCTTAACACTCATCAGCACCTGCACATGGGGAAGAAGCCATATTCTTGTTCCTTTTGCGGGAAATGTTTTATAAAAAAAGCAGAGCTTGTCACACATCAATGGTCTCACACGGGGGAAAAGCCTTATTCTTGTTCTGAGTGCGGGAAATGTTTTACAAAGAAATCCAGCCTCAACAGACACCAAAGGTCTCACACAGGGGAGAAGCCACATTCATGTTCTGAGTGCGGAAAATGTTATTCAGTGAAGGCTCATCTTTACAGACATCAGAGGTCTCACACGGGGGAGAAGCCGTATTCCTGTCCTGAGTGCGGGAAATGTTTTTCAATGGAGTCCCATCTTTACAGACATAAGAGAATGCACACAGGTGAGAAGCCGTATTCCTGTCCTGTGTGCGGGAAATGTTTTTCTGATAAGTCCAATCTTCACACTCATCAGCAACTGCACACAGGGGAGAAGCCTTATTCCTGTTCTGAGTGCAGGAAATGTTTTTCAGTAAAGGCCCATCTTTACAGACATCTGAGGTCTCACACGGGGGAGAAGCCATATTCCTGTCCTGAGTGAGGGAAATGTTCCTCACTGAAGTCCTGTCTTCCTGTACATCAGGGGTCCCACACAACCCTTGAGGTGTATTAGTGAGTGTGGGAAATGTCTTGTATATGAATGTTGCTGGACATGTGGGGAAGAAGCACACCCTGATATACACCTCAGATATACTCCATGGCTGATCTTCATCATGTAAGAAACAGTTGATAAGGAGATCAGAGATCACCAAAGACACGGATGAAGTGTTGTACCGTGTTGGCCATTGATAGCAGGAGAAAAATAAAAATGGAGTCATTACCTCTCATTGGCTGAGTACATTTTGTGGTGTAAACTCTTGCAAGAGGTCTGTTTTCTCAAGTCGTCTTCCTGGACGAAACGCGTTAACTCCACCACTTAAAAGGCGGTCCTCCTGGCCTTTTAAAATAAAAATGGAGTCATTCCCTCTCATTGGCTGAGTACATTTTGTGGTGGAAGATTTCACAGACAGTTACGGATCTGTTTTAAAAAAAATAATCATTAGACATTCCTCCAATGGTTATGAATTTCGGCAATATTTTAATTAACACAGTGATTTCCTATAATTGTCAGCTCCATCTAGTTTCCATAATGTGGTATTTCACGATCTTTCCTGATTTGACGTGTTTCAGGAAAAATATGGCTTTATAGCCACTAGATGGAGCTGTTGATCATAGGAAATCACTGTGTTCATTTATAGCCAGAGTTTAACCACTTCAGCCCCGGAAGAATTTACCCCCCTTCCTGACCAGAGCACTTTTTGCGATTCGGCACTGCGTCGCTTTAACTGACAATTGCGCGGTCGTGCGACGTGGCTCCCAAACAAAATTGACGTCCTTTTTTTCCCACAAATAGAGCTTTCTTTTGGTGGTATTTGATCACCTCTGCGGGTTTTATTTTTTGCGCTATAAACAAAAATAAAGCGTCAATTTGGAAAAAAATGCAATATTTTTTACTTTTTGCTATAATAAATACCCCCCAAAAATCTATAAAAAAACAAAATTCTCCCTCAGTTTAGGCCGATATGTATTCTTCTACATATTTGTGATAAAAAAAAAAAGCGCAATAAGTGTTTATTGATTGGTTTGCGCAAAAGTTATAGCGTCTACAAAATAGGGGATAGATTTATTGCATTTTTATTTTTTTTTATTTTTTTTTACTAGTAATGGCGGCGATCTGCGTTTTTTTTATTTTTTTTTATTGTGACATTGCGACGGACACTTTTGACACGTTTTTGGGACCATTCACATTTATACAGCGATTAGTGCTATAAAACTGCACTGATTACTGTATAAATATGACTGGCAGGGAAGGGGTTAACACTAGGGGGCGCTGAAGGGGTTAAATATGTTCCCTAGGGAGTGATTCTAACAGGGGAGGGGACTCACAAGGGGAGGAGACAGATCAGTGTTCCTCTGTTCTGGGAACACACATCGGTCTCCTCACCTCTGACAGGATATGGATCTGTGTGTTTACACACACGGATCCGCGGTCCTGCCGTTATTGCGGGTGCCCGGCGGACATCGCGGCCGTCGGGCACGCACAACGGGTCCCGAGCTATGCCGCGCGCGTGCGCGCCCCCTAGACGGCCGGGAAGCCCAGGACGTCATATGACGTCCACCCAGGATGGGAGATCCCATCTGTGGACGTCTTATGTCTATGAACTGGCCCCATAACACCCCCACAACTACCAGGCCAGGGTTGTGGAGAAGAGGCCATTGCCCCCATCAACATATTGCTGCATAAATCAGCTTTTCTTCACACAGAATTTGAAGATTTTTTTTTTCAACTGATCTGAATTCAAATCATTCCAAAAATCTGGAATTCGTTAGAAAATGAAACTAAACTAATTTCAACAAAATTCATTGCTACTTTATTCTGGGATCCGGATATATCCAAATAACCAAAAATTTGTCTGAATTTATATTCGGACCGAAACGAATTGCACGTGTCTAGTGGTTACCAAGGGTGACGGAGCTTTAACAAGCAGCCTGTACCTGTGATTGGTGGGACATCCTCTTCTAGCGAGGGAGTTGTTGCTGGCATTATCTCCCCCTGGCACTCCGTCTCCCATAGCAACGGGAGCAAATCAGCACTCAGAGGTTCCCAGCCTGGGCACTAGATACAGAAGAAGAAGAGATAACAGAGCGCACGTGGAGTCAGCACTAGGTGATCGGTGGAACTCCATTCCTTTGCTGGGAGTGAGATATCGGAGATACGCTGGACAGGTGGAGTGGGCATAGGCTCAGTGTGTCCCTCCTAAATGTGGCTCTGATAGGAAAGGTGTACATTGACACGGGAACAAGAGAGCTAACTGGAGGATAGATTATTGTTCAAGTGTACACAGCGTACTGCCATCTTTAGAGTTGGAGATCTGCCTTAAGGTTGAGTTACCCCTAAAAGTGGCCTCCCCCTTGTCCGGGGGCATTGATGGGCAAACTTACCCCATGTGTAAGGTGAGTGAGCCTGTTCAGGGTGCCCAGCGTAACCCAGACCACCGCGTGGGCAGGCCTCACCTGTGACCCACACTTGGCGCCCAACGAGGAGAGGAACATGGAGAGAGGGTCGCCCGCGTGTCTTATATACAGTACAAGCGTACGTATTTCGCCAGAACGCCGTGGATCGTCAATTTTCGTCCAAAAAGTTTTACTCAAAGAGATCACATCACAAAGGAAAGTGCAACGTTTCGGAGCTGCGCAGGACCCCTTCGTCAGGCATGTGATGAGGTGCAACAGTGTCAAAGCAGAATATAAATACAATAGCCACCAATCAAAACATGTGAAAGATGAAAAAAAGGGTCACACCCCCTCCCTGTGACGTCAATATGACGTCAGAATCCCGCTAGAAAGTGTTAAAAAACGAATTGGTATTAAAGTAGGCAGGGACACTAAAACCTAAAAATCACCGCAGACCGCATATCCGGCGTTGGTGTGCGAGCACGAGATCGGGTTTTTTTTTTTTTTTCTTTTTTTTTTTACTAGATCGGGTTGACCTGGACATTTTATAGATAGGCCACTCCTACAATCTTTTTCCTCAACAAGGGCTGTTGTAGAAATGTAAAATTACAAAATTGTTATCTTAATCCAAACTAATCCCATTTTACAAATTTCCCCAATGACCTGGATTTAATTTCCAACCAAAGGTTGTCTAAACCAATTACAACATCTATATAATTAATAAAATTGTTAAACTCATATCAGAAATAAATTAATACTCGTGTGATAATCTCAATATCACATCCTAATTCTAAGAAATATGTTTAAACAGTAATATATTTTTTTTACCATGTTTGGAAAACAGATTAAAAAAATAATTGTGATCGCATTGTTTATCATTTAGATTAATTGACCCGGCACATTTTGTTATAAATGTTTTGTCTGAAAAACAGAAATATCTCTGTTTACTTTACTAGTTGTAGTGCCTGACCCCAAATTCATCCCACAACTTAATACCCTCGTAGCATACTTGCACCTACAGGTAAGCCTACATTAAAGCCGTGTACACACGATCGGTTTTACCGATGAAAACAGTCCCGATGGACTTTTTTCATCGGACAAACCGATCGTGTGTGGGGCCCCATCGGTCTTTTTTCCATCGGTGTTTAAAAATAGAACATGTTTTAAATTTATCCGATTGGTTAAAAAACCAATAGCAAATTACTATCGTCTGTGGGGAACTCCATCGGATTAAAAAACCCACGCATGCTCAGAATCAAGTCGACGCATGCTCAGAAGCATTGAACTTCATTTTTCTCGGCTCGTCGGAGTGTTTTACGTCACCGCGTTTGGAACAGTCGGTTTTTTGACTGATGGTGTGTAGGCAAGACTGATGGAAGTCAGCTTCATCGGTTTTCCGATGGACAAAATCCATCGGTTAAAAAACCATAGGAAATCCGATCGTGTGTACAGGGCTTAAGGCTGCACTGTAGGGACTTGCAATATCTCCTTAACCAACATGGTTAAGGAGATATTTGCAGAAAAGCGGGCACCGATGTCTACGGCGCACGCGCGCTGTAGACAACGGCGCACTGAGCGCGCCGGCTCTTAATTGGGAGCCTGCCGGAAATGTGCGCATGCGCGGGGATCGTGCCGTTCCGCGCGCATGCGCGGGAGTGACGTCATCGCCGCTCCGGCCAGTCACAGCGCCAGAGCGGCGATACCCGAAATCACTCCAGGTATCATGGCAGAGGAGAGGAACGAGGGTCGGTGCGGGTTCTTCGATCTAAGGTAAGTAATTTGATAATGAGCTAGTATGCTAGTCATACTAGCTCATTATGCCTTTGCCTTGCAGGTTTTTTAATATATTTTTTTAGGGGTATACAACCGCTTTAACTTCAAAATGTCCCTTTCTGTCTAGTGTTAATTGTCACCCTTGATTCATCCTGCTCACATAGATAGCTGTTTCTCTCTAGCTGTTTACTCTGCATGATTCTTAGTCCCTGCGGACATTGGTGGTAACCCAGTTACCCATTGTGGATCCCCGACCACTTTACCATTAATCTAGGGGCTCAGTATAGGCGGAGCCGCACCTTCGGTTCATATATTTTATAGCTGGGCATTTTTGAGGGTCTCTTACCCTTCATTCCCTTACTTAATTTAATGCCCATAATGACTGGCCAGTCTTCTCTACTTGTGCCTATACCCTCTTGCCTCTAAACTACTTTACCCAGCAGATGTGTACTACATACCTGTGAACAGCACTATTCTTCCCTTTCTCATCTATAACACTCCGATGAACAGTTATGGGCACATGTGCATCAAACATGGCACGCCGTGATTGGCGGCCAGGGCTGCTGACTAATAATAGGACCGTTGGGTCCTAGTGGCGTTGTGCTCCGATCGCACACATCGGGCTAGCGTACCCGATGTGTGCGATTAGGGTGACCACATTTCCAAACTACCATTCAGGGACACTCCCCCTTCCCAAAAATCAGCTTGTGCTGTAACGAATCACAGCGCAGTGATTGGACACAAGAGGCGGGATTTATGATTTCTCCAATCACAAGCAGGGGACGGGGATTGTGCTCCTCCAGGCATTCCCAGCCAGGACAAGTACTGTCAGTGAGTAAAGCGGTGATGTGGCTGCCTTTTTTGGGGGCATCAGATTGGCCCGGGGGGTGGCTGTGTCAGTTTCATTCCGGGACACTGTATTGTCCTGGAATGAATGTGCCCGGGACAGACCTGCAAAATGCGGGACTGTCCCGGGCAATCCGGGACATGTGGTCACCCTATGTGCGATCGGGTAGCTGCGGGGCCGCCGTCGTCGCGAAAACCAGTGACGTACGTCCGGCACCACATTGGGCAACCACAGAGCGAGAAGAAAGTGTGAGTGTGTAGGAGCGAGGCTGGGGAAGAGCGAGCAGAGCAAGAGAAAGGTGAAACAAAAGAAGAGCAGGTATAAGAGAGCAAGTAGTGAATATAAAATAAAAATAAAAAAAAAAAATTGCAAAGAAAAGGAACGGCAAGAAGAGAGGAAAGAGGGGAGAGAAATTAAAATGGGAAAACAGACAGAAACAGAGGGAAAAGAAAAAGGAGGAAGAAAAGTCGAAAAAAAAGGGGGAGGGGGGTTAAAAGGGGAAGAAAAGGGTAAAAGAAAAGAGAGAGGAAAAAAGGGAAAGACGCCTTTCCCTTTTTTCCTCTCTCTTTTCTTTTACATTTTTCTCACACTTTCTTCTCACTCTTTGCCTAATGCAGTGCCGGCCGTACGGCTAGTGTACCCGATCTCGTGCTCGCACACCAACGCCGGATATGCGGTCTGCATTCCGCGATTTTTAAGTTTTGGTACCCCTGCCTACTTTAAGTTACTTTGATACCTATTCGTTTTTAACACTTTCTGGCGGGATACTGACATCACATTGACGTCACAGGGAAGGGGGTGTGACCCTTTTTTTCATCTTTCACATGTTTTGATTGGTGGCTATTGTATTTATATTCTGCTTTGACACTGTTGCACCTTATCACATGCCTGACTTAGGGGTCCTGCGCGGCTCTGAAACGTTGTGATCTCTTTCATTAAATCTTTTTGGACGAAAATGATCGAACCATGGTGTGCTGGCGAATATGTACTCTTGTTTGATGTTTCCACGACCCAACTGGTAATCGCTGCAGCACCCACCATTTTATGAGCCATATCTACCAGGAACGTGTGCGATAGGAATATTGATCAGACTACATACAGTTCATACACACAGCACAAGGCCGGGTTCACACTGTGGGGTAGATTTACTAAAGGCTAATAGACTGTGCATTATGAGGGAAGGTTCTGCTGATTTCCATCATCCAATCATGTGTAATGTGATTGGGTATTCTTTGCAAAGTCAAGCTTCGTCTCATTTGCTAAGCTGCATTTACAAGGTGCACAGTATACAGTATTTCCCTTTAGTAAATCAACCCCTAGGAGACGTTTCTCAGCACTGCAGTTCCTCTGAAGGCCACAAGGTGGTGATCTCACTTCTACCCAGACAGGAAGTCTCTATGGAAGACAGGAAGTGATGTCAGGTACAGACAGGAAGTTCCGGGTGAGAGGTGAGTCGGGAGGAAGTCGGGAGGAGACGTTGCTGGAAGTGGCAGCAGAGGAGGTAATAAGATCTTATTTTCTATTTACACCCAGTAACCCCGTCATGTCCGTCCTCTTCCTCCATAGTCACTGTGACGTCTTTTATCTCCAGCAGATGATGATACACACATATATAGTGTGGAGACCTAGATTAACCCCTTCAGGGGCAGAACATTTCCCCACTTATGGGGCCGGAACATTCTCTTCATATTGGAGATTTGTCACCTTTCCACCAATCACCTCATCAGTCTACACCAGTGTTTCTCAACTCCAGTCCTCAAGGCGCCCCAACAGGTCATGTTTTCAGGCTTACCATTATTTTGCACAGGTGATTTGATCAGTTTCACTGCCTTAGTAATTATCACAGCCGTTTCATCTGAGGGAAATCCTGAAAACATGCCCTGTTGGGGCGCCTTGAGGACTGAAGTTGAGAAACACTTGTCTATACTAATAGATTATAAGATATTACGGGATTTTTTATTTTTAGCGGTGGATTTATAATGCATACTTTTGTGTTTTATAAGTTTTATGTAGATATATTGAGGGATAATAACTATTCCTGATGTCTGTGAAGGTTCAACCCGAGGGATGTGTCTGGATGGTGACTGTATCATTGTGTGTGTCAGGTTCCTATAAGGTGTCAGGATGTCGCTGTCTATTTCTCCATGGAGGAGTGGGAGTATTTAGAAGGACACAAGGATCTCTACAAGGACGTCATGATGGACAATCAGCCGCCCCTCACATCACCGGGTAAGAGGAGACTATATTGTAAAGGAGAGAGCAGTACGGAGGCTCCACCTAGATCCCCCATCATCTGATAAACACATAGAAACAATGTATTCAGTCAGTGTGTGTGTTTCCTACAGATGGATTCAGTAATGGGAACCCACCAGAGAGATGTTGCGGCAATAATAATATTGTTGTTAAAGAAGAGTATAAAGAGGAGGATGAGGAGTATGGGGTGATGGAGGAGTATTCTGGTGGACACAAGGACATGATGGAGCCACCTAATACCAGGAACCCACCAGAGAGATGTCCCCGTCCTCTGTATTCCTGGGATTCCACACAGGAAGGTCACACCATCCCTCACCATCATCAGGTAGATGAGGAACAATCACTGATAGTATCATTAGGATCTGTACATTATCTGCATTGTTACAATGGATGTCATTTTTATTATATATTCAGAGTGGAAACCTGAGAGATTCTAAAGTTGAAGTTAAAGAAGAGATAAAAGAGGAGGATGATGAGGATGGAGTGATGGAGGAAGAACACAAAGATCTGCACCAGGACACCATGGTGGAGTCATCCAGCTACAGAAACCCACCAGAGAGATGTCCCCGTCCTCTGTATTCCCGGGATTCCACACAGGAAGGTCACACCATCCCTCACTGTTACAAGGTTGGTGGGATGGATCATCTAGAACAGTGATTCTCAACCTTCCTAGTGCCGTGACCCCTTGATAAAATTTCCCAAGTTTTGGGGACCCCCAACCATAAAAATAATTTTCGTAGTGTGGGTTGTCAGCACCCAAGGCAAGACAAGTCATTTGTGCCCCTAACCCACAGACATTTAGCGCTCCCTTCCACTCATACAATATTAAAACCCCTTCTGGTACATTTTAGGATGTACCACTCTTTCTCTTTGTTCTCCTTTCTTTCCCTTTTATCTCTCTCTATCCTAATTTCTTGTTTTTTCCCCCCATCCCTCTCTCTAGCCATCCGTCTTTCTCGTTCTTTCTCTTATTCTTTCTCTCCCTTTTTATTTGTTCCTCCCCCCTCTTTTCCTCTCCCTTCCATGTATTCTCTATTTTTATTCCTTCTCCTAATGCTTGGTGGGGGAGTTGGGATGAGTGGCAGTGCTGGGGGGAGTTCTGATCAGCCAACTTAGGTTCTCTTGATGAAGGTCATCTGCTGATCTGAGAACTGTTGTGGGGACTTTTAATGGCAACTCTAATCACAGGCAGTGTTACTCACTGTGTCTCCAAATTTGTGGTGTCTTTTAGCAGTGGCACCTATGCCGAAATTAAGAGATGGGGTCTCCTCCAGCCCCTCCCACTTCACATTCCTCACCAGTCAGATGACTTCTAGTCTCTGCCCCCCAGCCATGCCTTGAGCTGAATGGGCAGATGCGAAGAGGCTGAGTGAGCGGCCGCGGGCTCCAGGTACAGCCTAGCTGGGCAGCCACAGGCTCCAGGGACAGACCTGCTTGGCGGCCGCGAAAAAGCCTGGGAGAGCAGCGTGGGCTTCAGGAACTGCCCAGGATTCGGGGACCCCTGGCAAATCGTCATTCGACCCCCAGGTTGAGAACCACTGATCTAGAACATCGATTGGTGGAGATGATATGTGGATGTTTTTTATGTAATATTACCATATTAAAGCTTCTAATTTGCCTATTATACATTCTCTTATTTTCTTGGGTTAGAGTGGAGATCCAATCGATATAGAATTTGAGGTGAAATCAGAAGAAGAAGAGAGGTATGTGAGGGATGATCAGCAGTCTATGAAGGAGGATGGAATAACGGGGACATTTATAGAGGAGGACACTCCTACAGAGATCAGCACAGGTGGGTCATTAACACTAAATACATTCCTCCACCCATACTGCTCACTGATTGGTCCAGAGTAGGGCGGGGGCTGGGTGATATCAGCCTGTAATCCCCTGGTCACTTTCCTGAGCTGTGTTCCCCGTCCTGTATTCCTGTATTTCTCTCCGATAATCTTCCTTCTCTGTGCTGCAGACACAATTTATGTCTCTAGACTGGATTTATGGAGATTCTGGGGTTCAGCTGGCAGCAAAATGTTGATTTTCACCATAGGCATTGCTTGACCTAGACACTTGGGGTATGTACCTTGGGTCTTCTGCCCCATGCCCGGGTCTAGTGAGATCTCTGACAGAACAATTCTCCTGGGTTACTTGCTCTGTTATTTGCTGGCTGTGCCGGGTGGAGGGATATGTCTGTATAGTCTCAGACCCAAGTCACTGAGTGCAGTCTCAGGAGATGGGAGGCAGCGGTGTGGGACCTCTGCAACTTGTCTCCAGTAAATATTTCAGCCACCACTGATTACTAATCACAGATATTATGAGTCCTGACCCCTGCACTATATACTCTATGTTGTACATTACATACTCCTGACCCCTGCACTATATACTCTATGTTGTACATTACATACTCCTGACCCCTGCACTATATACTCTATGTTGTACATTACATACTCCTGACCCCTGCACTATATACTCTATGTTGTACATTACATACTCCTGACCAGAGGCATAACATAACTAGAGCCTTTAAGGCCCCGGTGCAAGAAACCATGAAGGCCTCCTAATGCCCCTTCCCATTGATCCCGGGGTCCTTTACTCCCATCGCAGGGGGGTCCTTTATTAAGTCTCGGAGAGGGACCCTTTCACGTGTTCTGCAGTGGGACCCCTTCTTGCCATCTTGGGTAGTATTGCCTTTTCTTTAAGCCAGACCCAAAACACTTTAGTGGCGCATGGCATTTTTTTTGTAGTATACACTATATATAGATTTTGTGATTTACATTTCTTTTTTTTTGTCCAAGGAAAGTGTTTTTATTGATTCAAAGGTGGTACACAGCCATTTACATCAGCACAATACCCAACATGTCCATACACGACCAGTTAAAACATGTCACAATAAATTCAGCATTGCCACATTATCACTAATTCCACAACATTTCAACCCATATGTGGATTCCCTACCCCATATTCAGTCCCAACACTCTGTCCACGACCAGATCCCCCGGTGCAAGCCCTGGTGTGTCCAGCCATGGTGCCCAGAGATTTTCGTATTTCCGTGTACTTCCCCTGTGCTGGTAGATAAGTTTCTCCATACGTAGCACATCCCCTATCCTACATATCCATTCCCTTGAAGTTGGGGGCGTTTCTGACTTCCAGTAGACCATAATAAACCTTCTGGCTTGGAATAGTACCCTATGAACTGCCTCCCTGGTGTGCCCCTCCATCTCATACTCCTCAAGCACCCCCAAGAGGCAAGCTTTAGGATCCACCGGTAGAGATACCTTGAACACCAAGTTGACCGTGTTTACCACCTCGGTCCAATACTTATGTAGTTTGGGGCATCGCCACAGGAGGTGGATAAGGTCCCCATGGTCACGCTTACATCTGGTACAAGTATCCTCAGACTGCAACCCCATCAACTGTAATCTATGTGGTGTATAGTACACCCTCAGGATAATGTATAGTTGAGTGAGCCGCTGGGCCACATTCCGTGAACAAACGCTCACCCCTTGAAATATCTCCTCCCACTGCTCACCATTCATCTGGCCCACGTCCCTTTCCCATCTCTCCCTCACCTGTATGGGATGCTTCCCCAAGAAGTTTTGTAAGAGAATGGCATAGCTTTGAGAAATAAATCCCTTTGAGGTTACAGCATCCCTAATGAGGCTAAATACCGGGGGTTGGTGACAAATGCCACTCCAAAGACCTGCTCTGAGCCCTAACTACATGTTGAAGCTGTAAATACTGGAAGAGCATTGAGGACGGCAGACCAAACTTTGTCCGCAGATCTGTGAATGACCTAAGAATGCCATTGTTAAAAACATGTTTAATATGAGTAATCCCGTATGTTTTCCATCTAGCCCCACCCTGCAGTTTGGCCAGTTCAGGTGATTACATTTCTAATCGTTTAGATTTACTCACAAGAGTTCCCCCCTTTGCATCTGAATCGGCAGAGTTCCCACTTTGCATCTGAATCCGCAGAGTTTCTCCCTTTGCATCTGAATCCGCAGAGTTTCCCCCTTTGCATCTGAATCGGCAGAGTTTCCCCCTTTGCATCTGAATCGGCAGAGTTTCCCCCTTTGCATCTGAATCGGCAGAGTTTCCCCCTTTGCATCTGAATCGGCAGAGTTGCCCCCTTTGCATCTGAATCGGCAGAGTTGCCCCCTTTGCTTCTGAATCGGCAGAGTTTCCCCCTTTGCATCTGAATCGGCAGAGTTTCCCCCTTTGCATCTGAATCGGCAGAGTTTCCCCCTTTGCATCTGAATCGGCAGAGTTTCCCCCTTTGCATCTGAATCGGCAGAGTTTCCCCCCTTTGCATCTGAATCGGCAGAGTTTCCCCCCTTTGCATCTGAATCGGCAGAGTTTCCCCCCTTTGCATCTGAATCGGCAGAGTTTCCCCCCTTTGCATCTGAATCGGCAGAGTTTCCCCCCTTTGCATCTGAATCGGCAGAGTTTCCCCCCTTTGCATCTGAATCGGCAGAGTTTCCCCCCTTTGCATCTGAATCGGCAGAGTTTCCCCCCTTTGCATCTGAATCGGCAGAGTTTCCCCCCTTTGCATCTGAATCGGCAGAGTTTCCCCCCTTTGCATCTGAATCGGCAGTTTCCCCCCTTTTGCATCTGAATCGGCAGAGTTTCCCCCCTTTGCATCTGAATCGGCAGAGTTTCCCCCCTTTGCATCTGAATCGGCAGAGTTTCCCCCCTTTGCATCTGAATCGGCAGAGTTTCCCCCCTTTGCATCTGAATCGGCAGAGTTGCCCCCTTTGCATCTGAATCGGCAGAGTTTCCCCCCTTTGCATCTGAATCGGCAGAGTTTCCCCCCCTTGCATCTGAATCGGCAGAGTTTCCCCCCTTTGCATCTGAATCGGCAGAGTTTCCCCCCTTTGCATCTGAATCGGCAGAGTTTCCCCCCTTTGCATCTGAATCGGCAGAGTTTCCCCCTTTGCATCTGAATCGGCAGTTTCCCCCCTTTGCATCTGAATCGGCAGAGTTTCCCCCCTTTGCATCTGAATCGGCAGAGTTTCCCCCCTTTGCATCTGAATCGGCAGAGTTTCCCCCCTTTGCATCTGAATTGGCAGAGTTTCCCCCTTTGCATCTGAATTGGCAGAGTTTCCCCCTTTGCATCTGAATTGGCGGCAGAGTTTCCCCCTTGTGACAGCAGGAAGGTAAAGTCACCTGGTTGCATCCAGGGGGGTAGATATATTTCGCCCAGATTCAGGCTTTACGCCGACTTATACAACTAAGTGGAGAGTTGTATAAGGCTAGTGGGCTCATGGATGACTCATACCTCTAGGGAGAGTGTGGGGCGTCGTGCAGACAGGGAGTTGATGAGACCAGCTGAAGCTTGTCAGCTCATTTAGGCCTCTATAAGAACTCCCAGCTTCATTAGATGTTAGCTCATGCCTGGACCCAGACCTGTGTGGACTGTCTAGGGAGAGTGAACCCCTGTGCGGTGAGACAAAGCCTGTGTGGCTATTTGCTTGGACATTTAAAACCAGGGACTTAGGGACTAGGACAGCACTAGGCTGATCCCAGTTGTTAGTTAGGAAACCTGTATGTTTAGTCAGAGGTCAAGTTGACCAGGATTTATTTTGTTTATGTTTCTTTTTTCTTTGCTGTGTTTTGTCACTGTAAATAGAAAATAAACCGCGCCTTTTTGATTTTGAAAACCACAACCTCCGTTTGCTGGGCCTGTTTTTGTGTGGGGAGCCCATCTCGGGGGTCACACACACCCGCTGCCGAGCTAACCCCCTCACACCCTTTGCATCTGAATTGGCGGCAGAGTTTCCCCCTTTGCATCTGAATCGGCAGAGTTTCCCCCTTTGCATCTGAATCGGCAGAGTTTCCCCCTTTGCATCTGAATCGGCAGAGTTTCCCCCTTTGCATCTGAATCGGCAGAGTTTCCCCCTTTGCATCTGAATCGGCAGAGTTTCCCCCTTTGCATCTGAATCGGCAGAGTTGCCCCTTTGCATCTGAATCGGCAGAGTTGCCCCTTTGCATCTGAATCGGCAGAGTTGCCCCTTTGCATCTGAATCCGCAGAGTTTCCCCCTTTGCATCTGAATCCGCAGAGTTTCCCCCTTTGCATCTGAATCCGCAGAGTTTCCCCCTTTGCATCTGAATCCGCAGAGTTTCCCCCTTTGCATCTGAATCTGCAGAGTTCCCTTTTGTCCACAGTCAAAAGTGCCTACAATGGACACGTGAGAATCAGAACTGGACCATGAAGCAATGGAAGAAGGTGGCCTGGTCTGAGGAATTCAAGAATAGTTTGAGAAACACGACAATAAGCTAGAGATGTTGGTTGACTTGACCTCCAAATTCTCCAGACCTCAATCCAATCAAGTCATGGGATTTGCTGAAAAAACAAGTCCAATCCATGGAGGCCCCACCTCACACCTTACATGAGTTTACAGGATCTGCTATTGAGGGCTTGGTGCCAGATACCACAGCGTACCTTCAGAGGTCTAGAGGAGTACGTGCCTTGACATATCAGGTTGTTTTGGTGGCAAAAGGGGGACCTACTCAATTTTAGGTGGGTGGTTATAAAGTTATGGTTGATCCACAAACCAACACACAAACCACTACCCGCGGAAACCTTCGCAACCTCAACCCTTCTACACTCTGTTACTGATGGCCTTTACGCCAAAATCGCACCCCTGTCCTGCCCAGACCTCACCACTTCCATCTACAACAACACGCTGTCATCCTCCCTAGACGTTCTTGCTCCTCTTTCTACACACAGAACCAGACCCCATCTGCCACAACCCCGGCAAACAGACGACACCAGAAGTCTCAAGAGACGCAGCCGTGCTCTTGAGCGAGTGTGGCGTAAATCTAAATCCCTGCAAGACTTTACCCTCTACAAACCTGCCCTTCTCAAATACAACTCCTGCCTCCACACTGCTAAACAAACCTACTACAACACTCTCATCAAAACCCCTTTCATCCAAACCTCGTCAACTCTGTTCTACCCTTAATTCCTTACTTCACCCCCCACTGCCCCCACCCACCAACTTGCTTACCGCTCAACAGATTGCCAACCATTTCAATAGCAAAATAGGCACAATTCGCAAGGAGATATCCAGCATTCAAATTCCTCCCCTACCCAACACATCGGGTCCAACACCACACTCAATACTCTCCTCCTTCTGCCCAGTTACCACTGATAAACTCTCCATGGCCCACCTCACTAGCTGTCCCCTGTCCCCTCTCAATTACTGCGACCCCCTTCCCGCTCTATCCTCAACTCCCTAACCCACATCTGCAACCTCTCCTCCGTCACCTTCTTTCCCCCGCTCAAACATGCACTGGTTCCCCACATACTTAAAAAACCCTCACTAGACCCCACCTGTTTGAATAACTTAAGACCCATCTCCCTGCTCCCGTTTTCCTCCAAGCTCATCGAACGCCTTGTCCATGACCGAATGAGTCGCTACCTCACGGACAACAACCTTCTCGACCCCCTACAGTCCGGCTTACGCCCACAACATTCTACTAAAACTCACCAATGACCTACTAACTGCTAAAACCAATGGTCATTACTCCATACTCCTCTCCATACTCCCTCTCCATACTCCCTCTCCATACTCCCTCCCCATACTCCCTCCCCATACTCCTCTCCATACTCCCTCCCCATACTCCCTCCCCATACTCATACTCCTAGACCTCTCTTCTGCCTTTGACACAGTTGACCACCTGCTCCTCCTCAGCAAATTACACTCCCTTGGCCTCCGTGATTTTGCTTGATCCTGGTTCTCCTCTTACCTATCTCAGCGCACTTTCAGTGTCACTTACAACTCCATCTCTTCCTCTTTCTGTTGGGGTACCCACAGGCTCCGTCCTTGGGCCCCTCCTATTCTCACTCTATACATCTTCCCTGGGCAAGTTGATAACCTCCCATGGCTTCCAATACCACCTCTATGCCGACGACACCCAGATCTATCTCTCCGCTCCTCAACTCACCCCCTCCATCTCCTCACCTCACCCCCTCCATCTCCTCACCTCACCCCTTCATCTCCTCACCTCACCCCCTTCATCTCCTCACCTCACCCCCTTCATCTCCTCACCTCACCCCCTTCATCTCCTCACCTCACCCCCCCCCTCCACCTCCTCACCTCACCCCCTCCACCTCCTCACCCCCTTCATCTCCTCACCTCACCCCCTTCATCTCCTCACCTCACCCCCTTCATCTCCTCACCTCACCCCCTCCATTTCCTCACCTCACCCCCTCCATTTCCTCACCTCACCCCCTCCATCGCCTCACCTCACCCCCTCCATCGCCTCACGGATCTCAAACTTACTGAATGACATCTCGGTATGGATGCCACACCACTTCCTCAAACTCAATCTTTCTAAAACTGAGCTTGTTATATTTCCTCCTTCACAGTCCCCCCCATGACTTTACCATTAATATCAACAACACAACAATTGGTTCCTCCACACATGCCAAGGTCCTGGGTGTAATCCTTGGCTCTGACCTCTCCTTCAGCCCCCACATCCAATCACTGGCTAAATCCTGCCGCCTTCCCCATCGCAACATCTCCAGAATCCGACCCTTCCTGACTAATGACACCACAAAGCAACTTATTCACTCTGCGATTATTTCCCACCTTGACTACTGAAACTCTCTCCTTAATGGCCGACCCTTACACAGGCTCCTCCCCCCCTTCAGTCTATTATGAATTCTGCTGCTAGACTAATACACCTCACTAACAGATCCGTGACTGCTGCTCCTCTCTGCCAATCCCTTCACTGGCTTCCCCTCCCCCACCGTGAATAATTCAAATTGCTAACCTCAACATACAAGGCCATTTACAACATCGCCCCATCTACATCACCAACCTCATCTGCAGATATTGTCCCCTTCGCTCCTCCTGCTCTCTAGCTCCCTTGTTACCTCCTCCCATGCTCGCCTTCAGGACTTCTCCAGAGCCTCTCCCATCCTCTGGAACTCCCTGCCCCGGTATGTCCGATCAGCCCCCTACCCTGTCCACCTTTAGGAGATCCCTGAAAACGCATTTATTCAGGGAAGCCGATCCCACACCCACCTAACAACTGTCCCTGAGCCACCCCCATCAAATCACTCTGCAGCTATTACCTTTTGTACCAACACCCCCTCCCTTTAGAATGTAAGCTCTACAAGCTGGGCCCTCCTGTACTTTCTGTATTGTACTGTAATTGTGGTGTTCCCCCCTCTACATTGTGAAGCGATGCGTAAATTGTTGGTGCTATATAAATCGTGTATAATAATATAATAATCCAGGGGCGTGACTACATGGGTCACAGTTGTGACCCAGCCCAATGCTCCATGCGGCTCCTCTGTACACCTGCATAGGAGGGACGGTGGGGGCAGCATATAGAGGAACCGATCCCTCTCCATTTTCCACCTGCAGATGCTAAAAGTCGTCTTTACCTTCTTTACTCCCCACAGGCATTCAGCGGCAACTATATAGAAAGATTAGAAAGTATCAAGATATATAGTGAAATAACAAAATGTATTGAAATTGTATTAAAAACTAGTAGGTGCGTACATCACCATATATGACATAAAAAATTGAAATAAAACGATACAGTTGATGTATTTGAAATTGTTGATCTCCTTTTGTTTCGCCCGACGCGTTTCAGGATCTCAATGTAATCCCTTCATCAGGGATGGCCAACCGCAGACAGGCTCAGTAACAGTACTGTGCTGAATGTATTCAATGTCATCCAGGTGATAAAGAAGCACAAACAGCATCTCTAGCATAGATAGTGCCCACCCACCCAGAGAGATTATACAAAAAACATGGATGTACCTGTTGTCAAGATCTGATGCACATAGAAAAGTCCTGGCTGGCAGTGGCAAAGAGATCATTCTGAGAAGCGAATTGGTGGTTGAACATAACACTGGCAACCGAATAGAGTCCGGTGCAGGACATTATGAGCGGAGATTCGTACTCTGCTCCGATACTGGCCAACGAAATGGCCGCCTCGGAGGCGGCGACAACTTTATCCTCGTTAGCCGCTGTGCTGTCACAACAGCTCATTCTTCCTGTACCGGACTCTATTCGGTTGTCTGTGTTGTGTCCAACCACCAATTCGTCAATACTAAGGTTTTACATAAACCGGAAGTGACGTAGTTGGTTTCTGACGGGTTGAAGAACTTGACAGAACATCGGCGTGGAGCGCCGGCCCTGCGTGTAAGAAGCAGCGCCGACGTCAGACGTTGAAGACGTCGGCGTCCACATAATAATAACAGCGCCAACGTATGACTTCCGGAGCATGGGGGAACAAAAGGGCGGAGTCGGCAGCGCTGAAGTCAGGACGTCAGCGTCTGCGCAGTGTCGCCACCGCCGACATAGAGCTTCCGGAACATTGGGATGCGAGAGGGCGGAGTTACAGAGCTACCCGAACCAGGGAGGACGTGCCCAAAGACGGGGGAAGGGAGTGCACCATCAACAGGAGCATCAATCCACCTAAAAGAAAAGGTGGAGGGCGTGGCCACATTGCGTAGAGACAGTACAAACTCTGTGTCCTACGGAGAGGGACATATGTGCCCGACAGGACGTGAGAGCTATGATTGTAGTGCATCGGGTGATGCCAAGTGCAAGCAGCCCACATGCACGTCATCCCAAATGCAGGGCATCGCCATAGCACGGCCACAATAAGGCCACGGGCATTAAGCGGCTGTAGGAGGAAAATGGGGGTGGGGATTGACTCCTGAATATGCCCCCCCTCTTATCCAATTCCTTCTGCCCACGGGCCCCTATGTATTCTTCTGGTTTCCTCTACAGCTCTACCAGCTGCTGCAGGGGATGCTTTTAGAATGGAGAGCAGGGAAGGGGGCCGGAAAATATGTAATTTACCTGCCCTTCCTTTTCTGATTGGGCAGAATCAGTGATCAGTACCGATCACTGACTCTGTCCATTCATAACTGAAGCATAGTAACCTGTGTTTATTCATAACTGTGTTTCCTATGCTTCAGTGTGTGAATGAAGGGGAAGCCTCTGTACTGAGCTCTTCCTGTTCATTCATTGTGTGCAGCTGAGGCTGCAGGGATGGAGATTAAGGGCTGTGTCCTCAGTCTCTTTTCTCTGTCTCAAAGGTGAAACATCAGAGATCTGTTTAGACCCCCGATATCTCTCACCAGAGCCCCCCAGCAGGGCTCCTGAAAAAATTCTAAAATAAAATTGTGAAAAAATAATAAAATAACAAAAATAAAAAATCTACTGCCACCAGTGGCGGAACTCCAGGGCTCGCAAAGGTCTCACTTCTCTCTCCCCTCCACCCACCGCTATATATACACATAATATGTATTCTCTTCTGTTACCCCCATTTCCTACCAGCTGGACATTTTATATCTGATGATGTGATTGGAGGACAGACTTTTACATGTTGATAATAATGTGATAACTTCCTCCAACTTTCGAATCTTAAACAGAAAGTGATAATGAGGGGGAGGAGTCAGTAACCCAATGATGGTCTTCAGGATCAGTCCAGTCTTCATCTTGGTTGGTTAGGGGAACCAATCAGCTCATGTCTAGTAATAATCTTTGTATTTCTATTTTAGTAGATGGACGGGAGATGAGGAAAACCTCAGAGGATTGTCTCACTTTGTCTCCAGACTGTAAAGTAGAAGATGAGGACATCACACAGTATAGTCCAGGAGAAAACCCGACTACCTCAAATGTCCATCCGGCACCACACAGTGTAGATGGACCATCGTATTCCTCTTATCCTGAGGAACCTCAGACTGTGCGGGACGGTGCCGGACCATCGTATTCCTCTTATCCTGAGGAACCTCAGACTGTGCGGGACGGTGCCGGACCATCGTATTCCTCTTATCCTGAGGAACCTCAGACTGTGCGGGACGGTGCCGGACCATCGTATTCCTCTTATCCTGAGGAACCTCAGACTGTGCGGGACGGTGCCGGACCATCGTATTCCTCTTATCCTGAGGAACCTCAGACTGTGCGGGACGGTGCCGGACCATCGTATTCCTCTTATCCTGAGGAACCTCAGACTGTGCGGGACGGTGCCGGACCATCGTATTCCTCTTATCCTGAGGAACCTCAGACTGTGCGGGACGGTGCCGGACCATCGTATTCCTCTTATCCTGAGGAACCTCAGACTCTGCGGGACGGTGCCGGACCATCGTATTCCTCTTATCCCGAGGAACCTCAGACTGTGCGGGACGGTGCCGGACCATCGTATTCCTCTTATCCCGAGGAACCTCAGACTGTGCGGGACGGTGCCGGACCATCGTATTCCTCTTATCCCGAGGAACCTCAGACTGTGTGGGACGGTGCCGGACCATCGTATTCCTCTTATCCTGAGGAACCTCAGACTGTGCGGGACGGTGCCGGACCATCGTATTCCTCTTATCCTGAGGAACCTCAGACTGTGCGGGACGGTGCCGGACCATCGTATTCCTCTTATCCTGAGGAACCTCAGACTGTGCGGGACGGTGCCGGACCATCGTATTCCTCTTATCCCGAGGAACCTCAGACTGTGAGGGACGGTGCCGGACCATCGTATTCCTCTTATCCTGAGGAACCTCAGACTGTGCGGGACGGTGCCGGACCATCGTATTCCTCTTATCCCGAGGAACCTCAGACTGTGCGGGACGGTGCCGGACCATCGTATTCCTCTTATCCCGAGGAACCTCAGACTGTGCGGGACGGTGCCGGACCATCGTATTCCTCTTATCCCGAGGAACCTCAGACTGTGCGGGACGGTGCCGGACCATCGTATTCCTCTTATCCCGAGGAACCTCAGACTGTGCGGGACGGTGCCGGACCATCGTATTCCTCTTATCCTGAGGAACCTCAGACTGTGCGGGACGGTGCTGGACCATCGTATTCCTCTTATCCTGAGGAACCTCAGACCGTGCGGGACGGTGCCGGACCATCGTATTCCTCTTATCCTGAGGAACCTCAGACTCTGCGGGACGGTGCCGGACCATCGTATTCCTCTTATCCCGAGGAACCTCAGACTGTGCGGGACGGTGCCGGACCATCGTATTCCTCTTATCCCGAGGAACCTCAGACTGTGCGGGACGGTGCCGGACCATCGTATTCCTCTTATCCCGAGGAACCTCAGACTGTGTGGGACGGTGCCGGACCATCGTATTCCTCTTATCCTGAGGAACCTCAGACTGTGCGGGACGGTGCCGGACCATCGTATTCCTCTTATCCTGAGGAACCTCAGACTGTGCGGGACGGTGCCGGACCATCGTATTCCTCTTATCCTGAGGAACCTCAGACTGTGCGGGACGGTGCCGGACCATCGTATTCCTCTTATCCTGAGGAACCTCAGACTGTGCGGGACGGTGCCGGACCATCGTATTCCTCTTATCCTGAGGAACCTCAGACTGTGCGGGACGGTGCCGGACCATCGTATTCCTCTTATCCTGAGGAACCTCAGACTGTGCGGGACGGTGCCGGACCATCGTATTCCTCTTATCCTGAGGAACCTCAGACTGTGCGGGACGGTGCCGGACCATCGTATTCCTCTTATCCTGAGGAACCTCAGACTGTGCGGGACGGTGCCGGACCATCGTATTCCTCTTATCCTGAGGAACCTCAGACTGTGCGGGACGGTGCCGGACCATCGTATTCCTCTTATCCTGAGGAACCTCAGACTGTGCGGGACGGTGCCGGACCATCGTATTCCTCTTATCCTGAGGAACCTCAGACTGTGCGGGACGGTGCCGGACCATCGTATTCCTCTTATCCTGAGGAACCTCAGACTGTGCGGGACGGTGCCGGACCATCGTATTCCTCTTATCCTGAGGAACCTCAGACTGTGCGGGACGGTGCCGGACCATCGTATTCCTCTTATCCTGAGGAACCTCAGACTGTGCGGGACGGTGCCGGACCATCGTATTCCTCTTATCCCGAGGAACCTCAGACTGTGCGGGACTGTGCCGGACCATCGTATTCCTCTTATCCTGAGGAACCGCAGACTGTGCGGGACGGTGCCGGACCATCGTATTCCTCTTATCCCGAGGAACCTCAGACTGTGAGGGACGGTGCCGGACCATCGTATTCCTCTTATCCTGAGGAACCTCAGACTGTGCGGGACGGTGCCGGACCATCGTATTCCTCTTATCCTGAGGAACCTCAGACTGTGCGGGACGGTGCCGGACCATCGTATTCCTCTTATCCTGAGGAACCTCAGAATGTGCGGGACGGTGCCGGACCATCGTATTCCTCTTATCCTGAGGAACCTCAGACTGTGCGGGACGGTGCCGGACCATCGTATTCCTCTTATCCTGAGGAACCTCAGACTGTGCGGGACTGTGCCGGACCATCGTATTCCTCTTATCCTGAGGAACCTCAGACTGTGCGGGACGGTGCCGGACCATCGTATTCCTCTTATCCTGAGGAACCTCAGACTGTGCGGGACGGTGCCGGACCATCGTATTCCTCTTATCCTGAGGAACCTCAGACTGTGCGGGACGGTGCCGGACCATCGTATTCCTCTTATCCTGAGGAACCTCAGACTGTGCGGGACGGTGCCGGACCATCGTATTCCTCTTATCCTGAGGAACCTCAGACTGTGCGGGACGGTGCCGGACCATCGTATTCCTCTTATCCTGAGGAACCTCAGACTGTGCGGGACGGTGCCGGACCATCGTATTCCTCTTATCCCGAGGAACCTCAGACTGTGAGGGACGGTGCCGGACCATCGTATTCCTCTTATCCTGAGGAACCTCAGACTGTGCGGGACGGTGCCGGACCATCGTATTCCTCTTATCCTGAGGAACCTCAGACTGTGCGGGACGGTGCCGGACCATCGTATTCCTCTTATCCTGAGGAACCTCAGAATGTGCGGGACGGTGCCGGACCATCGTATTCCTCTTATCCTGAGGGGAACCTCAGACTGTGCGGGACGGTGCCGGACCATCGTATTCCTCTTATCCTGAGGAACCTCAGACTGTGCGGGACGGTGCTGGACCATCGTATTCCTCTTATCCTGAGGAACCTCAGACTGTGCGGGACGGTGCCGGACCATCGTATTCCTCTTATCCTGAGGAACCTCAGACTGTGCGGGACGGTGCCGGACCATCGTATTCCTCTTATCCTGAGGAACCTCAGACTGTGCGGGACGGTGCCGGACCATCGTATTCCTCTTATCCTGAGGAACCTCAGACTGTGCGGGACGGTGCCGGACCATCGTATTCCTCTTATCCTGAGGAACCTCAGACTGTGCGGGACGGTGCCGGACCATCGTATTCCTCTTATCCCGAGGAACCTCAGACTGTGCGGGACGGTGCCGGACCATCGTATTCCTCTTATCCTGAGGAACCTGAGACTGTGCGGGACGGTGCCGGACCATCGTATTCCTCTTATCCTGAGGAACCTCAGACTGTGAGGGACGGTGCCGGACCATCGTATTCCTCTTATCCTGAGGAACCTCAGACTGTGCGGGACGGTGCCGGACCATCGTATTCCTCTTATCCCGAGGAACCTCAGACTGTGCGGGACGGTACCGGACCATCGTATTCCTCTTATCCCGAGGAACCTCAGACTGTGCGGGACGGTGCCGGACCATCGTATTCCTCTTATCCCGAGGAACCTCAGACTGTGCGGGACGGTGCCGGACCATCGTATTCCTCTTATCCTGAGGAACCTCAGACTGTGCGGGACGGTGCCGGACCATCGTATTCCTCTTATCCTGAGGAACCTCAGACTGTGCGGGACGGTGCTGGACCATCGTATTCCTCTTATCCTGAGGAACCTCAGACCGTGCGGGACGGTGCCGGACCATCGTATTCCTCTTATCCTGAGGAACCTCAGACTCTGCGGGACGGTGCCGGACCATCGTATTCCTCTTATCCCGAGGAACCTCAGACTGTGCGGGACGGTGCCGGACCATCGTATTCCTCTTATCCCGAGGAACCTCAGACTGTGTGGGACGGTGCCGGACCATCGTATTCCTCTTATCCGGAGGAACCTCAGACTGTGCGGGACGGTGCCGGACCATCGTATTCCTCTTATCCTGAGGAACCTCAGACTGTGCGGGACGGTGCCGGACCATCGTATTCCTCTTATCCTGAGGAACCTCAGACTGTGCGGGACGGTGCCGGACCATCGTATTCCTCTTATCCTGAGGAACCTCAGACTGTGCGGGACGGTGCCGGACCATCGTATTCCTCTTATCCTGAGGAACCTCAGACTGTGCGGGACGGTGCCGGACCATCGTATTCCTCTTATCCTGAGGAACCTCAGACTGTGCGGGACGGTGCCGGACCATCGTATTCCTCTTATCCTGAGGAACCTCAGACTGTGCGGGACGGTGCCGGACCATCGTATTCCTCTTATCCTGAGGAACCTCAGACTGTGCGGGACGGTGTCGGACCATCGTATTCCTCTTATCCTGAGGAACCTCAGACTGTGCGGGACGGTGCCGGACCATCGTATTCCTCTTATCCTGAGGAACCTCAGACTGTGCGGGACGGTGCCGGACCATCGTATTCCTCTTATCCTGAGGAACCTCAGACTGTGCGGGACGGTGCCGGACCATCGTATTCCTCTTATCCTGAGGAACCTCAGACTGTGCGGGACGGTGCCGGACCATCGTATTCCTCTTATCCTGAGGAACCTCAGACTGTGCGGGACGGTGCCGGACCATCGTATTCCTCTTATCCTGAGGAACCTCAGACTGTGCGGGACGGTGCCGGACCATCGTATTCCTCTTATCCTGAGGAACCTCAGACTGTGCGGGACGGTGCCGGACCATCGTATTCCTCTTATCCTGAGGAACCTCAGACTGTGCGGGACGGTGCCGGACCATCGTATTCCTCTTATCCCGAGGAACCTCAGACTGTGCGGGACGGTGCCGGACCATCGTATTCCTCTTATCCCGAGGAACCTCAGACTGTGCGGGACGGTGCCGGACCATCGTATTCCTCTTATCCTGAGGAACCTCAGACTGTGCGGGACGGTGCCGGACCATCGTATTCCTCTTATCCTGAGGAACCTCAGACTGTGCGGGACGGTGCCGGACCATCGTATTCCTCTTATCCTGAGGAACCTCAGACTGTGCGGGACGGTGCCGGACCATCGTATTCCTCTTATCCTGAGGAACCTCAGACTGTGCGGGACGGTGCCGGACCATCGTATTCCTCTTATCCTGAGGAACCTCAGACTGTGCGGGACGGTGCCGGACCATCGTATTCCTCTTATCCCGAGGAACCTCAGACTGTGCGGGACGGTGCCGGACCATCGTATTCCTCTTATCCTGAGGAACCTCAGACTGTGCGGGATGGTGCCGGACCATCGTATTCCTCTTATCCTGAGGAACCTCAGACTGTGCGGGACGGTGCCGGACCATCGTATTCCTCTTATCCTGAGGAACCTCAGACTGTGCGGGACGGTGCCGGACCATCGTATTCCTCTTATCCTGAGGAACCTCAGACTGTGCGGGACGGTGCCGGACCATCGTATTCCTCTTATCCTGAGGAACCTCAGACTGTGCGGGACGGTGCCGGACCATCGTATTCCTCTTATCCTGAGGAACCTCAGACTGTGCGGGACGGTGCCGGACCATCGTATTCCTCTTATCCCGAGGAACCTCAGACTGTGAGGGACGGTGCCGGACCATCGTATTCCTCTTATCCCGAGGAACCTCAGACTGTGCGGGACGGTACCGGACCATCGTATTCCTCTTATCCCGAGGAACCTCAGACTGTGCGGGACGGTGCCGGACCATCGTATTCCTCTTATCCTGAGGAACCTCAGACTGTGCGGGACGGTGCCGGACCATCGTATTCCTCTTATCCTGAGGAACCTCAGACTGTGCGGGACGGTGCCGGACCATCGTATTCCTCTTATCCTGAGGAACCTCAGACTGTGCGGGACGGTGCCGGACCATCGTATTCCTCTTATCCTGAGGAACCTCAGACTGTGCGGGACGGTGCCGGACCATCGTATTCCTCTTATCCTGAGGAACCTCAGACTGTGCGGGACGGTGCCGGACCATCGTATTCCTCTTATCCTGAGGAACCTCAGACTGTGCGGGACGGTGTCGGACCATCGTATTCCTCTTATCCTGAGGAACCTCAGACTGTGCGGGACAGTGCCGGACCATCGTATTCCTCTTATCCTGAGGAACCTCAGACTGTGCGGGACGGTGCCGGACCATCGTATTCCTCTTATCCTGAGGAACCTCAGACTGTGCGGGACGGTGCCGGACCATCGTATTCCTCTTATCCTGAGGAACCTCAGACTGTGCGGGACGGTGCCGGACCATCGTATTCCTCTTATCCCGAGGAACCTCAGACTGTGCGGGACGGTGCCGGACCATCGTATTCCTCTTATCCTGAGGAACCTCAGACTGTGCGGGACGGTGCCGGACCATCGTATTCCTCTTATCCTGAGGAACCTCAGACTGTGCGGGACGGTGCCGGACCATCGTATTCCTCTTATCCTGAGGAACCTCAGACTGTGCGGGACGGTGCCGGACCATCGTATTCCTCTTATCCTGAGGAACCTCAGACTGTGCGGGACGGTGCCGGACCATCGTATTCCTCTTATCCCGAGGAACCTCAGACTGTGCGGGACGGTGCCGGACCATCGTATTCCTCTTATCCCGAGGAACCTCAGACTGTGCGGGACGGTGCCGGACCATCGTATTCCTCTTATCCTGAGGAACCTCAGACTGTGCGGGACGGTGCCGGACCATCGTATTCCTCTTATCCTGAGGAACCTCAGACTGTGCGGGACGGTGCCGGACCATCGTATTCCTCTTATCCTGAGGAACCTCAGACTGTGCGGGACGGTGCCGGACCATCGTATTCCTCTTATCCTGAGGAACCTCAGACTGTGCGGGACGGTGCCGGACCATCGTATTCCTCTTATCCTGAGGAACCTCAGACTGTGCGGGACGGTGCCGGACCATCGTATTCCTCTTATCCTGAGGAACCTCAGACTGTGCGGGACGGTGCCGGACCATCGTATTCCTCTTATCCTGAGGAACCTCAGACTGTGCGGGACGGTGCCGGACCATCGTATTCCTCTTATCCTGAGGAACCTCAGACTGTGCGGGACGGTGCCGGACCATCGTATTCCTCTTATCCTGAGGAACCTCAGACTGTGCGGGACGGTGCCGGACCATCGTATTCCTCTTATCCTGAGGAACCTCAGACTGTGCGGGACGGTGCCGGACCATCGTATTCCTCTTATCCTGAGGAACCTCAGACTGTGCGGGACGGTGCCGGACCATCGTATTCCTCTTATCCTGAGGAACCTCAGACTGTGCGGGACGGTGCCGGACCATCGTATTCCTCTTATCCTGAGGAACCTCAGACTGTGCGGGACGGTGCCGGACCATCGTATTCCTCTTATCCTGAGGAACCTCAGACTGTGCGGGACGGTGCCGGACCATCGTATTCCTCTTATCCTGAGGAACCTCAGACTGTGCGGGACGGTGCCGGACCATCGTATTCCTCTTATCCCGAGGAACCTCAGACTGTGCGGGACTGTGCCGGACCATCGTATTCCTCTTATCCTGAGGAACCGCAGACTGTGCGGGACGGTGCCGGACCATCGTATTCCTCTTATCCCGAGGAACCTCAGACTGTGAGGGACGGTGCCGGACCATCGTATTCCTCTTATCCTGAGGAACCGCAGACTGTGCGGGACGGTGCCGGACCATCGTATTCCTCTTATCCTGAGGAACCTCAGACTGTGCGGGACGGTGCCGGACCATCGTATTCCTCTTATCCTGAGGAACCTCAGAATGTGCGGGACGGTGCCGGACCATCGTATTCCTCTTATCCTGAGGAACCTCAGACTGTGCGGGACGGTGCCGGACCATCGTATTCCTCTTATCCTGAGGAACCTCAGACTGTGCGGGACGGTGCCGGACCATCGTATTCCTCTTATCCTGAGGAACCTCAGACTGTGCGGGACGGTGCCGGACCATCGTATTCCTCTTATCCTGAGGAACCTCAGACTGTGCGGGACGGTGCCGGACCATCGTATTCCTCTTATCCTGAGGAACCTCAGACTGTGCGGGACGGTGCCGGACCATCGTATTCCTCTTATCCTGAGGAACCTCAGACTGTGCGGGACGGTGCCGGACCATCGTATTCCTCTTATCCTGAGGAACCTCAGACTGTGCGGGACGGTGCCGGACCATCGTATTCCTCTTATCCTGAGGAACCTCAGACTGTGCGGGACGGTGCCGGACCATCGTATTCCTCTTATCCCGAGGAACCTCAGACTGTGAGGGACGGTGCCGGACCATCGTATTCCTCTTATCCTGAGGAACCTCAGACTGTGCGGGACGGTGCCGGACCATCGTATTCCTCTTATCCTGAGGAACCTCAGACTGTGCGGGACGGTGCCGGACCATCGTATTCCTCTTATCCTGAGGAACCTCAGAATGTGCGGGACGGTGCCGGACCATCGTATTCCTCTTATCCTGAGGGGAACCTCAGACTGTGCGGGACGGTGCCGGACCATCGTATTCCTCTTATCCTGAGGAACCTCAGACTGTGCGGGACTGTGCCGGACCATCGTATTCCTCTTATCCTGAGGAACCTCAGACTGTGCGGGACGGTGCCGGACCATCGTATTCCTCTTATCCTGAGGAACCTCAGACTGTGCGGGACGGTGCCGGACCATCGTATTCCTCTTATCCTGAGGAACCTCAGACTGTGCGGGACGGTGCCGGACCATCGTATTCCTCTTATCCTGAGGAACCTCAGACTGTGCGGGACGGTGCCGGACCATCGTATTCCTCTTATCCCGAGGAACCTCAGACTGTGCGGGACGGTGCCGGACCATCGTATTCCTCTTATCCTGAGGAACCTCAGACTGTGCGGGACGGTGCCGGACCATCGTATTCCTCTTATCCTGAGGAACCTCAGACTGTGCGGGACGGTGCCGGACCATCGTATTCCTCTTATCCTGAGGAACCTCAGACTGTGCGGGACGGTGCCGGACCATCGTATTCCTCTTATCCTGAGGAACCTCAGACTGTGCGGGACGGTGCCGGACCATCGTATTCCTCTTATCCCGAGGAACCTCAGACTGTGCGGGACGGTGCCGGACCATCGTATTCCTCTTATCCCGAGGAACCTCAGACTGTGCGGGACGGTGCCGGACCATCGTATTCCTCTTATCCTGAGGAACCTCAGACTGTGCGGGACGGTGCTGGACCATCGTATTCCTCTTATCCTGAGGAACCTCAGACTGTGCGGGACGGTGCCGGACCATCGTATTCCTCTTATCCTGAGGAACCTCAGACTGTGCGGGACGGTGCCGGACCATCGTATTCCTCTTATCCTGAGGAACCTCAGACTGTGCGGGACGGTGCCGGACCATCGTATTCCTCTTATCCTGAGGAACCTCAGACTGTGCGGGACGGTGCCGGACCATCGTATTCCTCTTATCCTGAGGAACCTCAGACTGTGCGGGACGGTGCCGGACCATCGTATTCCTCTTATCCCGAGGAACCTCAGACTGTGCGGGACGGTGCCGGACCATCGTATTCCTCTTATCCTGAGGAACCTGAGACTGTGCGGGACGGTGCCGGACCATCGTATTCCTCTTATCCTGAGGAACCTCAGACTGTGAGGGACGGTGCCGGACCATCGTATTCCTCTTATCCTGAGGAACCTCAGACTGTGCGGGACGGTGCCGGACCATCGTATTCCTCTTATCCCGAGGAACCTCAGACTGTGCGGGACGGTACCGGACCATCGTATTCCTCTTATCCCGAGGAACCTCAGACTGTGCGGGACGGTGCCGGACCATCGTATTCCTCTTATCCCGAGGAACCTCAGACTGTGCGGGACGGTGCCGGACCATCGTATTCCTCTTATCCTGAGGAACCTCAGACTGTGCGGGACGGTGCCGGACCATCGTATTCCTCTTATCCTGAGGAACCTCAGACTGTGCGGGACGGTGCTGGACCATCGTATTCCTCTTATCCTGAGGAACCTCAGACCGTGCGGGACGGTGCCGGACCATCGTATTCCTCTTATCCTGAGGAACCTCAGACTCTGCGGGACGGTGCCGGACCATCGTATTCCTCTTATCCCGAGGAACCTCAGACTGTGCGGGACGGTGCCGGACCATCGTATTCCTCTTATCCCGAGGAACCTCAGACTGTGTGGGACGGTGCCGGACCATCGTATTCCTCTTATCCGGAGGAACCTCAGACTGTGCGGGACGGTGCCGGACCATCGTATTCCTCTTATCCTGAGGAACCTCAGACTGTGCGGGACGGTGCCGGACCATCGTATTCCTCTTATCCTGAGGAACCTCAGACTGTGCGGGACGGTGCCGGACCATCGTATTCCTCTTATCCTGAGGAACCTCAGACTGTGCGGGACGGTGCCGGACCATCGTATTCCTCTTATCCTGAGGAACCTCAGACTGTGCGGGACGGTGCCGGACCATCGTATTCCTCTTATCCTGAGGAACCTCAGACTGTGCGGGACGGTGCCGGACCATCGTATTCCTCTTATCCTGAGGAACCTCAGACTGTGCGGGACGGTGCCGGACCATCGTATTCCTCTTATCCTGAGGAACCTCAGACTGTGCGGGACGGTGTCGGACCATCGTATTCCTCTTATCCTGAGGAACCTCAGACTGTGCGGGACGGTGCCGGACCATCGTATTCCTCTTATCCTGAGGAACCTCAGACTGTGCGGGACGGTGCCGGACCATCGTATTCCTCTTATCCTGAGGAACCTCAGACTGTGCGGGACGGTGCCGGACCATCGTATTCCTCTTATCCTGAGGAACCTCAGACTGTGCGGGACGGTGCCGGACCATCGTATTCCTCTTATCCTGAGGAACCTCAGACTGTGCGGGACGGTGCCGGACCATCGTATTCCTCTTATCCTGAGGAACCTCAGACTGTGCGGGACGGTGCCGGACCATCGTATTCCTCTTATCCTGAGGAACCTCAGACTGTGCGGGACGGTGCCGGACCATCGTATTCCTCTTATCCTGAGGAACCTCAGACTGTGCGGGACGGTGCCGGACCATCGTATTCCTCTTATCCCGAGGAACCTCAGACTGTGCGGGACGGTGCCGGACCATCGTATTCCTCTTATCCCGAGGAACCTCAGACTGTGCGGGACGGTGCCGGACCATCGTATTCCTCTTATCCTGAGGAACCTCAGACTGTGCGGGACGGTGCCGGACCATCGTATTCCTCTTATCCTGAGGAACCTCAGACTGTGCGGGACGGTGCCGGACCATCGTATTCCTCTTATCCTGAGGAACCTCAGACTGTGCGGGACGGTGCCGGACCATCGTATTCCTCTTATCCTGAGGAACCTCAGACTGTGCGGGACGGTGCCGGACCATCGTATTCCTCTTATCCTGAGGAACCTCAGACTGTGCGGGACGGTGCCAGACCATCGTATTCCTCTTATCCCGAGGAACCTCAGACTGTGCGGGACGGTGCCGGACCATCGTATTCCTCTTATCCCGAGGAACCTCAGACTGTGCGGGATGGTGCCGGACCATCGTATTCCTCTTATCCTGAGGAACCTCAGACTGTGCGGGACGGTGCCGGACCATCGTATTCCTCTTATCCTGAGGAACCTCAGACTGTGCGGGACGGTGCCGGACCATCGTATTCCTCTTATCCTGAGGAACCTCAGACTGTGCGGGACGGTGCCGGACCATCGTATTCCTCTTATCCTGAGGAACCTCAGACTGTGCGGGACGGTGCCGGACCATCGTATTCCTCTTATCCTGAGGAACCTCAGACTGTGCGGGACGGTGCCGGACCATCGTATTCCTCTTATCCCGAGGAACCTCAGACTGTGAGGGACGGTGCCGGACCATCGTATTCCTCTTATCCCGAGGAACCTCAGACTGTGCGGGACGGTACCGGACCATCGTATTCCTCTTATCCCGAGGAACCTCAGACTGTGCGGGACGGTGCCGGACCATCGTATTCCTCTTATCCTGAGGAACCTCAGACTGTGCGGGACGGTGCCGGACCATCGTATTCCTCTTATCCTGAGGAACCTCAGACTGTGCGGGACGGTGCCGGACCATCGTATTCCTCTTATCCTGAGGAACCTCAGACTGTGCGGGACGGTGCCGGACCATCGTATTCCTCTTATCCTGAGGAACCTCAGACTGTGCGGGACGGTGCCGGACCATCGTATTCCTCTTATCCTGAGGAACCTCAGACTGTGCGGGACGGTGCCGGACCATCGTATTCCTCTTATCCTGAGGAACCTCAGACTGTGCGGGACGGTGTCGGACCATCGTATTCCTCTTATCCTGAGGAACCTCAGACTGTGCGGGACGGTGCCGGACCATCGTATTCCTCTTATCCTGAGGAACCTCAGACTGTGCGGGACGGTGCCGGACCATCGTATTCCTCTTATCCTGAGGAACCTCAGACTGTGCGGGACGGTGCCAGACCATCGTATTCCTCTTATCCTGAGGAACCTCAGACTGTGCGGGACGGTGCCGGACCATCGTATTCCTCTTATCCCGAGGAACCTCAGACTGTGCGGGACGGTGCCGGACCATCGTATTCCTCTTATCCCGAGGAACCTCAGACTGTGCGGGACGGTGCCGGACCATCGTATTCCTCTTATCCCGAGGAACCTCAGACTGTGCGGGACGGTGCCGGACCATCGTATTCCTCTTATCCTGAGGAACCTCAGACTGTGCGGGACGGTGCCGGACCATCGTATTCCTCTTATCCTGAGGAACCTCAGACTGTGCGGGACGGTGCCGGACCATCGTATTCCTCTTATCCTGAGGAACCTCAGACTGTGCGGGACGGTGCCGGACCATCGTATTCCTCTTATCCTGAGGAACCTCAGACTGTGCGGGACGGTGCCGGACCATCGTATTCCTCTTATCCCGAGGAACCTCAGACTGTGCGGGACGGTGCCGGACCATCGTATTCCTCTTATCCCGAGGAACCTCAGACTGTGCGGGACGGTGCCGGACCATCGTATTCCTCTTATCCCGAGGAACCTCAGACTGTGCGGGACGGTGCCGGACCATCGTATTCCTCTTATCCTGAGGAACCTCAGACTGTGCGGGACGGTGCCGGACCATCGTATTCCTCTTATCCTGAGGAACCTCAGACTGTGCGGGACGGTGCCGGACCATCGTATTCCTCTTATCCTGAGGAGCCTCAGACTGTGCGGGACGGTGCCGGACCATCGTATTCCTCTTATCCTGAGGAACCTCAGACTGTGCGGGACGGTGCCGGACCATCGTATTCCTCTTATCCCGAGGAACCTCAGACTGTGCGGGACGGTGCCGGACCATCGTATTCCTCTTATCCCGAGGAACCTCAGACTGTGCGGGACGGTGCCGGACCATCGTATTCCTCTTATCCTGAGGAACCTCAGACTGTGCGGGACGGTGCCGGACCATCGTATTCCTCTTATCCTGAGGAACCTCAGACTGTGCGGGACGGTGCCGGACCATCGTATTCCTCTTATCCCGAGGAACCTCAGACTGTGCGGGACGGTGCCGGACCATCGTATTCCTCTTATCCTGAGGAACCTCAGACTGTGCGGGACGGTGCGGGACCATCGTATTCCTCTTATCCTGAGGAACCTCAGACTGCGGGACGGTGCCGGACCATCGTATTCCTCTTATCCTGAGGAACCTCAGACTGTGCGGGACGGTGCCGGACCATCGTATTCCTCTTATCCTGAGGAACCTCAGACTGTGCGGGACGGTGCCGGACCATCGTATTCCTCTTATCCTGGGGAACCCCAGACTGTGCGGGACGGTGCCGGACCATCGTATTCCTCTTATCCCGAGGAACCTCAGACTGTGCGGGACGGTGCCGGACCATCGTATTCCTCTTATCCTGAGGAACCTCAGACTGTGCGGGACGGTGCCGGACCATCGTATTCCTCCTATCCTGAGGAACCTCAGACTGTGCGGGACGGTGCCGGACCATCGTATTCCTCTTATCCTGAGGAACCTCAGACTGTGCGGGACGGTGCCGGACCATCGTATTCCTCTTATCCTGAGGAACCTCAGACTGTGCGGGACGGTGCCGGACCATCGTATTCCTCTTATCCTGAGGAACCTCAGACTGTGCGGGACGGTGCCGGACCATCGTATTCCTCTTATCCTGAGGAACCTCAGACTGTGCGGGACGGTGCCGGACCATCGTATTCCTCTTATCCTGAGGAACCTCAGACTGTGCGGGACGGTGCCGGACCATCGTATTCCTCTTTTCCTGAGGAACCTCAGACTGTGCGGGACGGTGCCGGACCATCGTATTCCTCTTATCCTGAGGAACCTCAGACTGTGCGGGACGGTGCCGGACCATCGTATTCCTCTTATCCTGAGGAACCTCAGACTGTGCGGGACGGTGCCGGACCATCGTATTCCTCTTATCCTGAGGAACCTCAGACTGTGCGGGACGGTGCCGGACCATCGTATTCCTCTTATCCTGAGGAACCTCAGACTGTGCGGGGCGGTGCCGGACCATCGTATTCCTCTTATCCTGAGGAACCTCAGACTGTGCGGGACGGTGCCGGACCATCGTATTCCTCTTATCCTGAGGAACCTCAGACTGTGCGGGACGGTGCCGGACCATCGTATTCCTCTTATCCTGAGGAACCTCAGACTGTGCGGGACGGTGCCGGACCATCGTATTCCTCTTATCCTGAGGAACCTCAGACTGTGCGGGACGGTGCCAGACCATCGTATTCCTCTTATCCTGAGGAACCTCAGACTGTGCGGGACGGTGCCGCCCTTCCAACATATAAGAGGTTTCCCTGTCCTGAGTGTGGGAAATGTTTTTCACAGAAGTCACATCTTTGCAGACATCAGAGATCACACACAGGTGAGAAGCCGTATTCCTGTCCTGAGTGCGGGAAATGTTTTTCACTGCAGTCCGGACTTTCCACCCATCAAAGATTGCACACAGGTGAGAAGCCGTATTCCTGTTCTGAGTGCGGGAAATGTTTTTCAGTAAAGGCCCATCTTCACACACATCTAAGGTCTCACACGGGGGAGAAGCCGTACACCTGTCCTAAATGCGGGAAATGTTTTTCTGCGAAGTCCAGTCTTTACAACCATCAGAGATCTCACACAGGAGAGAAGCCGTATTCCTGTCCTGATTGCGGGAAATGTTTTTCACTGAAGTCCAGACTTTCCAGGCATCAGAGATCTCACACGGGGGAGAAGTCACTTTCCTGTTCTGAGTGTGGGAAATGTTTTTCAGTAAGGGCCCATCTTTATAGACATCTGAGGTCTCACACGGGGGAGAAGCCGTATTCCTGTCCTGAGTGCGGGAAATGTTTTTCAGTTAAGTCCAATCTTAACAAACATGAGAGATTGCACACGGGGGAGAAGCCATTTTCCTGCCCAGAGTGCGGGAAATGTTTTGCAGTGAAGGCCCAGCTTCACTCACATCTAATATCTCACACAGGGGTGAAGCCGTATTCCTGTCCTGAGTGTGGGAAATGTTTTGCAGTAAAGGCCAGTCTTCACAGACATCAAAAGTCTCACACAGGGGAGAAGCAGCATTCCTGTCCTGTGTGCGGGAAATGTTTTTCACTGGAGTCCAGTCTTTACGCGCATCAGAGATCTCACACGGGGGAGAAGCCGTATTCCTGTCCTGAGTGCGGTAAATGTTTTTCACGGAAGTCCTATCTTTACACACATCAGAGATTGCACACGGGGGAGAAGCCGTATTCCTGTCCTGAGTGCGGGAAATGTTTTTCACTGGAGTCCAGTCTTTACGCGCATCAGAGATCTCACACGGGAGAGAAGCCGCATTCCTGTTCTGAGTGCGGGAAATGTTTTTCACGGAAGTCCAATCTTTTCGTACATCAGAGATCTCACACGGGGGAGAAGCCGTATTCCTGTCCTGAGTGCGGGAAATGTTTTTCAGTGAAGTCCAGTCTTTACAACCATCAGAGTTCTCACACGGGGAGAAGCCGTATTCCTGTCCTGAGTGAGGGAATTGTTCCTCACTCAAGTCCTGTCTTCCTGTACATCAGGGGGTCCCACACAACCCTCGAGGTGTATTAGTGAGTGCGGGAAATGTCTTGTATATGAATGTTGCTGGACATGTGTGGAAGTAGCACACCCTGATATACACCTCAGATATACTCTGATATAAAGCATCACCATAGAGAGGCGGAGCTTTATTTTGGTGAGATTTAATCGTCACTGGAATTTTTCTTTTCTTGATATATAAACACAAAAAATACCAAAAGTTTTGGGGGAAAAAAACAAATTTTTCTTTGTTTCTGTTATAAAATTTTGCCAATAAAGATTCGTTCTTCAAGCATTTCTGTATTCTGCTCCATTTATTTGGTTAAAATTACCCAAATCAGTGCATAATATTCAGTCTGTAGTAGGGTTGTCCCGATGCAACTTTTTTAAGACTGAGTACCGATACTTTTTTTCAAGTACTCGCCGATACCGAATACCGATACTTTTTTTTATGTGTCAGTATTTTTTTTTTTTTTTTTACTATTTTTTGTCATGTTTTTTTACAATTCTTTGTTGGGGTGAGGGGGGGGGGGGGTGTATGGTCTGTGTACTTTTTTTTTTTTTTTACAATTATTTTTGTTTTATTATTTATTGCTATTTATTTTTTTATTTCTAGCCCTGTTGGGGGGCTTTGGTGAGATATCAGGGGTCTTAACAGACCTCTGACATCTCATCTTTGAGACAGAGAAAGGGACTAAGGACACAGATTCCCCAGTCCCTTCCTCTGCTGCACTGAAAATGAATGGAGAGGAGACAACGGCTCCTCTCCATTCATAAACCGAAGCATCGTAAACACACAGGTTACAATGTTTCAGTTATATGAATGAACAGAGTCAGTGATGACTCTTTCATTCGGAAAAGGTAGGAGCCGGGTTTAGCATCCTGACAGAGGGAAGCAGAGGAGGATATGGAGGGTGGCACGGAGCTGAGGACAGCAGCAGCGAGGAGGGGGGGACACGGAGCACACGGGGGAGAGCGGAATAATGAAGAACATCAGCAGCATGGAGGGGGGGACACGGAGCGCACGGGGAGAGCGGAATAACGAAGGACATCAGCAGCATGGAGGGGGGGACACGGAGCACACAGGGGAGAGCGGAATAACGAAGGACATCAGCAGCATGGAGGGGGGGGGGACACGGAGTACACAGGGGAGAGCGGAATAACGAAGGACATCAGCAGCATGGAGGAGGGGGGGACACGGAGCGCACGGGGAGAGCGGAATAACGAAGGACATCAGCAGCATGGAGGGGGGGACACGGAGCACACGGGGGAGAGCGGAATAACGAAGGACATCAGCAGCATGGAGGGGGGGACACGGAGCACACGGGGGAGAGCGGAATAATGAAGGACATCAGCAGCATGGAGGGGGGGGGGACACGGAGCACACGGGGGAGAGCGGAATAACGAAGGACATCAGCAGCATGGAGGGGGGGGACACGGAGCACACGGGGGAGAGCGGAATAACGAAGGACATCAGCAGCATGGAGGAGGGGGGGACACGGAGCGCACGGGGAGAGCGGAATAACGAAGGACATCAGCAGCATGGAGGGGGGGACACGGAGCACACGGGGGAGAGCGGAATAACGAAGGACATCAGCAGCATGGAGGGGGGGACACGGGGCACACAGGGGAGAGCGGAATAACGAAGGACATCAGCAGCATGGAGGGGGGGACACGGAGCACACAGGGGAGAGCGGAATAACGAAGGACATCAGCAGCATGGAGGAGGGGGGGACACGGAGCACACAGGGGAGAGCGGAATAATGAAGGACATCAGCAGCATGGAGGAGGGGGGGACACGGAGCACACAGGGGAGAGCGGAATAACGAAGGACATCAGCAGCATGGAGGGGGGGACACGGAGCACACAGGGGAGAGCGGAATAATGAAGGACATCAGCAGCATGGAGGAGGGGGGGACACGGAGCACACAGGGGAGAGCGGAATAACGAAGGACATCAGCAGCATGGAGGGGGGGGACACGGAGCACACAGGGGAGAGCGGAATAACGAAGGACATCAGCAGCATGGAGGGGGGGACACGGGGCACACAGGGGAGAGCGGAATAACGAAGGACATCAGCAGCATGGAGGGGGGGACACGGAGCACACAGGGGAGAGCGGAATAACGAAGGACATCAGCAGCATGGAGGAGGGGGGGACACAGAGCACACAGGGGAGAGCGGAATAATGAAGGACATCAGCAGCATGGAGGAGGGGGGGACACGGAGCACACAGGGGAGAGCGGAATAACGAAGGACATCAGCAGCATGGAGGGGGGGGGACACGGAGCACACGGGGGAGAGCGGAATAACGAAGGACATCAGCAGCATGGAGGGGGGGGGACACGGAGCACACAGGGGAGAGCGGAATAATGAAGGACATCAGCAGCATGGAGGGGGGGGGGACACGGAGCACACAGGGGAGAGCGGAATAACGAAGGACATCAGCAGCATGGAGGGGGGGGGGGACACGGAGCACACAGGGGAGAGCGGAATAACGAAGGACATCAGCAGCATGGAGGGGGGGCGGACACGGAGCACACAGGGGAGAGCGGAATAATGAAGGACATCAGCAGCATGGAGGGGGGGGGACACGGAGCACACGGGGGAGAGCGGAATAACGAAGGACATCAGCAGCATGGAGGGGGGGACACGGAGCACACGGGGGAGAGCGGAATAACGAAGGACATCAGCAGCATGGAGGAGGGGGGGGACACGGAGCACACAGGGGAGAGCGGAATAACGAAGGACATCAGCAGCATGGAGGGGGGGGACACAGAGCACACAGGGGAGAGCGGAATAATGAAGGACATCAGCAGCATGGAGGAGGGGGGGACATGGAGCACACAGGGGAGAGCGGAATAACGAAGGACATCAGCAGCATGGAGGGGGGGACACGGAGCGCACGGGGGAGAGCGGAATAATGAAGGACATCAGCAGCATGGAGGAGGGGGGGACACGGAGCACACAGGGGAGAGCGGAATAACGAAGGACATCAGCAGCATGGAGGGGGGGGACACGGAGCACACAGGGGAGAGCGGAATAACGAAGGACATCAGCAGCATGGAGGGGGGGACACGGAGCGCACGGGGGAGAGCGGAATAACGAAGGACATCAGCAGCATGGAGGGGGGGACACGGAGCACACAGGGGAGAGCGGAATAACGAAGGACATCAGCAGCATGGAGAGGGGGACACGGAGCACACGGGGGAGAGCGGAATAACGAAGGACATCAGCAGCATCGAGGGGGGGACACAGAGCACACAGGGGAGAGCGGAATAACGAAGGACATCAGCAGCATGGAGGGGGGGACACGGAGCACACGGGGGAGAGCGGAATAACGAAGGACATCAGCAGCATGGAGGGGGGCGGACACGGAGCACACAGGGGAGAGCGGAATAACGAAGGACATCAGCAGCATGGAGGAGGGGGGGACACGGAGCGCACGGGGGAGAGCGGAATAATGAAGGACATCAGCGGCATGGAGGGGGGACACGGAGCACACAGGGGAGAGCGGAATAACGAAGGACATCAGCAGCATGGAGGGGGGGGGACACGGAGCACACAGGGGAGAGCGGAATAACGAAGGACATCAGCAGCATGGAGGGGGGGACACGGAGCGCACGGGGGAGAGCGGAATAATGAAGGACATCAGCAGCATGGAGGAGGGGGGGACACGGAGCACACAGGGGAGAGCGGAATAACGAAGGACATCAGCAGCATGGAGGGGGGGACACGGAGCACACGGGGGAGAGCGGAATAACGAAGGACATCAGCAGCATGGAGGGGGGGACACGGAGCGCACGGGGGAGAGCGGAATAATGAAGGACATCAGCAGCATGGAGGGGGGGACACGGAGCACACAGGGGAGAGCGGAATAACGAAGGACATCAGCAGCATGGAGGGGGGGACACGGAGCACACGGGGGAGAGCGGAATAACGAAGGACATCAGCAGCATGGAGGGAGGGGGGACACGGAGCACACGGGGGAGAGCGGAATAACGAAGGACATCGGCAGCATGGAGGGGGGGACACGGAGCACACGGGGGAGAGCAGAATAACGAAGGACATCAGCAGCATGGAGGGGGGGGACACGGAGCACACAGGGGAGAGCGGAATAACGAAGGACATCAGCAGCATGGAGGAGGGGGGGACACGGAGCACACAGGGGAGAGCGGAATAACGAAGGACATCAGCAGCATGGAGGGGGGGGACACGGAGCACACAGGGGAGAGCGGAATAACGAAGGACATCAGCAGCATGGAGGGGGGGACACGGAGCGCACGGGGGAGAGCGGAATAATGAAGGACATCAGCAGCATGGAGGAGGGGGGGACACGGAGCACACAGGGGAGAGCGGAATAACGAAGGACATCAGCAGCATGGAGGGGGGGACACGGAGCACACGGGGGAGAGCGGAATAACGAAGGACATCAGCAGCATGGAGGGGGGGACACGGAGCGCACGGGGGAGAGCGGAATAATGAAGGACATCAGCAGCATGGAGGGGGGGACACGGAGCACACAGGGGAGAGCGGAATAACGAAGGACATCAGCAGCATGGAGGGGGGGACACGGAGCACACGGGGGAGAGCGGAATAACGAAGGACATCGGCAGCATGGAGGGAGGGGGGACACGGAGCACACGGGGGAGAGCGGAATAACGAAGGACATCGGCAGCATGGAGGGGGGGACACGGAGCACACGGGGGAGAGCAGAATAACGAAGGACATCAGCAGCATGGAGGGGGGGGACACGGAGCACACAGGGGAAAGCAGAATAACGAAGGACATCAGCAGCATGGAGGGGGGGACACGGAGCGCACGGGGGAGAGCGGAATAACGAAGGACATCAGCAGCATGGAGGGGGGGACACGGAGCACACAGGGGAGAGCGGAATAACGAAGGACATCAGCAGCATGGAGAGGGGGACACGGAGCACACGGGGGAGAGCGGAATAACGAAGGACATCAGCAGCATCGAGGGGGGGACACAGAGCACACAGGGGAGAGCGGAATAACGAAGGACATCAGCAGCATGGAGGGGGGGACACGGAGCACACGGGGGAGAGCGGAATAACGAAGGACATCAGCAGCATGGAGGGGGGGCGGACACGGAGCACACAGGGGAGAGCGGAATAACGAAGGACATCAGCAGCATGGAGGGGGGGACACGGAGCACACGGGGGAGACCGGAATAACGAAGGACATCAGCAGCATGGAGGGGGGACACGGAGCACACAGGGGAGAGCGGAATAACAAAGGACATCAGCAGCATGGAGGGGGCGGACACGGAGCACACGGGGGAGAGCGGAATAATGAAGGACATCAGCAGCATGGAGGGGGGGACACGGAGCACACGGGGGAGAGCGGAATAACGAAGGACATCAGCAGCATGGAGGGGGGGGGACACGGAGCGCACGGGGGAGAGCGGAATAACGAAGGACATCAGCAGCATGGAGGGGGGGACACGGAGCACACGGGGGAGAGCGGAATAACGAAGGACATCAGCAGCATGGAGGGGGGGGGACACGGAGCACACAGGGGAGAGCGGAATAACGAAGGACATCAGCAGCATGGAGAGGGGGACACGGAGCACACGGGGGAGAGCGGAATAACGAAGGACATCAGCAGCATGGAGGGGGGGACACGGAGCACACAGGGGAGAGCGGAATAACGAAGGACATCAGCAGCATGGAGGGGGGGACACAGAGCACACAGGGGAGAGCGGAATAACGAAGGACATCAGCAGCATGGAGGGGGGGACACGGAGCACACAGGGGAGAGCGGAATAACGAAGGACATCAGCAGCATGGAGGAGGAGGACACGGAGCACACGGGGGAGAGCGGAATAACAAAGGACATCAGCAGCATGGAGGGGGGGCGGACACGGAGCACACAGGGGAGAGCGGAATAACGAAGGACATCAGCAGCATGGAGGGGGGGACACGGAGCACACAGGGGAGAGCGGTATAACGAAGGACATCAGCAGCATGGAGGGGGGACACGGAGCACACAGGGGAGAGCGGAATAACAAAGGACATCAGCAGCATGGAGGGGGGGACACGGAGCACACGGGGGAGAGCGGAATAATGAAGGACATCAGCAGCATGGAGGGGCGGACACGGAGCACACGGGGGAGAGCGGAATAATGAAGGACATCAGCAGCATGGAGGGGGGGACATGGAGCACACGGGGGAGAGCGGAATAACGAAGGACATCAGCAGCATGGAGGGGGGGACACGGAGCACACAGGGGAGAGCGGAATAATGAAGGACATCAGCAGCATGGAGGGGGGGACATGGAGCACACGGGGGAGAGCGGAATAACGAAGGACATCAGCGGCATGGAGGGGGGACACGGAGCACACGGGGGAGAGCGGAATAATGAAGGACATCAGCAGCGAGGAGGGGGGGACACGGAGCACACGGGGGGAGAGCGGAATAACGAAGGACATCAGCAGCATGGAGGGGGGGGGACACGGAGCACACGGGGGAGAGCGGAATAACGAAGGACATCAGCAGCATGGGGGGGGGGGACACGGAGCACACGGGGGAGAGCGGAATAACGAAGGACATCAGCAGCATGGAGGGGGGAACACGGAGCACACGGGGGAGAGCGGAATAACGAAGGACATCAGCAGCATGGAGGGGGGGACACGGAGCACACGGGGGAGAGCGGAATAACGAAGGACATCAGCAGCATGGAGGGGGGGGGACACGGAGCACACGGGGGAGAGCGGAATAACGAAGGACATCAGCAGCATGGAGGGGGGGGGACACGGAGCACACGGGGGAGAGCGGAATAACGAAGGACATCAGCAGCATGGAGGGGGGGGACACGGAGCGCACGAGGGAGAGCGGAATAACGAAGGACATCAGCAGCATGGAGGAGGGGGGACACGGAGCACACGGGGGAGAGCGGAATAATGAAGGACATCAGCAGCATGGAGGGGGGGGACACGGAGCACACGGGGGAGAGCGGAATAACGAAGGACATCAGCAGCATGGAGGAGGGGGGGACACGGAGCACACAGGGGAGAGCGGAAAAACGAAGGACATCAGCAGCATGGAGGGGGGGGGGACACGGAGCGCACGGGGGAGAGCGGAATAACGAAGGACATCAGCAGCGAGGAGGGGGGGACACGGAGCGCACGAGGGAGAGCGGAATAACGAAGGACATCAGCAGCGAGGAGGGGGGGGACACGGAGCGCACGGGGGAGAGCGGAATAACGAAGGACATCAGCAGCATGGAGGGGGGGACACGGAGCACACGGGGGAGAGCGGAATAATGAAGGACATCAGCAGCATGGAGGGGGGGGGACACGGAGCACACGGGGGAGAGCGGAATAACGAAGGACATCAGCAGCATGGAGGGGGGGACACGGAGCACACAGGGGAGAGCGGAATAACGAAGGACATCAGCAGCATGGAGGGGGGGGACACGGAGCACACGGGAGAGCGGAATAACGAAGGAGATCAGCAGCATGGAGGGGGGGACACAGAGCACACAGGGGAGAGCGGAATAACGAAGGACATCAGCAGCATGGAGGGGGGGGACACGGAGCACACAGGGGAGAGCGGAATAACGAAGGACATCAGCAGCATGGAGGAGGAGGACACGGAGCACACGGGGGAGAGCGGAATAACAAAGGACATCAGCAGCATGGAGGGGGGGGCGGACACGGAGCACACAGGGGAGAGCGGAATAACGAAGGACATCAGCAGCATGGAGGGGGGGACACGGAGCACACAGGGGAGAGCGGAATAACGAAGGACATCAGCAGCATGGAGGGGGGACACGGAGCACACAGGGGAGAGCGGAATAACGAAGGACATCAGCAGCATGGAGGGGGCGGACACGGAGCACACGGGGGAAGAGCGGAATAATGAAGGACATCAGCAGCATGGAGGGGGGGACATGGAGCACACGGGGGAGAGCGGAATAACGAAGGACATCAGCAGCATGGAGGGGGGGACACGGAGCACACGGGGGAGAGCGGAATAATGAAGGACATCAGCAGCGAGGAGGGGGGGACACGGAGCACACAGGGGAGAGCGGAATAACGAAGGACATCAGCAGCATGGAGGGGGGGGGACACGGAGCACACGGGGGAGAGCGGAATAACGAAGGACATCAGCAGCGAGGAGGGGGGGACACGGAGCACACAGGGGAGAGCGGAATAACGAAGGACATCAGCAGCATGGAGGGGGGGGACACGGAGCGCACGAGGGAGAGCGGAATAACAAAGGACATCAGCAGCATGGAGGGGGGGGGACACGGAGCACACGGGGGAGAGCGGAATAACGAAGGACATCAGCAGCGAGGAGGGGGGGACACGGAGCACACAGGGGAGAGCGGAATAACGAAGGACATCAGCAGCATGGAGGGGGGGGGACACGGAGCACACAGGGGAGAGCAGAATAACGAAGGACATCAGCGGCATGGAGGGGGGACACGGAGCACACGGGGGAGAGCGGAATAATGAAGGACATCAGCAGCGAGGAGGGGGGGGGGGACACGGAGCACACGGGGGAGAGCGGAATAACGAAGGACATCAGCAGCATGGAGGGGGGGGGGGACACGGAGCACACGGGGGAGAGCGGAATAACAAAGGACATCAGCAGCATGGAGGGGGGGCGGACACGGAGCACACAGGGGAGAGCGGAATAACGAAGGACATCAGCAGCATGGAGGGGGGGACACGGAGCACACAGGGGAGAGCGGAATAACGAAGGACATCAGCAGCATGGAGGGGGGACACGGAGCACACAGGGGAGAGCGGAATAACAAAGGACATCAGCAGCATGGAGGGGGGGACACGGAGCACACGGGGGAGAGCGGAATAATGAAGGACATCAGCAGCATGGAGGGGCGGACACGGAGCACACGGGGGAGAGCGGAATAATGAAGGACATCAGCAGCATGGAGGGGGGGACATGGAGCACACGGGGGAGAGCGGAATAACGAAGGACATCAGCAGCATGGAGGGGGGGACACGGAGCACACAGGGGAGAGCGGAATAATGAAGGACATCAGCAGCATGGAGGGGGGGACATGGAGCACACGGGGGAGAGCGGAATAACGAAGGACATCAGCGGCATGGAGGGGGGACACGGAGCACACGGGGGAGAGCGGAATAATGAAGGACATCAGCAGCGAGGAGGGGGGGACACGGAGCACACGGGGGGAGAGCGGAATAACGAAGGACATCAGCAGCATGGAGGGGGGGGACACGGAGCACACGGGGGAGAGCGGAATAACGAAGGACATCAGCAGCATGGGGGGGGGGGACACGGAGCACACGGGGGAGAGCGGAATAACGAAGGACATCAGCAGCATGGAGGGGGGAACACGGAGCACACGGGGGAGAGCGGAATAACGAAGGACATCAGCAGCATGGAGGGGGGGACACGGAGCACACGGGGGAGAGCGGAATAACGAAGGACATCAGCAGCATGGAGGGGGGGGGGACACGGAGCACACGGGGGAGAGCGGAATAACGAAGGACATCAGCAGCATGGAGGGGGGGGGACACGGAGCACACGGGGGAGAGCGGAATAACGAAGGACATCAGCAGCATGGAGGGGGGGGACACGGAGCGCACGAGGGAGAGCGGAATAACGAAGGACATCAGCAGCATGGAGGAGGGGGGACACGGAGCACACGGGGGAGAGCGGAATAATGAAGGACATCAGCAGCATGGAGGGGGGGGACACGGAGCACACGGGGGAGAGCGGAATAACGAAGGACATCAGCAGCATGGAGGAGGGGGGGACACGGAGCACACAGGGGAGAGCGGAAAAACGAAGGACATCAGCAGCATGGAGGGGGGGGGGACACGGAGCGCACGGGGGAGAGCGGAATAACGAAGGACATCAGCAGCGAGGAGGGGGGGACACGGAGCGCACGAGGGAGAGCGGAATAACGAAGGACATCAGCAGCGAGGAGGGGGGGGACACGGAGCGCACGGGGGAGAGCGGAATAACGAAGGACATCAGCAGCATGGAGGGGGGGACACGGAGCACACGGGGGAGAGCGGAATAATGAAGGACATCAGCAGCATGGAGGGGGGGGGGACACGGAGCACACGGGGGAGAGCGGAATAACGAAGGACATCAGCAGCATGGAGGGGGGGACACGGAGCACACAGGGGAGAGCGGAATAACGAAGGACATCAGCAGCATGGAGGGGGGGGACACGGAGCACACGGGAGAGCGGAATAACGAAGGAGATCAGCAGCATGGAGGGGGGGACACAGAGCACACAGGGGAGAGCGGAATAACGAAGGACATCAGCAGCATGGAGGGGGGGGACACGGAGCACACAGGGGAGAGCGGAATAACGAAGGACATCAGCAGCATGGAGGAGGAGGACACGGAGCACACGGGGGAGAGCGGAATAACAAAGGACATCAGCAGCATGGAGGGGGGGCGGACACGGAGCACACAGGGGAGAGCGGAATAACGAAGGACATCAGCAGCATGGAGGGGGGGACACGGAGCACACAGGGGAGAGCGGAATAACGAAGGACATCAGCAGCATGGAGGGGGGACACGGAGCACACAGGGGAGAGCGGAATAACGAAGGACATCAGCAGCATGGAGGGGGCGGACACGGAGCACACGGGGGAAGAGCGGAATAATGAAGGACATCAGCAGCATGGAGGGGGGGACATGGAGCACACGGGGGAGAGCGGAATAACGAAGGACATCAGCAGCATGGAGGGGGGGACACGGAGCACACGGGGGAGAGCGGAATAATGAAGGACATCAGCAGCGAGGAGGGGGGGACACGGAGCACACAGGGGAGAGCGGAATAACGAAGGACATCAGCAGCATGGAGGGGGGGGGACACGGAGCACACGGGGGAGAGCGGAATAACGAAGGACATCAGCAGCGAGGAGGGGGGGACACGGAGCACACAGGGGAGAGCGGAATAACGAAGGACATCAGCAGCATGGAGGGGGGGGACACGGAGCGCACGAGGGAGAGCGGAATAACAAAGGACATCAGCAGCATGGAGGGGGGGGGACACGGAGCACACGGGGGAGAGCGGAATAACGAAGGACATCAGCAGCGAGGAGGGGGGGACACGGAGCACACAGGGGAGAGCGGAATAACGAAGGACATCAGCAGCATGGAGGGGGGGGGACACGGAGCACACAGGGGAGAGCAGAATAACGAAGGACATCAGCGGCATGGAGGGGGGACACGGAGCACACGGGGGAGAGCGGAATAATGAAGGACATCAGCAGCGAGGAGGGGGGGGGGGACACGGAGCACACGGGGGAGAGCGGAATAACGAAGGACATCAGCAGCATGGAGGGGGGGGGACACGGAGCACACGGGGGAGAGCGGAATAACGAAGGACATCAGCAGCATGGAGGGGGGGGACACGGAGCGCACGAGGGAGAGCGGAATAACGAAGGACATCAGCAGCATGGAGGAGGGGGGACACGGAGCACACGGGGGAGAGCGGAATAATGAAGGACATCAGCAGCATGGAGGGGGGGGACACGGAGCACACGGGGGAGAGCGGAATAACGAAGGACATCAGCAGCATGGAGGAGGGGGGGACACGGAGCACACAGGGGAGAGCGGAAAAACGAAGGACATCAGCAGCATGGAGGGGGGGGGACACGGAGCGCACGGGGGAGAGCGGAATAACGAAGGACATCAGCAGCGAGGAGGGGGGGACACGGAGCGCACGAGGGAGAGCGGAATAACGAAGGACATCAGCAGCGAGGAGGGGGGGGACACGGAGCGCACGGGGGAGAGCGGAATAACGAAGGACATCAGCAGCATGGAGGGGGGGACACGGAGCACACGGGGGAGAGCGGAATAATGAAGGACATCAGCAGCATGGAGGGGGGGGGACACGGAGCACACGGGGGAGAGCGGAATAACGAAGGACATCAGCAGCATGGAGGGGGGGACACGGAGCACACAGGGGAGAGCGGAATAACGAAGGACATCAGCAGCATGGAGGGGGGGGACACGGAGCACACGGGAGAGCGGAATAACGAAGGACATCAGCAGCATGGAGGGGGGGACACAGAGCACACAGGGGAGAGCGGAATAACGAAGGACATCAGCAGCATGGAGGGGGGGGACACGGAGCACACAGGGGAGAGCGGAATAACGAAGGACATCAGCAGCATGGAGGAGGAGGACACGGAGCACACGGGGGAGAGCGGAATAACAAAGGACATCAGCAGCATGGAGGGGGGGGCGGACACGGAGCACACAGGGGAGAGCGGAATAACGAAGGACATCAGCAGCATGGAGGGGGGGACACGGAGCACACAGGGGAGAGCGGAATAACGAAGGACATCAGCAGCATGGAGGGGGGACACGGAGCACACAGGGGAGAGCGGAATAACGAAGGACATCAGCAGCATGGAGGGGGCGGACACGGAGCACACGGGGGAAGAGCGGAATAATGAAGGACATCAGCAGCATGGAGGGGGGGACATGGAGCACACGGGGGAGAGCGGAATAACGAAGGACATCAGCAGCATGGAGGGGGGGACACGGAGCACACGGGGGAGAGCGGAATAATGAAGGACATCAGCAGCGAGGAGGGGGGGACACGGAGCACACAGGGGAGAGCGGAATAACGAAGGACATCAGCAGCATGGAGGGGGGGGACACGGAGCACACGGGGGAGAGCGGAATAACGAAGGACATCAGCAGCGAGGAGGGGGGGACACGGAGCACACAGGGGAGAGCGGAATAACGAAGGACATCAGCAGCATGGAGGGGGGGGACACGGAGCGCACGAGGGAGAGCGGAATAACAAAGGACATCAGCAGCATGGAGGGGGGGGGACACGGAGCACACGGGGGAGAGCGGAATAACGAAGGACATCAGCAGCGAGGAGGGGGGGACACGGAGCACACAGGGGAGAGCGGAATAACGAAGGACATCAGCAGCATGGAGGGGGGGGGACACGGAGCACACAGGGGAGAGCAGAATAACGAAGGACATCAGCGGCATGGAGGGGGGACACGGAGCACACGGGGGAGAGCGGAATAATGAAGGACATCAGCAGCGAGGAGGGGGGGACACGGAGCACACAGGGGAGAGCGGAATAACGAAGGACATCAGCAGCATGGAGGGGGGGGGGACACGGAGCACACAGGGGAGAGCGGAATAACGAAGGACATCAGCAGCATGGAGGGGGGGGGACACGGAGCACACGGGGGAGAGCGGAATAACGAAGGACATCAGCAGCATGGAGGGGGGGACACGGAGCACACGGGGGAGAGCGGAATAACGAAGGACATCAGCAGCATGGAGGGGGGGACACGGAGCACACGGGGGAGAGCGGAATAACGAAGGACATCAGCAGCATGGAGGGGGGGGACACGGAGCACACGGGGGAGAGCGGAATAATGAAGGACATCAGCAGCGAGGAGGGGGGGACACGGAGCACACGGGGGGAGAGCGGAATAACGAAGGACATCAGCAGCATGGAGGGGGGGACACGGAGCACACGGGGGAGAGCGGAATAACGAAGGACATCAGCAGCATGGAGGGGGGGGGGACACGGAGCACACGGGGGAGAGCGGAATAACGAAGGACATCAGCAGCATGGAGGGGGGGACACGGAGCACACGGGGGAGAGCGGAATAACGAAGGACATCAGCAGCATGGAGGGGGGGGACACGGAGCACACGGGGGAGAGCGGAATAACGAAGGACATCAGCAGCATGGAGGGGGGGGGGGGACACGGAGCACACGGGGGAGAGCGGAATAACGAAGGACATCAGCAGCATGGAGGGGGGGGGGACACGGAGCACACGGGGGAGAGCGGAATAACGAAGGACATCAGCAGCATGGAGGGGGGGACACGGAGCACACAGGGGAGAGCGGAATAATGAAGGACATCAGCAGCATGGAGGGGGGGACACGGAGCACACGGGGGAGAGCGGAATAACGAAGGACATCAGCAGCATGGAGGGGGGGACACGGGGGAGAGCGGAATAACGAAGGACATCAGCAGCGAGGAGGGGGGGGACACGGAGCACACAGGGGAGAGCGGAATAACGAAGGACATCAGCAGCATGGAGGGGGGGACACGGAGCACACAGTGGAGAGCGGAATAACGAAGGACATCAGCAGCATGGAGGAGGGGGGGACACGGAGCACACAGGGGAGAGCGGAATAACGAAGGACATCAACAGCATGGAGGGGGGGGACACGGAGCGCACGAGGGAGAGCGGAATAACGAAGGACATCAGCAGCATGGAGGAGGGGGGGACACGGAGCACACGGGGGAGAGCGGAATAATGAAGGACATCAGCAGCATGGAGGGGGGGGACACAGAGCACACGGGGGAGAGCGGAATAACGAAGGACATCAGCAGCATGGAGGAGGGGGGGACACGGAGCACACAGGGAGAGCGGAAAAACGAAGGACATCAGCAGCATGGAGGGGGGGACACGGAGCACACAGGGGAGAGCGGAATAATGAAGGACATCAGCAGCATGGAGGGGGGGACACGGAGCACACGGGGGAGAGCGGAATAACGAAGGACATCAGCAGCATGGAGGGGGGGGACACGGAGCGCACGGGGGAGAGCGGAATAACGAAGGACATCAGCAGCGAGGAGGGGGGGACACGGAGCACACGGGGGAGAGCGGAATAACGAAGGACATCAGCAGCGAGGAGGGGGGGACACGGAGCACACAGGGGAGAGCGGAATAACGAAGGACATCAGCAGCATGGAGGGGGGGGGACACGGAGCACACGGGGGAGAGCGGAATAACGAAGGACATCAGCAGCATGGAGGAGGGGGGGACACGGAGCACACAGGGGAGAGCGGAAAAACGAAGGACATCAGCAGCATGGAGGGGGGGGGACACGGAGCGCACGGGGGAGAGCGGAATAACGAAGGACATCAGCAGCGAGGAGGGGGGGACACGGAGCACACAGGGGGAGAGCGGAAAAACGAAGGACATCAGCAGCATGGAGGGGGGGGGACACGGAGCGCACGGGGGAGAGCGGAATAACGAAGGACATCAGCAGCGAGGAGGGGGGGGACACGGAGCGCACGAGGGAGAGCGGAATAACGAAGGACATCAGCAGCGAGGAGGGGGGGACACGGAGCACACGGGGGAGAGCGGAATAACGAAGGACATCAGCAGCATGGAGGGGGGGACACGGAGCACACGGGGGAGAGCGGAATAATGAAGGACATCAGCAGCATGGAGGGGGGGGGGGACACGGAGCACACAGGGGAGAGCGGAATAACGAAGGACATCAGCAGCATGGAGGGGGGGACACGGAGCACACAGGAGAGAGCGGAATAACGAAGGACATCAGCAGCATGGAGGGGGGGGGGACACGGAGCACACAGGGGAGAGCGGAATAACGAAGGACATCAGCAGCATGGAGGGGGGGGGGACACGGAGCACACGGGGGAGAGCGGAATAATGAAGAACATCAGCAGCAAGGAGGGGGGGGACACGGAGCGCACGAGGGAGAGCGGAATAACGAAGGACATCAGCAGCGAGGAGGGGGGGACACGGAGCACACGGGGGAGAGCGGAATAACGAAGGACATCAGCAGCATGGAGGGGGGGGGGACACGGAGCGCACGGGGGAGAGCGGAATAACGAAGGACATCAGCAGCATGGAGGGGGGGGGGGACACGGAGCACACAGGGGAGAGCGGAATAACGAAGGACATCAGCAGCATGGAGGAGGGGGGGACACGGAGCACACGGGGGAGAGCGGAATAACGAAGGACATCAGCAGCATGGAGGGGGGGACACGGAGCACACGGGGGAGAGCGGAATAACGAAGGACATCAGCAGCATGGAGGAGGGGGGGACACGGAGCACACAGGGGAGAGCGGAATAACGAAGGACATCAGCAGCATGGAGGGGGGGGGGGGGACACGGAGCGCACGGGGGAGAGCGGAATAACGAAGGACATCAGCAGCATGGAGGGGGGGGGGACACGGAGCACACAGGGGAGAGCGGAATAACGAAGGACATCAGCAGCATGGAGGGGGGGGACGGAGCACACAGGGGAGAGCGGAATAACGAAGGACATCAGCAGCATGGAGGGGGGGGGGGACACGGAGTACACAGGGGAGAGCGGAATAACGAAGGACATCAGCAGCATGGAGGGGGGACACGGAGCACACAGGGGAGAGCGGAATAACGGAGGACATCAGCAGCATGGAGGAGGGGGGGATACGGAGCACACGGGGGAGAGCGGAATAATGAAGGACATCAGCAGCATGGAGGGGGGGGACACGGAGCACACAGGGGAGAGCGGAATAACGGAGGACATCAGCAGCATGGAGGGGGGGGACACGGAGCACACGGGGGAGAGCGGAATAATGAAGGACATCAGCAGCGAGGAGGGGGGGACACGGAGCACACGGGGGAGAGCGGAATAACGAAGGACATCAGCAGCATGGAGGGGGGGGGACACGGAGCACACGGGGGAGAGCGGAATAACGAAGGACATCAGCAGCATGGAGGAGGGGGGGACACGGAGCACACGGGGGAGAGCGGAATAACGAAGGACATCAGCAGCATGGAGGGGGGGGGACACGGAGCACACGGGGGAGAGCGGAATAACGAAGGACATCAGCAGCATGGAGGAGGGGGGGACACGGAGCACACAGGGGAGAGCGGAAAAACGAAGGACATCAGCAGCATGGAGGGGGGGACACGGAGCACACGGGGGAGAGCGGAATAACGAAGGACATCAGCAGCGAGGAGGGGGGGGACACGGAGCGCACGAGGGAGAGCGGAATAACGAAGGACATCAGCAGCGAGGAGGGGGGGACACGGAGCACACGGGGGAGAGCGGAATAACGAAGGACATCAGCAGCATGGAGGGGGGGACACGGAGCACACGGGGGAGAGCGGAATAATGAAGGACATCAGCAGCATGGAGGGGGGGGGGGACACGGAGCACACAGGGGAGAGCGGAATAACGAAGGACATCAGCAGCATGGAGGGGGGGACACGGAGCACACAGGGGAGAGCGGAATAACGAAGGACATCAGCAGCATGGAGGGGGGGGGGACACGGAGCACACAGGGGAGAGCGGAATAACGAAGGACATCAGCAGCATGGAGGGGGGGGGGACACGGAGCACACGGGGGAGAGCGGAATAATGAAGAACATCAGCAGCAAGGAGGGGGGGGACACGGAGCGCACGAGGGAGAGCGGAATAACGAAGGACATCAGCAGCGAGGAGGGGGGGACACGGAGCACACGGGGGAGAGCGGAATAACGAAGGACATCAGCAGCATGGAGGGGGGGGGGGACACGGAGCGCACGGGGGAGAGCGGAATAACGAAGGACATCAGCAGCATGGAGGGGGGGGGGGACACGGAGCACACAGGGGAGAGCGGAATAACGAAGGACATCAGCAGCATGGAGGAGGGGGGGACACGGAGCACACGGGGGAGAGCGGAATAACGAAGGACATCAGCAGCATGGAGGGGGGGACACGGAGCACACGGGGGAGAGCGGAATAACGAAGGACATCAGCAGCATGGAGGAGGGGGGGACACGGAGCACACAGGGGAGAGCGGAATAACGAAGGACATCAGCAGCATGGAGGGGGGGGGGGGGGACACGGAGCGCACGGGGGAGAGCGGAATAACGAAGGACATCAGCAGCATGGAGGGGGGGGGGACACGGAGCACACAGGGGAGAGCGGAATAACGAAGGACATCAGCAGCATGGAGGGGGGGGGGGACACGGAGCACACAGGGGAGAGCGGAATAACGAAGGACATCAGCAGCATGGAGGGGGGGGGGGACACGGAGTACACAGGGGAGAGCGGAATAACGAAGGACATCAGCAGCATGGAGGGGGGACACGGAGCACACAGGGGAGAGCGGAATAACGGAGGACATCAGCAGCATGGAGGAGGGGGGGATACGGAGCACACGGGGGAGAGCGGAATAATGAAGGACATCAGCAGCATGGAGGGGGGACACGGAGCACACAGGGGAGAGCGGAATAACGGAGGACATCAGCAGCATGGAGGGGGGGGACACGGAGCACACGGGGGAGAGCGGAATAATGAAGGACATCAGCAGCAAGGAGGGGGGGACACGGAGCACACGGGGGGAGAGCGGAATAACGAAGGACATCAGCAGCATGGAGGGGGGGACACGGAGCACACGGGGGAGAGCGGAATAACGAAGGACATCAGCAGCATGGAGGGGGGGGGACACGGAGCACACGGGGGAGAGCGGAATAACGAAGGACATCAGCAGCATGGAGGGGGGGACACGGAGCACACGGGGGAGAGCGGAATAACGAAGGACATCAGCAGCATGGAGGGGGGGACACGGAGCACACGGGGGAGAGCGGAATAACGAAGGACATCAGCAGCATGGAGGGGGGGGGGGGACACGGAGCACACGGGGGAGAGCGGAATAACGAAGGACATCAGCAGCATGGAGGGGGGGGGGGACACGGAGCACACGGGGGAGAGCGGAATAACGAAGGACATCAGCAGCATGGAGGGGGGGACACGGAGCACACAGGGGAGAGCGGAATAATGAAGGACATCAGCAGCATGGAGGGGGGGACACGGAGCACACGGGGGAGAGCGGAATAACGAAGGACATCAGCAGCATGGAGGGGGGGACACGGAGCACACGGGGGAGAGCGGAATAACGAAGGACATCAGCAGCGAGGAGGGGGGGGACACGGAGCACACAGGGGAGAGCGGAATAACGAAGGACATCAGCAGCATGGAGGGGGGGACACGGAGCACACAGTGGAGAGCGGAATAACGAAGGACATCAGCAGCATGGAGGAGGGGGGGACACGGAGCACACAGGGGAGAGCGGAATAACGAAGGACATCAACAGCATGGAGGGGGGGGACACGGAGCGCACGAGGGAGAGCGGAATAACGAAGGACATCAGCAGCATGGAGGAGGGGGGGACACGGAGCACACGGGGGAGAGCGGAATAATGAAGGACATCAGCAGCATGGAGGGGGGGGACACAGAGCACACGGGGGAGAGCGGAATAACGAAGGACATCAGCAGCATGGAGGAGGGGGGGACACGGAGCACACAGGGAGAGCGGAAAAACGAAGGACATCAGCAGCATGGAGGGGGGGACACGGAGCACACAGGGGAGAGCGGAATAATGAAGGACATCAGCAGCATGGAGGGGGGGACACGGAGCACACGGGGGAGAGCGGAATAACGAAGGACATCAGCAGCATGGAGGGGGGGGGACACGGAGCGCACGGGGGAGAGCGGAATAACGAAGGACATCAGCAGCGAGGAGGGGGGGACACGGAGCACACGGGGGAGAGCGGAATAACGAAGGACATCAGCAGCATGGAGGAGGGGGGGACACGGAGCACACGGGGGAGAGCGGAATAATGAAGGACATCAGCAGCATGGAGGAGGGGGGGACACGGAGCACACAGGGGAGAGCGGAATAACGAAGGACATCAGCAGCATGGAGGGGGGGACACGGAGCACACGGGGGAGAGCGGAATAACGAAGGACATCAGCAGCATGGAGGAGGGGGGGACACGGAGCACACAGGGGAGAGCGGAAAAACGAAGGACATCAGCAGCATGGAGGGGGGGGACACGGAGCGCACGGGGGGGAGAGCGGAATAACGAAGGACATCAGCAGCGAGGAGGGGGGGACACGGAGCACACGGGGGAGAGCGGAATAACGAAGGACATCAGCAGCATGGAGGGGGGGACACGGAGCACACGGGGGAGAGCGGAATAATGAAGGACATCAGCAGCATGGAGGGGGGGGGGGACACGGAGCACACAGGGGAGAGCGGAATAACGAAGGACATCAGCAGCATGGAGGGGGGGGACACGGAGCACACAGGGGAGAGCGGAATAACGAAGGACATCAGCAGCATGGAGGGGGGGGGACACGGAGCACACAGGGGAGAGCGGAATAACGAAGGACATCAGCAGCATGGAGGGGGGGGGACACGGAGCACACGGGGGAGAGCGGAATAATGAAGAACATCAGCAGCAAGGAGGGGGGGGACACGGAGCGCACGAGGGAGAGCGGAATAACGAAGGACATCAGCAGCGAGGAGGGGGGGACACGGAGCACACGGGGGAGAGCGGAATAACGAAGGACATCAGCAGCATGGAGGGGGGGGGGACACGGAGCACACAGGGGAGAGCGGAATAACGAAGGACATCAGCAGCATGGAGGGGGGGACACGGAGCACACGGGGGAGAGCGGAATAACGAAGGACATCAGCAGCATGGAGGAGGGGGGGGACACGGAGCACACAGGGGAGAGCGGAATAACGAAGGACATCAGCAGCATGGAGGGGGGGGGGACACGGAGCGCACGGGGGAGAGCGGAATAACGAAGGACATCAGCAGCATGGAGGGGGGGGGGGACACGGAGCACACAGGGGAGAGCGGAATAACGAAGGACATCAGCAGCATGGAGGGGGGGGGGGGACACGGAGCACACAGGGGAGAGCGGAATAACGAAGGACATCAGCAGCATGGAGGGGGGGGGGACACGGAGTACACAGGGGAGAGCGGAATAACGAAGGACATCAGCAGCATGGAGGGGGGACACGGAGCACACAGGGGAGAGCGGAATAACGGAGGACATCAGCAGCATGGAGGAGGGGGGGATACGGAGCACACGGGGGAGAGCGGAATAATGAAGGACATCAGCAGCATGGAGGGGGGACACGGAGCACACAGGGGAGAGCGGAATAACGGAGGACATCAGCAGCATGGAGGAGGGGGACACGGAGCGCACGGGGGAGAGCAGCACGGATGGGGGAACTGGAGTAGGATACAGGGACAGTCAGCGGTGATCGGTGCGGCTTTGGGGGGAGTTCCAAGCACCGATCACCGATGTATAGCTTTCACTAAAACAGCTGAAAAGAGGGGGGGGGGTCGGGAGAAGCTGTCGGGCTGTATTGAAATCTATACAGCGGTGATCGGTGCTTGTAACTCCCCCGCCGCACCGATCATCTCTGACTGCCCAGGTATCGGCTGAAGCATCGGAGCATTTTCCCCGAGTACAAGTACTCTGGAAATGCCTGGTATCGGTACCGATACCGATACTAGTATCGGTATCGGGACATCCCTAGTCTGTAGGAAAGTTATAGAGTCCACAAACTGTGGGATATGTTGGAAATGCATGTTGCCTGGCTGTGCAGGGATTAGAGGGAACCAGAAATCCAGCAGCTCCTGCGAGGGTAGCGCTACATTTGGAGGTCTCGTCCGGGATTCCCCTATGGTAACCTGCACATAGTCTACCAATGAGCCAAAGAAATGTAAATCTGTTACCAAGCGAGCCCGGAGAAAAGATGTTGTGTGGAGTTATCTATCATCCAGATTGGTATCGTTCCACTCAAAGTGCCGTTTCTATGCTGTTCCCCGTAGCAACCCAACACTGAAGAAATTATACTTTGCTACAATGTAAAGTAGTGAGTGTACAGCTTGTATAACAGTGTAAATTTCCTCTCCCCTCAAAATAACTCAACACACAGCCATTAATGTCTAAACCGCTGGCATCAAAAGTGAGTACACCCCTAAGTGAAAATGTCCAAATTGGGGCCAATGAGCCATTTTCCCTCCCCGGTGTCATGTGACTCATTAGTGTTACAAGGTCTCAGGTGTGATAAATTTGGTGTTATCGCTCTCACTCTCTCATACTGGTCACTGGAAGTACAACATGGCACCTCATGGCAAAGAACTCTGAGGATCTGAAGAAAAGAATTGTTGCTCTACATAAAGATGGCCGAGGCTATAAGATGATTGCCAAGACCCTACTGCAGAATGGTGGCCAAGACCATACAGCGGTATAACAGGACAGGTTCCCCTCAGAACAGGCCTCGCCATGGTCCACCAAAGAAGTGTATAGAGTGCAGGGATCAGGAGTATATCATATACAGCCCTGTGTACAGAGTGCAGTGGTCAGGAGTATATCATATACAGCCCTGTGTATAGAGTGCAGGGATCAGGAGTATATCATATACAGCCCTGTGTATAGAGTGCAGTGATCAGGAGTATATCATATACAGCCCTGTGTACAGAGTGCAGTGGTCAGGAGTATATCATATACAGCCCTGTGTATACTGAGTTCAGTGGTCAGGAGTATATCATATACAGCCCTGTGTATAGGGTGTAGTGGTCAGGAGTATATCATATACAGCCCTGTGGATAGAGTGCAGTGGTCAGGAGTATATCATCTACAGCCCTGTGTACAGAGTGCAGTGGTCAGGAGTATATCATATACAGCCCTGTGTATAGAGTGCAGTGGTCAGGAGTATATCATATACAGTCCAGTGTATAGAGTGAAGTGGTCAGGAGTATATTATATACAGCCCTGTGTACAGAGTGCAGTGGTCAGGAGTATATCATATACAGCCCAGGGTACAGAGTGCAGTGGTCAGGAGTATATCATATACAGCCCTGTGTAAAGAGTGCAGTGGTCAGGAGTATATCATATACAGCCCTGTGTATAGAGTGCAGTGGTCAGGAGTATATCATATACAGTCCAGTGTATAGAGTGAAGTGGTCAGGAGTATATTATATACAGCCCTGTGTACAGAGTGCAGTGGTCAGGAGTATATCATATACAGCCCAGGGTACAGAGTGCAGTGGTCAGGAGTATATATATTCAGCCCTGTGTAAAGAGTGCAGTGGTCAGGAGTATATCATATACAGCCCTGTGTATAGAGTGCAGTGGTCAGGAGTATATCATATACAGCCCTGTGTATAGAGTGCAGTGGTCAGGAGTATATCATATACAGTCCAGTGTATAGAATGAAGTGGTCAGGAGTATATCATATACAGCCCAGGGTACAGAGTGCAGTGGTCAGGAGTATATATATTCAGCCCTGTGTAAAGAGTGCAGTGGTCAAGTAAAGTAGAGTATTAGGATCATGCCAGCCATATCTTCCCGAGTACAGGGATACCAACACGTGTGAGACTTTTTCACAGCCTAACCACATAGAGGGGCCCAAAATCCAAGGAGACCCTACGGACTTTCAAGGAGCATAAATGACTCATAATTACGCATCTAATTTCTGGAGGTCCTGGAGCATGACAGTGGAAACACCCACAAAATTACCCCCTTTTAGAAAGAAAACACTCTAAGGTATTTTCTGAAAGCCATGTCTTTTGAAAATTTCATTTTTTTGTCGCAAGTTTTTGGGAAATGCAGGAAAGAAAATTAAAATATATATTTTTTTCACACAAACTTGTAAATGAATGGGATATTTCTAACACACAGCATAGACATAACTAGAATTACACCCCAAAACACACTCTGCTACATCTCCTGAGTATGGGAATAAAGACTTTTTCACAAACTGGCCATGCAGATGGGGCTCAAAATCCAAGGAGCACCTTCAAGGCTTCTACACATATAATTTCCTGACTAACCATCACAATTTTTTGGAGGACCTTGGAGCACCAGGACAGTGGAAACACCCATAAAATGACCAGAGTTATTACAGGCAACAATCATGGACACAAACTGTGACTGGATGTGCTATTAGGGCTCATTCACACAGGAAGTTGTGGTAGAACCACCTTGGTTATACAGCCCTTCATCCGCTACACCCTTCAGTTGCAGAGGCAGTGCCCGGGGGGCTAGAGATGGGCCAAACACCCCTCTTTTTGGTTCGCAGCAGAACTCCTGAACAGGGGAAAAGTTCTGCCCCGAACCGCAAACTACATTGAAGTCTATTGGAGCTGAACATGAAAAAAATAAAAGGACCCCATTTTGAAGGCTTATATGCAAGTTATTGGCCATAAAATGGGTATGGGGTCCGGGTACTGCCATGGGGGACATGTAACAATGCAAAAAAATTAAAATAAATTATTATTTTTAAAGGAGCAGTCAAAGTGAAATAAAAAAAAAGGAAAAATTTCTTTAAATGGTGGCACATCTGTACCGTGTATCTGTATCTGTACCTGCTGCAGCAAAAACTGATAATTGAATTTTAAATACTTACCGTAATTTTTCCTGATGAGCTCCATGTCAGCACAGCTGGGTGAGGCCCCGCCCACCCCTACGTGATCAGAACTTAACTATAAATTTTTCACTCACCTCAACCTCAGCGTTTTGTACCTATTACTACTTAACTGGGTGGGTACTGTGCTGACATGGAGCTCGTCAGGAAAGGAAAATTACGGTAAGTAGTTTAATTCAATTTTCCATTTTCCTGACGGCTCCCTGTCAGCACAGCTGGGAATTAACTAGCCAAAACAGGGAGGGATAATGCTACAAACTCCACAATTCTGACTAAAACGGTAACAGAAACCATAATGCCTCTGACAAACCCAACTGTCATGAATATGAATATTTTTGGTGTCCACATAGTTGTATTGCAGATAGTTCGGTGATTCTCCTGGCACAGCCAGCCCTACAACATGCAGGCCAAGGAGATGAGGTTACCAACCAAGAGATAATAATCTTGCTGGAAGCCATAAAATCATTATGTGTTCCACCTGAAAATGACAAATAGATGTACAGACCACCTGATGGCAGGAGTCGCCTTGATTAAATATTTTAGAGCTTAGCCCACATCCGATGGGCTAACTTCTTGAGTGCTCCCCAAGGGAACGAATGAGGAAAACCTCTTGTGTGATATGAACTCTGAAGGTCAGTTCAGGCACAAATTTGAGCATTGGCATGAGCACCATCCCGTCTGGGAAGTACGCGAGTATGGGTTCTTTAAACCCAAGGACCCCAATGCTGATGTAATTGCCACCAGTAAATCAGTTTCAGTAAAAGGTACCACAGGGTGATTGAAGGCATCCGATGAAATCCATCAGCATTGGTATATCTCATTCCGGAAACAAGTTGAACCAAATTGCATCTTGAAAAACTATATAATTAGGCGTTGGAAGCTTGCTGAATGCTGGTGAAGACAGAGATAGCCAAAAAGCATGCTTGTGCATAGAACTAAGTCAAGCCACGCCTGTAGGCATTCGGAGCAGGCTTCTTAAGAGTCCAGCATAAAATCTTGATCAGCGAATATACTGGGCATATATGCCCTGTTCTACTATAGGCATGCTTAGCGCTGTCCTTTCTTGTTTCGTAGAACTATTCAAATCTTCACAGAGCATTCGACATCTATTAGGCTCTGCCTCTCCTGACCCAGGCCATCAGCCTGAGCCTGTCAGATGCTGGATGAATGGGACTGGAGAAGATTTGATCTACCAGGCAGAGGGAGTCACTCCTTGACACTCATCAGCGGGTACCAAAACCATCACCTTCCCTCGCCCCAGCCTTAGCTGGAAGCTGAGAATCAGAGAGAGCAGCAAAAAAGGGCATAAGCCATGTTGGCGATCCATTCTGCGGTCAGCACCTCCACGCCGTGAGCCTGTGGATCCTGAGCCCTGGAATGGAACTTCAACAACTTAGTGCCGACTGGGAATGTGGCAGACAAAACCTCTGGCAGACAAAACACCAAGCTCTGTTAGTTCTCGGAAGACTTGCAGTAGTCTGGATCATCCATTGTCGTCCAGACTTGACCTGGACCAATAGTTTGTCTGAAGATTCTTCCGACCAGGCACATAGGTCGCAGATCGTTGGGAGGATTGACTTGGGTAAATTCTAGAATTCGAGAAAACTTCAGAAGTGAGAGACTGAGCCTTGTAGGCCACAGTCGTTGTGCTGTCAAACTTTCCCAGGACAGGCTTACCCTGGATGAGGCAACTGAAGGCTAGGAGCCTGAAAAGGCTGCCCTCAACTCCAAGACAGAGTCTTGGATCCTTGACAAAAGACCATTGGTCCTGAGCTCATTGTTCCTGAAGTAGGGCTCCCCTACACTGGCTGGTATCTGACTGCATCACCAGGTCGTCTGAGCTGCTGGGGCGAGGCAATTTCTATGGCTCAATCTGAGACGTGAAGGATGAAAGATCTCCAAATATGGCCCAAAATGCTTTCCTTAGGGGACTAGGCATCCATCACCAAACCCGTCACTATGTTCACAGAGGAACCACATAGTGCCCCCTGGGCATGTATGGGTGGCACAATCCCAAAATAACAGAAAGCATCCTGACATGGAAGTTTCTACTGACTTCTTGGTTTATGCCTTGACTTCCCATTCTTTCTTGGACTCCCATCCAGAAAACTCAGAAGCTAAGCTCTCTGGCGTGAGAGTGAGCGTGGAAACTGACTCTTGAGTTTTTGGTCTTCTTCAACTCAGTAAACCTTCATCGTGAGGCAGGAAGCCAAACTGGCCACTATCAAATTTAAGGTTGACCTTCTGCGATTGAGAAAAAATGCAGTGATAGCGTTTGTCCTTGAGGGTCACATCTTTGATGGTAAGGTCATGTAAATGGCCAATCCCACAAGAGACATATACTGACCAGTGGGGTGATCCCAACCCCTGGATCTCTATTCGTTCAAAAGGGCATAACTTTTACATCCTGCTGTGACGATATCCTCCAATCTTGACGAACAAGCACCGAGAAGGCCCTGAAAGAAGGCTGGACATTGCCAAACAGACGAATCTAGACATTCCATTAGAGTGTTTCGACCATCTGCTTAATTGTGACAACTGGTTAGGTGTCGTCGTCATCTTTATCCTAGGTTGCTTGAACTAGGTAACATCCTTGCAGTCATATTCGTCTGTTTCTCTTTGGAAGGATCCGAAGTGGATTGTTTGCTTGGGAAGGCTTGGAGACTTCACATGTTTCATGAATGCGACCACCTGTTAGGCGCCGTCATCCTTATCCTTGGTTGCTTGAACAAAGCAGACTGTGTGCAGTCATGTCCATCCGGAAGTTTGGAAAATGGACTGCTTCACCTGGTATAGACAGGCAGCTTCTCATTGTCAGAGCAGATAACCCTTTTCACAGGGTGAGCCGAAAACACCCCTTTAGAGTGTATTGGCAATTTGTTTATTGGATGTGAAACCTTTTAGGTGTCACCCTCCTTCCTGGCTGTTTAAGCCAGTGGGGTAAATGCTGTCATGCCCATCCTTGTATTCCTCTCATAGAGCCTGAGGAAGGATGTTTGCTTGGGAAAGCTATGAGACTGCTTCTTCATGTTCATCCATATCTTCTTATTGAAGGGCCTGAAGTAGGTTTGTTTTGAGATTGGTAAACACTAATAGATAACCTCACCACAGGGTTTGCGCACCATTCAGCAAACCAACCCATAGCCCCGGATCACACTGGTGCATTTTTGACATGTGACCCGACCAGTCAAATCGAATGAAAAATAGGTGGCAATCGCACCGCCCTAATCGGTGCAACACTGCATCAGTGGCGCTGCACCAACTTCAAAAAGGCAGTTTGTACTACCTTTGCGATTTCGGGTTGCGACCTATATTGACATCCGGACAGAGACTTGCACAGATGTCTCTGAAAATCGCGACTGGAATCGAGACTGACCAGCGGGAGACAGTCATTCCCGCAATCCAGTGTGACCCTGGACAAGGGAAAGAAACGGTTAAATGCAGTAAATAGCTTGCTTAGTAACAAAACCTGAGGGGTTAACCACAGCTAGAGGGAGGCAGAAGCTTCCATCTACAGCCCGGATAACCAGGTGGAGGTTAATTAGCAAAACCCTAATCCTGGAAGGAATCAGGCCATGATGAAAAGTTTGTTCAGAATAGCAACAAAAAGGTAGGAATTTGTAACAAAATTACAACCATCTGCAGTGTACACGAACCAAGGGAATTGTAGACATCATAAACATGCTTCTCCATTCTCTTTTTTCTTTTTCTTTTTTTGAGGAAAACCAAAGATCACAAAAATACAAGGATATCCCAGATCTCCACAAGCCATGCCTGGCTCCAGTAGACATCCCAGGTGGCTCCACTACCTTCTTTGGAAAATTCTGGTCTTTGGAGGGGGTTTGGCATAATGGCATGACAGTGAAGAAAACATGAGAAGCCACCAACAGATTATTGCCATGTGTGAACAGACAAAGTGCTACTTTGTGTACCTGTTATGCAGAGTACCTCCAGTGGAGGAGTTCCCCAGTAATGCAGCAAACATTTGGATACAAAGCATTTAGCTCACCCTACCTCCGTCATCCGACCGTCGACACTGGCACAGCGCGGGTGCGCGTGCATAGGGGAGTACTCTGCCATGACCGCTGTCCGCTTCATATGGACCTTGCGGACCCCAGACATGGCTGTTAGCCATGATAAAGCCATCCTGAGGACCAGCAGCAGGGCTCCCTGGGTTATGGTCATTTAGACGAGACACCAGGGACTGCGTCCAGCTTAATCCACACGTATGGGCAGATGGCCAGCCTTTAGACCAGCCAGGTAGAGGAGCACACCTACATCCTGCACGTAGGAGGAAAAGAGAAGAACGCTGAGGCTGAGGTGAGTGAAAAATTTATAGTCAAGTCCTGATCACGTAGGGGTGAGCGGGGCCTCATCCAGCTGTGCTGACATGGAGACGTCAGGAAACTGACATTTATAAAGAAAAAAAAACGAGTCAAATCCTGTTTAAATTGACTCACTGTTGCAATTGCTGGCCACGCAAAAATGTAAAACAAAATGGCGCTGCCCTTCCCACCCCACAGCACCTTTTCCCCATGTTAATGGGGACAAGGGCCTCTTCCCCACAACCCTGTGGGGGTCTGCAGTGAGGGAACTTATCAGAATCTGGAAACCTCCTTTTACAAGGGGGCCCCCAGATCCCGCCCCCCCTCCATGTAAATGAGTATGGGGTACATTGTACTCCTACTCATTCACCAAAAAAAGTGTAAAACAAAAATAATGACAGTAGCCGGTTTTTGACAAGTTATTTAAAAAAAAACAATGTCCCCCATAGACCCAACGTCAATCACAACGCCCGCCACACTGCCGGACCAAACAAAAAAAAATGAAAAAAACGCTCTGCCCGCAACCACGGCTGACCACCGAATGCCACCTCCACCGGGTGACATTTCTTACATAGGTAAGGGGCAGGGCTACTCACGACATCACCTGGTGGCTCTGCTCCCCCTCCCAAAGCACCATGTTCCTATGTTGATGGGGAAAAAAGCCTCCTTCCCACAACCCTGGCCCGGTGGTTGTGGAGGTGCGGGGGAGCTTTTTGTGACTTATTGGAATCTGGAAGCTACTTCACGGGACATTTATTTTTTAAATAAAGGACTTGTGTTTTGAATATGTATTCACATGGGGGGCATCCAGATTCTGATAAGTCACACCCCCACAACCACCAGGCCATGGTTGTGGAGAAGAGCTCCCCATCAACATATGATTGCGTAAATCAGCTATTCTTCACCTAGAATTAGAATAATTTTTTAACGGATCCGAATTCTAATCATTCCCAAAATTTGGAATCAGTTAGAAAACAAATATATGAAGCTAAACTGATTTCAACTAAATTCATTACTACTTCATTCTGGGATTCGGATATGTCCAAAAGAATTTATATTCGGACTGAAACAAATTGCACATATCTAGTGGTTACCAAGGGTAATTGAGGTTTAACAAGCAACCTGTACCTGTGATTGGTGGAACATCCTCTTGTAGCGAGAGAGTTGTTGGCGGGATTATCTCCCCCTGGCAGTCCGTCTCCCATAGCAACGGGAGCAGATCAGCACTCAGAGGTTCCCAGCCTGGGCACTAGGTACAGAAGAGGAAGAGACAACAGAGCGCGCATGGAGTCAGCGCTAGGTGATCGGTGGGATTTAATTCCGTTGCTGGAAGTGAGATAGCGGAGATACGCCGGACAAGTTAAGCGGGCATAGGCTCAGTGTGTCCCTCCTAAATGCGGCTGTGATAGGGAAAGTGTACATTGATACGGGGACAAGAGAGCTAACTGGAGGACAGGTTATTGTTCAAGTGTACACGGTGTAGAGTTGGAGGTATGCTTTAAGGTTGAGTTACCCCTGAAAGTGGCCTCCCCCTTATCTGGGGGCATCGGTAAGAAAACTTACCCTGTGTGTAAGGTGAGTGAGCCTGTTCAAGATGCCCAGCGTAACCCAGAAGAACCCACCACAGGACAGACCTCTCATGTGACCCACACTTGGCACCCAATGAAAAGGGGAACATGGAGAGAGTGTCACCCACGTGCCCTACATACAGTACATACACACAGCACAAGGCCGGGTTCACACTGTGGGGTTAAATTACTAAACGCTAATAGACTTTGCAAGTGCAGTTGCTCCAAAGCTTAATAAATGAGGCAAAGTTCTGCTGATTTCCATCATCCAATCATGTGGAAACAAAAATGCTGTTTTTTTTAACATTTTCCTTGAATGTGATTGGGTATTCTTTGCAAAGTCAATCTTCACCTCATTTGTTAAGCTGCACTTGCAAGGTGCAAAGTCTATTTGCCTTTAGTAAAGCAACCCCGGCCTATGAGATGTTTCTCAGGACTGCAATTCCTCTGAAGGCCACAAGGTGGTGATCTCACTTCTACCCAGACAGGAAGTCTCTATAACAGACAGGAAGTGATGTCAGATACAGACAGGAAGTTCCAGGTCAACAGTGAGTCAGCAGGAAATAGAGAGGCGACATTGCTGGAAAAGGAAGCAGAGGAGGTAATAAGATCTTATTTTCTATTTACACCCAGTAACCCCCCCCCCCCGTCATGTCCGTCCTCTTCCTCCATAGTCACTGTGACGTCATTTATCCCCAGCAGATGATAATACACACATATATAGTGTGGAAACCTAGATTAACCCCTTCAGGGGCAGAACATTCCCCACTTAGGGGGCTGGAAAATTCTCTTAATTATGGAGATGTGTCACCTTCTCACCTCATCTGTCTATACTAAGCGTTGGATTTATAATGCATACTTTTGTATTTTATAAGCTTTATGTAGATATATTGAGGGATAATAACTATTTCCTATGACTGTGAGGGTTCAACACAAGGGATGTGTCTGGATGGTGACTGTATCATTGTGTGTGTCAGGTTCCTATAAGGTGTCAGGATGTCACTGTCTATTTCTCCATGGAGGAGTGGGAGGATTTAGAAGGACACAAGGATCTCTACAAGGACGTCATGATGGACAATCAGCCGCCCCTCACATCACCGGGTAAGAGGAGACTTTATTGTAAAGGAGAGAGCAGTACGGAGGCTCCACCTAGATCCCCCATCATCTGATAAACACATAGAAACAATGTATTCAGTCAGTGTGTGTGTTTCCTACAGATGGATCCAGTAATGGGAACCCACCAGAGAGATGTCCCCGTCCTCTGTATTCCCGGGATTCCACACAGGAAGGTCACACCATCCCTCACTGTTACAAGGTTGGTGGGATGGAGAATCTAGAACATGGACTGGTGGAGATGATGTGTCAATTTTGTATGTAAATTTATATCTTACAGATGATTTTCTCTCTCATTCTCTTGGTTTAGAGTGGAGATCCAATCGATATAGAATTTGAGGTGAAATCAGAAGAAGAAGAGAGGGATGATCAGCAGTCTATGGAGGAGGATGGAATAACGGGGACATTTATAGAGGAGGACACTCCTACAGAGATCAGCACAGGTGGGTCATTAACACTAAATACATTCCTCCACCCATACTGCTCACTGATTGGTCCAGAGTAGGGCGGGGACTGGGTGATATCAGCCTGTAATCCCCCTGGTCACTTTCCTGAGCTGTGTTCCCCGTCCTGTATTCCTGTATTTCTCTCGGATAATCTTCCTTCTCTGTGCTGCAGACACAATTTATGTATCTAGACTGGATTTATGGAGATTCTGGGGATCAGCTGGCAGCAAAATGTTGATTTTCACCATAGGGTTTGCTTGACCTAGACACCTGGGGTATGTACCTTGTGTCTTCTGCCCCATGCCCGGGTCTAGTGAGACCTCTTACAATTCTCCCGGGGTTACTTGCTCTGTTATTTGCTGGCTGTGCCGGGTGGAGGGATATGTCTGTATAGTCTCAGACCCAAGTCACAGAGTTCCCCCTTACATCAGGGTCCACAGAGTTCCCCCCTTACATCAGGGTCCACAGAGTTCCCCCCTTACATCAGGGTCCACAGAGTTCCCCCCTTACATCAGGGTCCACAGAGTTCCCCCCTTACATCAGGGTCCACAGAGTTCCCCCCTTACATCAGGGTCCACAGAGTTCCCCCCTTACATCAGGGTCCACAGAGTTCCCCCCTTACATCAGGGTCCACAGAGTTCCCCCCTTACATCAGGGTCCACAGAGTTCCCCCCTTACATCAGGGTCCGCAGAGTTCCCCCCTTACATCAGGGTCCGCAGAGTTCCCCCCTTACATCAGGGTCCGCAGAGTTCCCCCCTTACATCAGGGTCCGCAGAGTTCCCCCCTTACATCAGGGTCCGCAGAGTTCCCCCCTTACATCAGAGTTTGCAGAGTTCCCCCTTTACATCAGAGTCGGCAGAGTTCCCCCTTTACATCTAAATCTGCAGAGTTCCCTTTGTCCACAGCCAAACATGCCTGAAATGGACAATCGGAACTGGACCATGAAGCAATGGAAGAAGATGGCCTGAAAAATTGCACATATTCGCTGTTCCCTTTCTGGTCCTCCCACTCAAATTGTTCCCCCAACATGTTCTGTTTCTCAATCCCTAAACCGCTTTCCTGAGGTGTCATCAGGAAGATGAAACCCTCTACCTGTTCCCTGGACTCTCTTCCAACCTCGCTGGTAAAAACTCATCTTATGACCCGAAGTCCTCTGATCACCGCTGTTATAAATCATTCCCTTCAAATTGGTTACGTTCCCCTTGTTTTCAAAACTGCTATTATTAGACCACTGCTTAAAAATCCCACTCTTGATCCAGAAGTCCTTTCCAATTATAGGCCCATCTCCAATCTCCCCTTCATATCAAACGTACTTGAGAAAGTAGTTGCTACTCCACCTTCAGGATCACCTTAAACAAAACGGCCTCTTTGAAAAATTTCTATCAGGTTTCCGTTTTGCTCACAGTACAGAGACGGCCCTCGTCAGAGTTACAAACGACCTCCTCATATCATCTGAGGCCGGCTCTCCTTCCCTTCTTATCCTCCTGGACCTTTCTGCTGCATTTCATACTGTTGACCATGACATTCTTTTAAACCGACTTCACCTCACCATTGGACTCAATGACACAGCCCTCGGTTGCTTCAAATCGTACCTCACAAACCGGACAGAATACATCTCCCTCGGCCACTTCAAATCAAATCCACATACAGTTACTTGCGGTGTCCCCCAGGGGTCAGTCCTTGGGCCCCATCCTCTTCATCCTCTAACTCACCCCTCCTGGTCAAATTATCACCCGCCATAAAATTTCATTCCACTGTTATGCCGATGACACATGTAAATACATGTGTGCCAAGTTTAGGGTCCAGGGGACATAGGGCCGGCTGGTACCGGGTCCCCAAAATCACCGGAGAAATGACCGTTTAACATTGGAGTCTATGGAAGGGGTCCTACGGCTGGCCAGGATCAGGCGCACAAAGGTGAAGATGGACACAGACTCAAGTATATGCTGAGGGGGGCATTTTCAGCACCAAAAAATGTGCTGAAAAACTCGGCTTATACTCGAGTATATACGGTATTATACACTTAACGGGAATTTTTTTTTTACCAAAGACATGTAGCAGAATACATTTTGGCTTAAATTTATGACAAAATTTGTTTTTATTGGATTTTTCTTTTAAAATAGAATGAAGAAAATATTGGGGGTTTTTTTCCCAAAATTTCCGCTCTTTTTTCGTTTATATCGCAAAAAAAAAAAAAAAAAAACGTAGTCATGAATAAATACCACCAAACGAAAGCTCTATTTGTGCGAACAAAATGATAAAAATTTCACTTGGGTACAGCGTAGCACGACCGCGCAATTGTCATTGAAAGTGCGAGGGCGCTGAAAGCTGAAAATTGGTCTGGGAAGGAAGGGGGGTGAAAGTGCCCCCCCGGTATTGAGGTGGTTAAGACAATGGGAGACGGGGGCATTTTGTGCAGCTGCCCTACGTCTGTGGAATGCCCTACCTGACACCCTGAGGGCTCCTCAATCAATTGACTGATTTTTTTCCCCTTTTAAGCCCCGTACACACGGCCGAGAATCCTGTCAGGAAAAAAACGTAGGTTTTCCTGACGAGATTCCCAGCAAGCTTGTCTTGCCAAGCCGTGCATACAGACCGGCCATTCAAAAGAACCGCCGTTCTTATGAATGGCAAGAACGCGGTGACGTCATCGACTACAACGAGCATGCGCTCATCACATTCGATGCCGTCGCCGCTTCACCCTACACTACCCTTGTAAGCTACCGTGCATGCGTAGAAGTCTCATCAAGCATGCGCGGGCTTACCGGAGGACAGGTACACACACACGGTTTTCTCGTCCGGGAAACAGGCCGACGAGAATCCCGACGAGAAAAACGAGAATCCTGACGAGAAAATAGAGAGCAGGTTCTCTATTTTTCTCGTCGAGATTCCCGGCAGTTTTCTCGACGAAAAACCACACACACAAACGGTTTTCTCGGCAAAAAGCTCCCCCAGCTGTTTTCTTGCCGAGAAGGTTCTCTATTTTTCTCGTCGAGATTCCCAGCAGTTTTCCCGGTGGGAAACCATACACATGAACGTTTTTCTAGGCAAAAGGTTCTCCCAGCAGTTTTCTTGCCGAGAAGGTTCTCTATTTTTCTCGTCGAGATTCCCAGCAGTTTTCCCGGTGGGAAACCATACACATGAACGTTTTTCTCTGCAAAAAGCTCTCCCAGCAGTTTTCTTGCCGAGAAGGTTCTCTATTTTTCTCGTCGAGATTCCCAGCAGTTTTCCCGGTGGGAAACCATACACATGAACGTTTTTCTCGGCAAAAAGCTCTCCCAGCAGTTTTCTTGCCGAGAAGGTTCTCTATTTTTCTCGTCGAGATTCCCAGCAGTTTTCCCGGTGGGAAACCATACACATGAACGTTTTTCTCGGCAAAAAGCTCTCCCAGCAGTTTTCTTGCCGAGAAGGTTCTCTATTTTTCTCGTCGAGATTCCCAGCAGTTTTCCCGGTGGGAAACCATACACATGAACGTTTTTCTAGGCAAAAGGTTCTCCCAGCAGTTTTCTTGCCGAGAAGGTTCTCTATTTTTCTCGTCGAGATTCCCAGCAGTTTTCCCGGTGGGAAACCATACACATGAACGTTTTTCTCGGCAAAAAGCTCTCCCAGCAGTTTTCTTGCCGAGAAGGTTCTCTATTTTTCTCGTCGAGATTCCCAGCAGTTTTCCCGGTGGGAAACCATACACATGAACGTTTTTCTAGGCAAAAGGTTCTCCCAGCAGTTTTCTTGCCGAGAAGGTTCTCTATTTTTCTCGTCGAGATTCCCAGCAGTTTTCCCGGTGGGAAACCATACACATGAACGTTTTTCTCGGCAAAAAGCTCTCCCAGCAGTTTTCTTGCCGAGAAGGTTCTCTATTTTTCTCGTCGAGATTCCCAGCAGTTTTCCCGGTGGGAAACCATACACATGAACGTTTTTCTCGGCAAAAAGCTCTCCCAGCAGTTTTCTTGCCGAGAAGGTTCTCTATTTTTCTCGTCGAGATTCCCAGCAGTTTTCCCGGTGGGAAACCATACACATGAACGTTTTTCTCGGCAAAAAGCTCTCCCAGCAGTTTTCTTGCCGAGAAGGTTCTCTATTTTTCTCGTCGAGATTCCCAGCAGTTTTCCCGGTGGGAAACCATACACATGAACGTTTTTCTCGGCAAAAAGCTCTCCCAGCAGTTTTCTTGCCGAGAAGGTTCTCTATTTTTCTCGTCGAGATTCCCAGCAGTTTTCCCGGTGGGAAACCATACACATGAACGTTTTTCTAGGCAAAAGGTTCTCCCAGCAGTTTTCTTGCCGAGAAGGTTCTCTATTTTTCTCGTCGAGATTCCCAGCAGTTTTCCCGGTGGGAAACCATACACATGAACGTTTTTCTCGGCAAAAAGCTCTCCCAGCAGTTTTCTTGCCGAGAAGGTTCTCTATTTTTCTCGTCGAGATTCCCAGCAGTTTTCCCGGTGGGAAACCATACACATGAACGTTTTTCTCGGCAAAAAGCTCTCCCAGCAGTTTTCTTGCCGAGAAGGTTCTCTATTTTTCTCGTAGAGATTCCCAGCAGTTTTCCCGGTGGGAAACCATACACATGAACGTTTTTCTCGGCAAAAAGCTCTCCCAGCAGTTTTCTTGCCGAGAAGGTTCTCTATTTTTCTCGTAGAGATTCCCAGCAGTTTTCCCGGTGGGAAACCACACACACAAACGGTTTTCTCGGCAAAAAGCTCCCCCAGCTGTTTTCTTGCCGAGAAGGTTCTCTATTTTTCTCGTCGAGATTCCCAGCAGTTTTCCCGGTGGGAAACCATACACATGAACGTTTTTCTCGGCAAAAAGCTCTCCCAGCAGTTTTCTTGCCGAGAAGGTTCTCTATTTTTCTCGTCGAGATTCCCAGCAGTTTTCCCGGTGGGAAACCATACACATGAACGTTTTTCTAGGCAAAAGGTTCTCCCAGCAGTTTTCTTGCCGAGAAGGTTCTCTATTTTTCTCGTCGAGATTCCCAGCAGTTTTCCCGGTGGGAAACCATACACATGAACGTTTTTCTCGGCAAAAAGCTCTCCCAGCAGTTTTCTTGCCGAGAAGGTTCTCTATTTTTCTCGTCGAGATTCCCAGCAGTTTTCCCGGTGGGAAACCATACACATGAACGTTTTTCTCGGCAAAAAGCTCTCCCAGCAGTTTTCTTGCCGAGAAGGTTCTCTATTTTTCTCGTAGAGATTCCCAGCAGTTTTCCCGGTGGGAAACCATACACATGAACGTTTTTCTCGGCAAAAAGCTCTCCCAGCAGTTTTCTTGCCGAGAAGGTTCTCTATTTTTCTCGTAGAGATTCCCAGCAGTTTTCCCGGTGGGAAACCACACACACAAACGGTTTTCTCGGCAAAAAGCTCCCCCAGCTGTTTTCTTGCCGAGAAGGTTCTCTATTTTTCTCGTAGAGATTCCCAGCAGTTTTCCCGGTGGGAAACCATACACATGAACGTTTTTCTCGGCAAAAAGCTCTCCCAGCAGTTTTCTTGCCGAGAAGGTTCTCTATTTTTCTCGTAGAGATTCCCAGCAGTTTTCCCGGTGGGAAACCACACACACAAACGGTTTTCTCGGCAAAAAGCTCCCCCAGCTGTTTTCTTGCCGAGAAGGTTCTCTATTTTTCTCGTCGAGATTCCCAGCAGTTTTCCCGGTGGGAAACCATACACATGAACGTTTTTCTCGGCAAAAAGCTCTCCCAGCAGTTTTCTTGCCGAGAAGGTTCTCTATTTTTCTCGTCGAGATTCCCGGCAGTTTTCTCGAACGAAAAACCATACACACGAACGGTTTTCTCTGCAAAAAGCTCCCCCAGCTGTTTTCTTGCTGGTTCTTGCCGAGAAGGTTCTCTATTTTTCTCGTCGAGATTCCCGGCAGTTTTCTTGACAAAAAACCACACACACCAACGTTTTTCTCGGCAAAAAGCTCTCGCAGCAGTTTTCTTGCCAAGAATATTATTATTATTATTATTATTATTATTGATCTGAGGAATTCAAGAATAGTTTGAGGAACACGACAATAAGCTAGAGATGTTGGTTGACTTGGCCTCCAAATTCTCCAGATCTCAATCCAATCAAGCCATGGGATTTGTTGAAAAAACAAGTCCAATCCATGGAGGCCCCACCTCACACCTTACATGAGTTTACAGGATCTGCTATTGAGGGCTTGGTGCCAGATACCACAGCGTACCTTCGGAGGTCTAGAGGAGTCCATGCCCTGACGCACCAGGCTGTTTTGGTGGCAAAAGGGGGACCTACTCAATTTTAGGTGGGTGGTTATAAAGTTGGGGTTGATCCAGGGGCGTGACTACATGGGTCACAGTTGTGACCCGGCCCCATGCTCCCGGGGGCCCGTGCGGCTCCTCTGTACACCTGCATAGGAGGGGCGGTGGGGGAAGCATATAAAGGAACTGATCCCCCCCCCCTCCGTTTTCCACCTGGAGACGCTAAAAGTCGTCTTTACCTCCTTTACTCCCCACAGGCATTCAGCGGCAACTATATAGGAAGATTACAGAGTATCAAAATATATAGCAAAATAACAAAATTTATTAAAATTGTATTAAAAACTAGTAGGTGCGTACATCACCATATATGACATAAAAAAAATAGAAATAAAACAATACAGTTGATGTATTTAAAATTGTTGATCTCCTTTTGTCTCGCCCGACGCGTTTCAGGATCTCAATGTTAATATATAATATGTATTGTATGTGCATATACAGAGGGGATTTGTACAATTTATATCCTAATCTAGTGGACCACTCATGCAGAAAGACGGTGTGTGTATATGTACAGTATCTGACAAAAGTAAGTACACCCCTCAGTCACATTGGTGTAAATCTTTTCATGTGACAACACTGAAGAAATGACACTTTGCTACAATGTAAAGTAGTGAGTGTACAGCTTGTATAACGGTGTAAATTTCCTCTCCCCTCAAAATAACTCAACACACAGCCATTAATGTCTAAACCGCTGGCAACAAAAGTGAGTACACCCCTAAGTGAAAATGTCCAAATTGGGCCCAATTAGACATTTTTCCCTCCCCGGTGTCATGTGACTCGTTAGTGTTACAAGGTCTCAGGTGTGAATTGGGAGCAGGTGTGATAAATTTGGTGTTATCGCTCTCACTCCTTCATACTGGTCACTGGAAGTACAACATGGCACCTCATGGCAAAGAACTCTCTGAGGATCTGAAGAAAAGAATTGTTGCTCTACATAAAGATGGCCGAGGCTATAAGAAGATTGCCAAGACCCTGAAACTGAGCTGCAGCACGGTGGCCAAGACCATCCAGCGGTATAACAGGACGGGTTCCCCTCAGAACAGGCCTCGCCATGGTCCACCAAAGAAGTGGAGGTCACATGCTCAGCGTCATATCCAGAGGTTGTCTTTGAGAAATAGACGTATGAGTGCTGCCAGCATTGCTGCAGAGGGTGAAGGGGTGGGGGAGGGGTCAGCCTGTCAGTGCTCAGACCATACGCCGCACACTGCATCAAATTGGTCTGCATGGCTGTCGTCCCAGAAGGAAGCCTCTTCTAAAGATGATGCACAAGAAATCCCACAAACAGTGTGCTGAAGACAAGCAGACTAAGGACATGGATTACTGGAACCATGTCCTGTGGTCTGATGAGACCAAGATAAACGTATTTGGTGTCAGATGGTGTCAGGCGTGTGTGGCGGCAACCAGGTGAGGAGGACAAAGACAAGTGTGTCTTCCCTACAGTCAGACATGGTGGTGGGAGTGTCATGGTCTGGGGCTGCATGAGTGCTGCCGGCACTGGGGGGGCTACAGATCATTGGGGGAACCATGAATGCCAACATGTACTGTGACATACTGAAGCAGAGCATGATCCCCTTCCTTTCAGAGACTGGACCGCAGGGTAGTATTCCAACATGATAACGACCCCAAACAAACCTCCAAGATGACTGCTGCCTTGCTTAAGAAGTTGAGAGTAAAGATGATGGACTGGCCAAGCATGTCTCCAGACTTAAACCCTATTGAGCATCTGTGGGACATCCTCAAAGGGAAGGTGGAGGAACGCAAGGTCTCCAACATCCACCAGCTCCGTGATGTCATTATGGAGGAGGGGAAGAGGACTCCAGTGCCAACCTGTGAAGCTCTGGTGACCTCCATGCCCAAGAGGGTTAAGGCAGTGCTGGAAAATAATGGCGGCTACACAAAATATTGACACTTTGGGCCCAATTTGGACATTTTCACTTAGGGGTGTACTCACTATTGTTGCCAGCGGTTTAGACATTAATGGCTGTGTGTTGAGTTATTTTGAGGGGACAGCAAATTTACACCATTATACAAGCTGTACACTCACTACTTTACATTGTAGCAAAGTGTCATTTCTTCAGTGTTGTCACATGAAAAGGTACAAGAAAATATTCACAAAAATGTGAGGGATGTACTTACTTTTGTGAAATACTGTATATAATATCCTACATCAACCTGCCTACAAAGGGAGTGAAGGGGTCAGGAGTATATCATATACAGCCCCGGGTACAGAGTGAATGGGTCAGGAGTATATCATATACAGCCCTGTGTACAGAGTGCAGTGGTCAGGAGTATATTATATACAGCCCTGTGTACAGAGTGCAGTGGTCAGGAGTATATCATATACAGCCCTGGGTACAGAGTGTAGTAATCAGGAGTATATCATATACAGCCCTGTGTATAGAGTGCAGTGGTCAGGAGTATATCATATACAGCCCTGTGTACAGAGTGCAGTGGTCAGGAGTATATTATATACAGCCCTGTGTACAAAGTGCAGTGGTCAGGAGTATATTATATACAGCCCTGTGTACAGAGTGCAGTGGTCAGGAGTATATCATATACAGCCCTGGGTACAGAGTGAAGGGGTCAGGAGTATATCATATACAGCCCTGTGTATAGAGTGTAGTAATCAGGAGTATATCATATACAGCCCTGTGTATAGAGTGCAGTGGTCAGGAGTATATCATATACAGCCCTGTGTATAGAGTGCAGTGGTCAGGAGTATATCATATACAGCCCTGTGTACAGAGTGCAGTGGTCAGGAGTATATCATATACAGCCCTGGGTACAGAGTGAAGGGGTCAGGAGTATATCATATACAGCCCTGTGTATAGAGTGTAGTAATCAGGAGTATATCATATACAGCCCTGTGTATAGAGTGCAGTGGTCAGGAGTATATCATATACAGCCCTGTGTACAGAGTGCAGTGGTCAGAAGTATATCATATACAGCCCAGGGTACAGAGTGCAGTGGTCAGGAGTATATCACATACAGTCCTGTGTATAGAGGGCAGTGGCCAGAAGTATATTATATACAGCCCTATGTAGAGAGTGCAGTGGTCAAGTAAAGTAGAGTATTAGGACCATGCCAGCCATATCTTCCCGAGTACGGGGATACCACACGTGTGAGACTTTTTCACAGCCTAATCACATAGAGGGATCCCAAATCCAAGGAGCACCTTTGGGCTTTCAAGGAGCATCTCATAAATTACGCATCTAATTACCTGACTACCTATCACATTTCTGGAGGTCCTGGAGCATGACAGTGGAAACACCCAAAAAATGACCCCCTTTTGGAAAGAAAATACTCAGACATTTTCTGAAAGCCATAGTGTGTCTTTTAAAAATTTAATTTCTTTTCACAAGTTTTTGGGAAATGCAGGAAAGAAAATTAAAATGTACTTTTTTACACAAAGTTGTCAATTAATGAGATATTTTTAAACACACAGCATAGACATAACTAGAATTACACCCCAAAACGCATTCTGCTACTCCTCCTGAGTATGGGAATAGAGACTTTTTCACAGCCTGGCTACGCAGAGGGGCCCAAAATCCAAGGAGCACCTTCAGCCATCCTTGGGGCATAAATTACGCATCTAATTTCCTGACTATTGCAAAAAGAACCCTAGAATACTGGGAGCCTGATCAATAGAAAGCTAAGTGGAGATGCCGCCCACTATAAGGGCTGGGTGTATATGCAAGAAACTAGACCATGAACCAGATGTTAATGTACACCTGCAAAGTTACATAAGTTCTTTCCCTCGTCCTTGGATCGCTGCTGGAGATGCCAGGGGGTCGGAGAACAATTCTCCATATCTTTTGGGACTTTTGAAAACTCGAGCAGTTTTGAAAGGAAATTCGCCACATTACCCAAAAAGTTACTGAACGTCCCATTCCTGATGACCCAGCTTTCTTCTTACTTCATGCCTCTAATACTCCAGGAAAAAAAAAAAAATAGATTGTTTGCCATCTCCTAGATGCCGCCAAAGCGTGTGTTCCTCTGTGCTGGAAATCCACACTAACTCCGACTATAGGTCTGTGGCTCAAAAAAGTAGAATAAATAAATAAAATGGAAGCTCTTATCCTCACGATAAGACATCAACACAAACGATATAATAAAACAGGGACACTTTGGAACATGTTTGTCTTCTCTGACGAGGGATGAGCCCTCTTCGAAAGCGACATTGTAGACTAAATCTGCCCTGACGCAGGCACAGATGCCATCAACATCTCGATCACGATGTCCATATTCTCCTTTTATTGACACTGTATTTCATTAGTTGTGTGTTCTGTGGCATGGGAACAATGGTGTCTGCATAAAGTGGGCCTTGAGAGGAAAGAAAGTCATCCTCTTCGTCCTACCGCTCTGCCTCAAGTGCCCCGTCCGTAATGCCACGCAGAGTCTGCTCTAGCAGGAACACAACAGGGATTATGTCACTGATGCATGCATTGCCACGGCTCACCACCTTGTGGTCTCCTCAGATGGTGACAGTACAGTGCATACATCTTTGATGAGCAGCCATTGGCGTGGGGAAAAAAAGCCAAGCCGTCTTGAGCTTGTCGTTGTGCCATACTCACACTGGTACTCATTGATGGCCCTCTGATGCATGTGCAGCCGCTGCAGAATTGCCAAAGTCGAGTTACACCCGGTGGGCATGTCACAAATCAGGCGGTTTACGGGCAGGTGGAATTCCTGCTGAATTTCAGCCAACCAAGTACTGGCTGTGTATGACTGCCGGAAATGGCTACAGACTCTTCTGGCCTGCTTTAGCAGTTCTTCCAACCCTGGATTCCTAGTTAGGAAAAACTGCACCACCAAATTGAGGACATTGGCACATAACAAAAAGAAAAAAGAAAGGCGCACCAGCCTCGTGCATTATCGTTGGATAAATTTATTTAAAACAAAATAAAAGAATCCTACTTACAAACCAACGTAAAAAACATGCGTTTAAAAAGAACCACAAAGTCGCAGCAATGCGTCCAAAAACGAACCCACTCAGATCGGTCAAGGAGGGATTGACAAAGATCACTGCCGGCTGACGCGTTTCGAGGACAAGTCCTCTTCCTCAGAGCTCTGCCTGTCAACTTTCCCTGTCTAAAGGTGGACAGGAGGTTTGTGCCAAGTTGAACAAGGGGGGCCCCCAGATTCTGACACCCCTGTGTGAATGAGTATGGGGTACATTGTACCCCTACTCATTCACCATACACAAGTGTAAAAAAACAAATCATGACAGTAGCCGGTTTCTGACCTTTGTTAAGAAAAAAGAAAACAATAAAAAAAATGTCCCCTGATGTAGATCCAACGTCAATCATGACACTCGCCACATTGGGGAAAAAAATGAAAAAACGCTCTGCGTGCACCCAAGGCTGACCACAGAATGCCTCCTCCGCCACCTATTTGTGACGTCACCGACCCCCCCAAACCATACCAGCCCACATGCCCTCAAAATTGGTGGGTTGCTTTGGGGCAGGGGGTGCTCTGCCTCCCCCAAAGCACCTTGTCCCTTTGTGGGGTCAAGGGCCTCTTCCACACAACAACGAAGGCTGACCGCAGAATGCCTACTCAGTTGAGTGACAGTTCTTAAAAAAGGCCAGGGTTGTGGAGAAGAGGCCATTGCCTCCATCAACATATTATTGCATGAATCAGCTTTACTTCACACAGAATTCAAATAATTTTTTCGACCGATCGGAATTCAAATCATTCCAAAAATTTGGAATTCGTTAGAAAATAAATATATTAAACTAAACTAATTTCAATAAAATTATTTACTATTTTATTGTGGAAATTTAGATATTTCCGAATCTCTGAATAACCAAGAATGAGCCTGCATTTATATTCAGACTGAAATGAATTGCACATGTCTAGTGGTTACCAAGGGTAATGGAGGTTTAACAAGCAGCCTGTACCCGTGATTGGGGGGGGACATCCTCTTGTAGCGAGAGAGTTGTTGTTGTTGGCATTATCTCCCCCCGCAGTCCGTCTCCCATAGCAATGGGAGAAGATCGGCACTCAGAGGTTCCTAGCCTGGGCACTAGGTATGGAAGAAGAAGAGATAACAGAACACGCGTGGAATCAGCGCTCGGCGGGACTCCATTCCGTTGCTGGGAGTGAGGTAGCGGAGATACGCTGGACAGGTGGAGTGGGCATAGGCTCAGCGTGTCCCTCCTAAATGCGGCTCTGATAGGGAAGGTGTACATTGACACGGGAACGAGAGAGCTAACTGGAGGATAGTTTATTGTTCAAGTGTACACAGTGTACGGTACGGCCATCTCTAGAGTTAGAGGTCTGCCTTAAAGTTGAGGTATTCTGTCAAGCTTCACCTTATTTGTTAAGCTGCACTTGCAAGGCGCACAGTCTATTTGCCTTTCGTAAATCAACCCCTAGGAGACGTTTCTCAGGACTGCAGTTCCTCTGAAGGCCACAAGGTGGTGATCTCACTTCTACCCAGATAGGAAGTCTCTATAACAGACAGGAAGTGATGTCAGGTACAAACAGGAAGTTCCGAGTGAGTGGTGAGTCGGGAGGAAGTAGAGTCGAGGAGACAAAGCTTGAAGTGGTCGTAGAGGAGGTAATAAGATCTTATCTTCTATTTACACCCAGTAACCCCGTCATGTCCGTCCTCTTCCTCCATAGTCACTGTGACGTCATTTATCTCCAGCAGATGATAATACACACATATATAGTGTGGAGACCTAGATTAACCCCTTCAGGGTCAGAACATTCCCCCACTTATGGGGCCGGAACATTCTCTTTACCTTTCCCACCAATCACCTTCTCACCTCATCAGTCTATACTACTGGATTATATAATATTATGGGATATTTTTTTATAGGGGTGGATTTATAATTCATACTTTTGTATTTTAGATGTTTAAAGTGGATATATTGAGGGATAATAACTATTCCTGACGTCTGTGAAGGTTCAACACAAGGGATGTGTCTGGATGGTGACTGTATCATTGTGTGTGTCAGGTTCCTATAAGGTGTCAGGATGTCACTGTCTATTTCTCCATGGAGGAGTGGGAGGATTTAGAAGGACACAAGGATCTCTACAAGGACGTCATGATGGACAATCAGCCGCCCCTCACATCACCGGGTAAGAGGAGACTTTATTGTAAAGGAGAGAGCAGTACGGAGGCTCCACCTACATCCCCCATCATCTGATAAACACATAGAAACAATGTATTCAGTCAGTGTGTGTGTTTCCTACAGATGGATCCAGTAATGGGAACCCACCAGAGAGATGTCCCCGTCCTCTGTATTCCCGGGATTCCACACAGGAAGGTCACACCATCCCTCACCATCATCAGGTAGATGAGGAACAATCACTGATAGTATCATTAGGATCTGTACATTATCTGCATTGTTATCATTGATGTCATTTTTATTATATATTCAGAGTGGAGACCTGAGAGATCCTAAAGTTGAGGTTAAAGAAGAGATAAAAGAGGAGGATGATGAGGATGGGGTGATGGAGGAAGAACACAAAGATCTGTACCAGGACACCATGGAGGAGTCATCCAGCTACAGAAACCCACCAGAGAGATGTCCCCGTCCTCTGTATTCCCGGGATTCCACACAGGAAGATCACACCATCCCCCACCATCATCAGGTAGATGAGGAACAATCACTGATAGTATCATTAGGATCTGTACATTATCTGCATTGTTACCATTAATGTCATTTTTATTATATATTCAGAGTGGAAATCTCGGGGATGATAATATTGTTGTAAAAGAAGAGTATAAAGAGGAGGATGAGGAGTATGGAGTGATGGAGGAGTTTTCAGAAGGACACAAGGATATAATGGAGCCACCTAATACCAGGAAACCACCAGAGAGATGTCCCCGTCCTCTGTATTCCCGGGATTCCACACAGGAAGGTCACACCATCCCTCCCTATTGCAAGGTCGGTGGGATGGAGCATCTAAAACATGGACTGGTGGAGATGATGTGGATTTTGAATGAAAGTTTATACCTTACAGATGATATTCTCTCTCATTTTCTTGATTTAGAGTGGAGATCCAATCGATATAGAATTTGAGGTGAAATCAGAAGAAGAAGAGCGGTATGTGAGGGATGATCAGCAGTCTATGGAGGAGGATGGAATAACGGGGACATTTATAGAGGAGGACACTCCTACAGAGATCAGCACAGGTGGGTCATTAACACTAAATCCATTCCTCCACCCATACTGCTCACTGATTGGTCCAGCGTAGGGCGGGGACTGGGTGATATCAGCCTGTAATCCCCTGGTCACTTTCCTGAGCTGTGTTCCCCGTCCTGTATTCCTGTATTTCTCTCCGATAATCTTCCTTCTCTGTGCTGCAGACACAATTAAGACCCCTTTCACACTGGGGCGGTTTGCAGGCGCCATTGCGCTAAAAATAGCGCCTACAAACCAACCTGAAACAGCGGCTGCTGTTTCTCCAGTGTGAAAGCCAGAGGCATTCACACTGGAGAGGTGCGCTAGCAGGACGGTAAAAAAAGTCCTGCTAGCCGCATCTTTGGAGCGGTGAGGGAGCGGTGTGTTTACCGCTCTTCCACCGCTCCTGCCCATTGAAAGCAATGGGGCACTGTGGCTATACCGCCAGCAATGCGCCTCTGCAGAGGCGCTTTGCGGTGGTTTTTAACCCTTTTTGGGCCGATAGCGGGGGGTAAAACTGCACTCGCTAGCGGGCGAATACCGCCCCAAATCCGACGGTAAAGCACCGCTAAAAATAGCGGCGCTTTACCGCCGACGCACCTCCCGCCCCAGTGTGAAAGGGGCCTTATGCATCTAGACTGGATTTATGGAGATTCTGGGGTTCAGCTGGCAGCAAAATGTTGATTTTCACCATAGGGTTTGCTGGACCTAGACACCTGGGGTATGTACCTTGGGTCTTCTGCCCCTTTCCCGGGTCTAGTGAGATCTCTGACAGAACAATTCTCCCGGGTTACTTGCTCTGTTATTTGCTGGCTGTGCCGGGTGGAGGGATATGTCTGTATAGTCTCAGACCCAAGTCACTGAGTGCAGTCTCAGGAGATGGGAGGCAGTGGTGATTGTAAAGGTTTTTTTTTTATATAACAAACATGTCATATTTACCTGCTCTGTGCAACGGTTTTGCACAGAGCAGCCCCAATCCTCCTTTTCTGGGGTCCCCTGGCAGCGCTCCTGGCTCCTCCTCCTTATTGGGTGCCCCCAAAGAGTGCCGCATTCCAAGGGGGCACCCATACGGGCGCTTTCCCTGAGTCCTGCTGCTTCATCCATTGACACAGACAGCAGGACTCTGCCCCACCCCTAACTCCTGTGTCACTGGATTTTATTGACAGCAGCGGGAGCCAATGGTTCCTGCTGCTATCAATCTATTCAGTGAGGACCCAAGACAGCGGCTGGAGCTGCTGGGCTCGTCCTCGATGCTGGAATAATCAGGTTCAGGTAAGTAAAAGGGGGCTCTGGAGGGGGCTGCTGCAGCACAGAATGGTTTTCACCTTAATTGCATAGAATGCAAACCCTGAGACTTTACAACCCATTTAAGCTTCCACTGATTACTGAAAACCAATATTACGAGTCCTGCACTATATACTCTTATGTTGTACATTACATACTCCTGACCCCTGCACTATATACTATATGTCATACATTACATACTCCTGACCCCTGCACTATATACTATATGTCGTACATTACATACTCCTGACCCCTGCACTATATACTTTATGTTGTATGCTTCATAGTCCTGATACTATACAGTCCTACCTGCTGTATCCTATATTATTTACACCGATCAGCCGTAGCTTTATGACCACGGACAGGTGTGACAGTGCGAGGTCCTGCCACGGTGTGACTTTACTTGGAATATTAGGAAAGAAGGAGCGCCCGATGTCTGAAAGAATACAATTTTGGTGGGAGACTAAGAGACGTTTATTGAGAGTAGCGACAAGTACATCAGGCAAACACATTTCGGGAGAGAGGCTTTCCCTTCTTCAGGGCTGTTATTTCACACTATTAGATGGCAAAGATTCCCATGCTGGTTTTATCTATATCTCATTGCGTGCAGCAACAGCCCAGAGGAAGCCGAAATGCGTTGGCTGGATGTACTTGTCACTACTCTCAATAAAAGCCTCTGCATCTACCATAAAAAGTGTATTCTTTCGGACACCGGGCGCACCTTCTTTCCTACTATTACAACTTTATATGATCTTAAGACCGTACCAAAAAAAAGCACCGGCCCAAGTCCTAAGAGGGTTCACTGCCTGGATCTATCACTGGGCACACCCTACTGGAGGGGCATCTCCCTACTCCCCCACACAATCACCTTCCCATGACCAGTGACTGATCTAGTCCTTATCGCGCAAGTAACAGTGTGAGCTTAGAAAATCAATATGGAAATGACACAGGATTCCTAACGTTTCAGTTTGAGAAGCTCTGGGGCATTTGAGTGGAGAAATCTCTGTTTGAAGCTTTTTCTCTGGGTCTGGTATTCCTAGATTGGGACCTGGAGTTTGAAGACTCCAAAGTTTGAGAAGCTCCAGAGTATTTGGTATGGTTGGAGAAATCTGTGTTTGAAGCTTTTTCTCTGGGTCTGGTATTCCTAGATTGGAGCTTCTCAAACTTTGGAGCCTTCAAACCTCAGGCCTCAATCTAGGAATACTAGACCTGAATTACTATTTTCCCTGACTTCTCTGTAGCTACACAAAAGCAGAGGGCCACTTTCCTGGCTATTAAACGCAGGCTCTGTGAGCTTCATCTCCCCTATGGCATGCTATATCCTGCTCGATTGAGGATTGTTTACCAGGGCAAGGCCTACTTCTTCACAGATCCTAAGGAGGCATCTCACTGGGTGGATACCCTGGGACATCCTGAACGCCGGAATCAGAATCAAAGATCCCCTCCGCGCTGACACCGCACCTAACCTGCATTTTTTTTTTTTTTGACAGCTACACCTTGTGCCTTATGTGGCCTACGTTACCCCTTTCCAGCAAAGGACAGCTGAGGGGGGGGGGGGGGGTAGGAGTGGGCCTGAATATCCTTACGCCTGTGATCATCTCACTCCCCTCTTTACAGTTAGTAGAATGTAGTTCGCCACTTTCATATAACTGTTTGTTTCCTACTTGTTTGATCTGGATGACTGCTGCATTTTTTCCTTCAGACTCAGGGTCAACTAGCATACTTGTCCTGTGCGGTCACGGACGGTAGCCCGCGTCTAAGGGACTTTAACGTTCTTCAGGGTTGGTTAGTTTGGGGTCTGTGTCATGACCCCCCTGCTTTGCAGTTTCGGTTTTGGGAACAAAGCTCTCATATGTTTGGGAGCCGGGAGGGTTAGGGTGGGTGGGGATTTTTGTTTGAAGTTTTTATTTTTATGTGTTTTGTTGTGCAGTGCTGGTATCCATTTGTGCATGTCCATTTACAGGCTGGTATAACTGACCCTCATGATATGCATCTGATCACTTTATTTCCCATGCTCTTGCCTTGTCTTTCTGACCTGTTTTATACCTTGCGCGCTTCCCCTGGTTCGCGGGACTTCGGGCCTTGCTTGTGTCCGGCGGGCCATGGGAGGTGGGTACGGTTAACCATGTGCTTTACGCCTCCCTATGTCTAAGCTACGTTTAGTGTCTTGGAATGTACGGGGGCTGAATTCCAAGGTGAAAAGATCTCTGATGTTTGACTACTTGGCACGCCACAATCCGCATGTAATCCTACTTCAGGAAACCCACCTCCAGGGCTCTAGAGTCATGGCCCTCAAACGGGCAAAAATTGCCTACGCCCTCCATTCTACATACTCCACATATGCCAGGGGGACCTCCATCCTAATAGCCAAATCAGCCCCGGTTAGTATTAAGCATGTTAAACTGGACCCGCAAGGGTGTTTTGTAGTTGTTGTACTCAAACTTATGGGAAGACCATATACCGTGACTAGCCTGTATGCCCCTCCCCCCTTCACTGAATTGTTCTTTGAAAGAGTTATGACCTCCATTCTGGCAATAGCAGAGGGTCCTTTGCTAATAGCGGGTGACTATAATACAGTACTGGATAATTCCATAGACAGGTTACGTTGCTCTTCATTACCCCCCACTCCCCTGGGTTCCTTCTTAAATCAATTTGACTTGGTGGAGGCCTGGAGGTGGAAGCATGCGGACAGGAGGGAGTATTCGTGTCACTCGAGTCACACGGTACTCTGTCTCGTATAGATTTGTGTCTGGTCTCGTCGGATCTACTTTCCATGGTATCAGAGGTTAAATACCTCCCTAGGGCGATATCCGACCATTCTCCTTTGATGGTGGACCTCGCCCTGGGCCCTTCCTCCTCCTATCGGGTGTGGCGACTGAGCCCACTGTGGTTGGCGGATGAGATTGTGGTGAACCAATGTATGACAGAGATGAAATCATACTAGCTACTTAATAAACAGAGTGCAACCGTTCCAGTGGTATGGGATGCCTTTAAGGCCACTACACGTGGCTCTTTTGCTGCGGCAGTTGGTCAGACACGCAAGGCCTCTATGTCCAAGTTGATGGATGCAGAGGGGGCTCTCAGGGAGGCAGAAGCTGCTTATACCGCGACTCTCTCTCCTGAGACACATGCTGCCTGGAAGCATGGGTCCAGAGAATTGGACCTAGTGCTTTTGGAACGCACCCAGAAGAAGCTGTTATACCAGAATCAGTGAATCTTTGAGTTTGGTGACAAGAACAGCCGTTTGTTGGCATATCTTTCTAAACCTGACTATCAGCCATGCAGTATACCCAGAATTAAGAGCGCAGAGGGCATAGTGGTAGAACAGAACAATGAGATCATGGAAGCCTTTATCTCCTTTTACTCCTCCCTATATGCTGCTAGAGCTCACTACACGATTGTGGAATTGGATGACTATCTCGCTGATATTTCGTTGCCCAGACTTCAGACCCAGCAGGCGTCAGATCTTGACGCTCCTCTGACAACTGAGGAAATTGGGGAGGCTATCCAATCCTTTGCCAGAAACAAAACGCCGGGACTGGATGGGTTCCCCATCGAGTGGTATCTGCAATACAAAGATTTGCTTATACCCCATCTAAGCAGGGTATATGATTTTGCTATGAAAACGGGACAGCTACCCCCCTCTATGTTGGAGGTGCTGATTGTCCTCATTCCTAAGCCACATAAGGATCACCTCCTATGCGAATCTTACAGACCAATATCACTCATCAACTCGGATTTTGGCCAAGGTGCTCACCCGGCGATTGAACACAGTTATTACTACCATTATTGGTGCGGATCAAACTGGGTTCATCCCTGGGCGATCGACCTCCATCAACCTGCGAAGATTATTCACCAATCTTCAGGCCACTCATGCGGAGATGGGTTCCAGGGCTGTTCTGTCCTTGGACGCACACAAGGCATTTGATTCAGTCGAATGGCCTTATCTGCTGGAGGTCCTGGCAAAGTTTGGTTTTGGCGGTACCTTCATCAGATGGGTCCAGCTGTTATATTCGAAACCCACTGCTCGACTGAGGGTGAACACAGCCGTGTCTGGTCCCTTTCCGATAAAGAGAGGCACCAGACAGGAGTGCCCTCTGTCGCCGTTGCTCTTTGCACTGGCGATAGAGAACTTGGCAGCACTGATAAGATCTTGCGGGGAGGTTGCGGGACTGACGATTGGGGGTCTGGAGGAGAAGGTGTCTCTTTATGCTGACGACATGTTGATCTATTTGTCGGACCCCCAGTCGTCTCTCCCAGTCCTGCTGGAGATTATTGGCAAGTTTGGGCATTTCTCCGGGTTCCGGGTTAACTGGGACAAGTCCATCCTATTTCAGATTGACCAGGCAGACCCACCCAGGCTACCTTCCTCTTGCCCACTACAAATAGTCACCTCCTTCCGATATTTAGGAGTTCTGATACAGCTCCCTATTACCTCTTACGCTAAACTCAATATAGACCCCCTTATAGGGAGAATGAAGACCACATTCAAAACCTGGGCAAATCTCCCACTTACCTTATTGGGCAGGATTAATATTTTTAAAATGATATTCCTGCCACAATTTCTGTATGTATTGGGTAATTCACCAATATATGTCACTAAGCTTAAATTTAAGGAAATAGACTCCATTCTTACTTCCTTTTTATGGAGGGGGGGAGTAGTCAGGATTGCCAAGACCACCCTCCAGTTACCGGTACTGGAGGGCGGACTGGCCTTACCCTGTCTCCACACCTATTATATTGCCTCACAATTAGCTCATGCACATTGGTGGTTTTTTCCTGAAGCCAACAACGCAGCCACTGCCTTGGAGGCTGCTATCCTTACCTCCTATGAATCCCTGCAGAACCTGATTTATCGTATGTCCCTTAGAGGGCGGGAGGGTACGAGTGTCCTGGCAATGACTATAAGGCTTATTAAGCTAACAAAACTACAGTCGTTCGCTGAAAGTAATACTTACTCGCCGAACACTCCACTCTGGGGGAACCCCACTCTACCAGAGTTCTTCCGCAGATCCGACGGGGGATTCTGGTCGAAAAGGGGGGTAAAAACCATTTTGCATTTATTCTCAGACAATGTGTTTCGTTCTTTTGATGAATTTTGTACAGATTACAATCTACCACGCACAGCTTACTTCCTCTACCTACAGATACGCCACACTGCAGCAACGCAGTTTGGTCTTCGCAACATATCTATTCAACTCTCCCCACTGGAACGTATGTTGACCGACTCCTCTCACACCAAGCTAGTCTCTACATACTATAGGTCCCTTCTGCATTCCACGACTCAAAGGCTGAGCAAGACGGCTGCCAGCTGGAGAGCTGATATTCCTGAGCTGACGGAGGAAATCTGGTAGGAGCTTTTGCCCCTCCAGGTTCCCTCTGTCATCTCTTCTCGTGATAAAGTAATACAAACGAAATTGTTATACAGATCCTACTTTACTCCATGCTTACTATTTAAACTGAATAGATTGCCCTCTGCATTGTGCTCTCGTTGCGGTACGGCTGATGGCACGTTCTTTCATTTAATGTGGGAGTGTCCTCCGATCAGGCAGTTCTGGTCGGAGGTCACGGCCTTCATTAGTTCATTGACACAATTACCTAATGTCTGTAATCCTTTAAGGTGTTTACTGGGCTATATTGATGATGATAGTATATCCGAGAATACACAAACATTTCTGAGAATAGTATTGTTTTATGCTAAGAAAGCAATAACCTTCCATTGGAAGTCTCCATCCTTACCCACTATTGCCTTCTGCCTCACAAATATTAACCATGCTGTATCATTATACAAACTGACATATGAGGCTAGAGGGTGTCCGAAAAAATTCAGGAAGGTTTGGGGCTACTGGGTTGATTCTGAGAGCACCGTCTCTCCTGCTCCTTAAAAATGTGACTGATGATTGTCTTCCTGATATATGCCAATTGTTTACCAGCTTTCTAAAAAACATTTTTTGCACTGTACTGGATTGGGCGATGTTCGCTCCACGAGTGTCTGTTTGTTGTCTATTGTATGTCTTGTTTTGAAAAAAAAAAAACTTAATAAAAATTTACCTTTAAAAAAAAAAAAAAGGAATACCAGACCTGGTGAAAAAGCTTCAAACAAGATTTCTCCAACCATACCAAATACTCTGGAGCTTCTCAAACTTTAGAGCCTTCAAACTTCAGGCCTCGGAGTATTTGGTATGGTCGGGGAAATTTCTGTTTGAAGCTTTATCTCTGGGTCTGGTATTCCTAGATTTGGGCCTGGAGTTTGAAGGCTCCAAAGTTTGAAAAGCTCCAGAGTATTTGATATGGTCAGAGAAATCTGTGTTTGAAGCTTTTTCTCTGGGTCTGGTATTCCTAGATTTGGGCCTGGAGTTTGAAGGCTCCAAAGTTTGAAAAGCTCCAGAGTATTTGATATGGTCAGAGAAATCTGTGTTTGAATCTTTTTCTCTGGGTCTGGTATTCCTAGATTTGGGCCAGGAGTTTGAAGGCTCCAAAGTTTGAGAAGCTCCAGAGTATTTGGTATGGTTGGAGAAATCTGTGTTTGAATCTTTTTCTCCAGGTCTGGTATTCCTAGATTGGAGCTTCTCAAACTTTTGGAGCCTTCAAACTTCAGGCCTCAATCTAGGAATACCAGACCTGGTATTTCTCCGACCATACCAAATATTCTGGAGCTTCTCAATCTTTGAAACCTTCAAACTTCAGGCCTCAGAGTATTTGTTATGGTCGGAGAAATCTCTGTTTGAAGCTTTTTCTCTGGGTCTGGTATTCCTAGATTGGGGCCTAGAGTTTGAAGGCTCCGAAGTGTTGTGATTGGGACAGAACCTGCAATCCTGTGTCCCGGTTTTCCTGGGGTCCTGTCAGGTGTGTGTGTGTGTGTCCAGGGGCACAAACTCATTATAAGCCGATCAGATCTACTGCCGGAGCAGTTGCTGCTTCTTGGAGACCGAGCCATGTCAGAGAGGGCTGGGTGTTCCTGCCAGGAGACTACATCCCTTGTTGGGGAGATTCCTTTACCCAGGACTGAGAAAACTGAGATGGCTACACGGGTCTGGGAGGCCGAGAAAGCTGAGCAAGTCCAGAAGTCTCTGGAAGAGTGAGAACGCTCAGAGGGGCTGTGTCCTCAATCTCCTTTCTCTGTCTCGAAGGTGGAACATCAGAGATCTGTTTAGACCCCTGAAATCTCACCAGAGCCCCCCAATGGGGCTCCTAAAAAAAAAAAAAAAAATTGTAATAAAAAATAAAATTTTAAAAATATAAAACGGTATAAAATAATATAAATCTACTGCCACCAGTGGCGGAACTCCAGGGGTCGCAAAGGTCACTCTTCTCTCTCTCCCCTCCACCCACTGCTATATATGCACATAATATGTATTCTCTTCTGTTACCCCCATTTCCTACCAGCTGGACATTTTATATCTGATGATTTGATTGGAGCACAGACTTTTACATGGTGATAATAATGTGATAACTTCCTCCAACTTTGGAACCTTAAACAGAAAGTGATAATGAGGGGGAGGAGTCAGTAACCCAATGATGGTCTTCAGGATCAGTCCAGTCTTCATCTTGGTTGGTTAGGGGAACCAATCAGCTCATGTCTAGTAATAATCTTTGTATTTCTATTTTAGTAGATGGACGGGAGATGAGGAAAACCTCAGAGGATTGTCTCACTTTGTCTCCAGACTGTAAAGTAGAAGATGAGGACATCACACAGTATAGTCCAGGAGAAAACCCAACTACCTCCAATGTCCATCCGGCACCCCACAGTGTAGATGGACCATCGTATTCCTCTTATCCTGAGGAACCTCAGACTGTGCGGGACGGTGCCGGACCATCGTATTCCTCTTATCCTGAGGAACCTCAGACTGTGCGGGACGGTGCCGGACCATCGTATTCCTCTTATCCTGAGGAACCTCAGACTGTGCGGGACGGTGCCGGACCATCGTATTCCTCTTATCCCGAGGAACCTCAGACTGTGCGGGACGGTGCCGGACCATCGTATTCCTCTTATCCTGAGGAACCTCAGACTGTGCGGGACGGTGCCGGACCATCGTATTCCTCTTATCCTGAGGAACCTCAGACTGTGCGGGACGGTGCCGGACCATCGTATTCCTCTTATCCTGAGGAACCTCAGACTGTGCGGGACGGTGCCGGACCATCGTATTCCTCTTATCCTGAGGAACCTCAGACTGTGCGGGACAGTGCCGGACCATCGTATTCCTCTTATCCTGAGGAGCCTCAGACTGTGCGGGACTGTGCCGGACCATCGTATTCCTCTTATCCTGAGGAACCTCAGACTGTGCGGGACGGTGCCGGACCATCGTATTCCTCTTATCCCGAGGAACCTCAGACTGTGCGGGACGGTGCCGGACCATCGTCTTCCTCTTATCCTGAGGAACCTCAGACTGTGCGGGACGGTGCCGGACCATCGTATTCCTCTTATCCTGAGGAACCTCAGACTGTGCGGGACGGTGCCGGACCATCGTATTCCTCTTATCCTGAGGAACCTCAGACTGTGCGGGACGGTGCCGGACCATCGTATTCCTCTTATCCTGAGGAACCTCAGACTGTGCGGGACAGTGCCGGACCATCGTATTCCTCTTATCCCGAGGAACCTCAGACTGTGCGGGACGGTGCCGGACCATCGTATTCCTCTTATCCTGAGGAACCTCAGACTGTGCGGGACGGTGCCGGACCATCGTATTCCTCTTATCCTGAGGAACCTCAGACTGTGCGGGATGGTGCCGGACCATCGTATTCCTCTTATCCTGAGGAACCTCAGACTGTGCGGGACGGTGCCGGACCATCGTATTCCTCTTATCCTGAGGAACCTCAGACTGTGCGGGACGGTGCCGGACCATCGTATTCCTCTTATCCTGAGGAACCTCAGACTGTGCGGGACGGTGCCGGACCATCGTATTCCTCTTATCCTGAGGAACCTCAGACTGTGCGGGACGGTGCCGGACCATCGTATTCCTCTTATCCTGAGGAACCTCAGACTGTGCGGGACGGTGCCGGACCATCGTATTCCTCTTATCCTGAGGAACCTCAGACTGTGCGGGACGGTGCCGGACCATCGTATTCCTCTTATCCTGAGGAACCTCAGACTGTGCGGGACGGTGCCGGACCATCGTATTCCTCTTATCCCGAGGAACCTCAGACTGTGCGGGATGGTGCCGGACCATCGTATTCCTCTTATCCTGAGGAACCTCAGACTGTGCGGGACAGTGCCGGACCATCGTATTCCTCTTATCCTGAGGAACCTCAGACTGTGCGGGACGGTGCCGGACCATCGTATTCCTCTTATCCTGAGGAACCTCAGACTGTGAGAGACGGTGCCGGACCATCGTATTCCTCTTATCCCGAGGAACCTCAGACTGTGCGGGACGGTGCCGGACCATCGTATTCCTCTTATCCCGAGGAACCTCAGACTGTGCGGGACGGTGCCGGACCATTGTATTCCTCTTATCCCGAGGAACCTCAGACTGTGCGGGACGGTGCCGGACCATCGTATTCCTCTTATCCTGAGGAACCTCAGACTGTGTGGGACGGTGCCGGACCATCGTATTCCTCTTATCCTGAGGAACCTCAGACTGTGCGGGACGGTGCCGGACCATCGTATTCCTCTTATCCTGAGGAACCTCAGACTGTGCGGGACGGTGCCGGACCATCGTATTCCTCTTATCCTGAGGAACCTCAGACTGTGCGGGACGGTGCCGGACCATCGTATTCCTCTTATCCTGAGGAACCTCAGACTGTGCGGGACGGTGCCGGACCATCGTATTCCTCTTATCCTGAGGAACCTCAGACTGTGCGGGACGGTGCCGGACCATCGTATTCCTCTTATCCTGAGGAACCTCAGACTGTGCGGGACGGTGCCGGACCATCGTATTCCTCTTATCCTGAGGAACCTCAGACTGTGCGGGATGGTGCCGGACCATCGTATTCCTCTTATCCTGAGGAACCTCAGACTGTGCGGGACGATGCCGGACCATCGTATTCCTCTTATCCTGAGGAACCTCAGACTGTGCGGGACGGTGCTGGACCATCGTATTCCTCTTATCCTGAGGAACCTCAGACTGTGCGGGACGGTGCCGGACCATCGTATTCCTCTTATCCTGAGGAACCTCAGACTGTGCGGGACGGTGCCGGACCATCGTATTCCTCTTATCCTGAGGAACCTCAGACTGTGCGGGACGGTGCCGGACCATCGTATTCCTCTTATCCTGAGGAACCTCAGACTGTGCGGGACGGTGCCGGACCATCGTATTCCTCTTATCCTGAGGAACCTCAGACTGTGCGGGACGGTGCCGGACCATCGTATTCCTCTTATCCTGAGGAACCTCAGACCGTGCGGGACGGTGCCGGACCATCGTATTCCTCTTATCCTGAGGAACCTCAGACTGTGCGGGACGGTGCCGGACCATCGTATTCCTCTTATCCTGAGGAACCTCAGACTGTGCGGGACGGTGCCGGACCATCGTATTCCTCTTATCCCGAGGAACCTCAGACTGTGCGGGACGGTGCCGGACCATCGTATTCCTCTTATCCTGAGGAACCTCAGACTGTGCGGGACGGTGCCGGACCATCGTATTCCTCTTATCCTGAGGAACCTCAGACTGTGAGAGACGGTGCCGGACCATCGTATTCCTCTTATCCCGAGGAACCTCAGACTGTGCGGGACGGTGCCGGACCATCGTATTCCTCTTATCCCGAGGAACCTCAGACTGTGCGGGACGGTGCCGGACCATTGTATTCCTCTTATCCCGAGGAACCTCAGACTGTGCGGGACGGTGCCGGACCATCGTATTCCTCTTATCCTGAGGAACCTCAGACTGTGCGGGACGGTGCCGGACCATCGTATTCCTCTTATCCTGAGGAACCTCAGACTGTGCGGGACGGTGCCGGACCATCGTATTCCTCTTATCCTGAGGAACCTCAGACTGTGCGGGACGGTGCCGGACCATCGTATTCCTCTTATCCTGAGGAACCTCAGACTGTGCGGGACGGTGCCGGACCATCGTATTCCTCTTATCCCGAGGAACCTCAGACTGTGCGGGACGGTGCCGGACCATCGTATTCCTCTTATCCTGAGGAACCTCAGACTGTGCGGGACGGTGCCGGACCATCGTATTCCTCTTATCCTGAGGAACCTCAGACTGTGCGGGACGGTGCCGGACCATCGTATTCCTCTTATCCCGAGGAACCTCAGACTGTGCGGGACGGTGCCGGACCATCGTATTCCTCTTATCCTGAGGAACCTCAGACTGTGCGGGACGGTGCCGGACCATCGTATTCCTCTTATCCTGAGGAACCTCAGACTGTGCGGGACGGTGCCGGACCATCGTATTCCTCTTATCCCGAGGAACCTCAGACTGTGCGGGACGGTGCCGGACCATCGTATTCCTCTTATCCTGAGGAACCTCAGACTGTGCGGGACGGTGCCGGACCATCGTATTCCTCTTATCCTGAGGAACCTCAGACTGTGCGGGACGGTGCCGGACCATCGTATTCCTCTTATCCTGAGGAACCTCAGACTGTGCGGGACGGTGCCGGACCATCGTATTCCTCTTATCCTGAGGAACCTCAGACTGTGCAGGACGGTGCCGGACCATCGTATTCCTCTTATCCTGAGGAACCTCAGACTGTGCGGGACGGTGCCGGACCATCGTATTCCTCTTATCCTGAGGAACCTCAGACTGTGCGGGACGGTGCCGGACCATCGTATTCCTCTTATCCTGAGGAACCTCAGACTGTGCGGGACGGTGCCGGACCATCGTATTCCTCTTATCCTGAGGAACCTCAGACTGTGCGGGACGGTGCCGGACCCTCGTATTCCTCTTATCCTGAGGAACCTCAGACTGTGCGAGATGGTGCCGGACCATCGTATTCCTCTTATCCTGAGGAACCTCAGACTGTGCGGGACGGTGCCGGACCATCGTATGCCTCTTATCCTGAGGATCCTCAGACTGTGCGGGACTGTGCCGCCCTTCCAACATATAAGAGGTTTCCCTGTCCTGAGTGTGGGAAATGTTTTTCAGTGAAGTCCAATCTTTGTAAACATCAGAGATCTCACACGGGGGAGAAGCCGTATTCCTGTACTGAGTGCGGCAAATGTTTTTCAAAGAAGGCCCATCTTTCCATACATCAGAGGTCTCACACGGGTGAGAAGCCATTTTTCTGTCTTGAGTGTGGGAAATGTTTTTCAGATAAGTCCAATCTTCACACTCATAAACAACTGCACATGGGGGAAAAGCCGTTTTCCTGTTCTATGTGCGGGAAATGTTTTATAAAAAAAGGAGAGCTCATCACACACCAAAGGTCTCACACAGGGGAAAGGCCTTATTCTTGTTCTGAGTGTGGGAAATGTTTTGCAAAGAAATCCATTCTCAGCAGACACCAAATGTCTCACACAGGGGAGAAGCCACATTCCTGTCCTGAGTGCGGGAAATGTTATCCCGTAAAGGCCCATCTTTACACACATCTGAGGTCTCACACGGGGGAGAAGCCGTACTCCTGTCCTGAGTGCGGGAAAAGTTTTTCACTGAAGCCCAGTCTTAACAAACATCAGAGATCTCACACGGGGGAAAAGCCGTATTCCTGTCCTGAGTGCGGGAAATGTTTTTCACTGAAGTTCAGTCTTTACACACATCAGAGATTGCACACGGGGGAGACGCCGTATTCCTGTCATGAGTGTGGGAAATGTTTTTCACTGAAGTCCAATTTTAACACACATCAGCGATCTCACACAGGGGCGAAGCCGCATTCCTGTCCTGAGTGCGGGAAATGTTTTTCAACGAAGACCCATCTTACCGCACATCTGCGGTCTCACACGGGGGAGAAGCCACATTCCTGTCCTGAGTGCGGGAAATGTTTTTCAGCAAAGTCTCATCTTAACACACATCTGAGGTCTCACACGGGGGAGAAGCCGTATGCCTGTCCTGAGTGCGGGAAATGTTTTTCAGTGAAGTCCAGTCTTGACAAACATCAGAGATTGCACACGCGGGAGAAGCTGTATTCCTGTCCTGAGTGTGGGGAATGTTTTGCAGTGAAGGCCCTTCTTTCCACACATCAGAGATCTCACACGGGGGAGAAGCAGCATTCCTGTCCTGAGTGCGGGAAATGTTTTCCCCTGAAGTCCAGTCTTCACATACATCTGAGGTCTCACACGCGGGAGAAGCCATTTTCCTGTCCTGAGTGCGGGAAATGTTTTTCACAGAAATGCAGTCTTTACAGACATCAGAGATCTCACAGGGGGGAGAAGCCGTATTCCTGTCCTGAGTGAGGGAAATGTTACTCAATGAAGTCCTGTCTTCCTGTACATCGGGGGTCCCACACAACCCTCGAGGTGTATTAGTGAGTGTGGGAAACGTCTTGTATATGAATGTTGCTGGACATGTGGGGGAAGAAGCACATCCTGATATACACCTCAGATATACTCTGATATATAAAGCATCACGTTAGAGAGGCGGAGCTTTATTTTGGTGGGATTTAATCGCCACTTGAGTTTTTATTTTCTTGCTATATAAACACAAAAAATACGAAACGTTGTTTCTGTTATAAAATGTTGCCAATAAAGTTTCGTTTTTCATGAATTTCTGTATTCTGCTCCATTGCTGTGGTGAAAATTACCCAAATCAGTGCATAATAATTAGTCTGTAGGAAAGTTATAAAGTCCACAAACTGTGGGATTGTGAAGGAATGTGATGAGCATAATGTTACACTAGAAAATGTCTATTCTCTCTGCATCTTTACTATACTATAAAGTCTATATTGTTTTTTCATGTACACCACTGCTGTAATCCTTCCTTACTCAAATCAGCCTCTAATAGCACCTCCTCCCACCGAAAAGACAGAAATGGCGGCTGCCCCCTTCTCCCACCGAAAAGACTGGAGAAGACAGAAAATGGCGGCTGCCCCCTTCTCCCACGCATCCTTATGAATGCGGAAGTGAAGACAGATCAGAGGGACAACCAAGCTTGATCATCACATTTTTGTACTCTTCTTGTCTTTCAGCCAATCAGATGTGGTTTGCAGATTTACATTAACATAATAGTGACGTATCATGCTGTGTGTAAAAAGTTTAGTACTGCTGCCTGTAATAAAACATTAGATACGGAAGTAACAGATCTGCACATATGTGCCGAGACTTACTTTCAGCATGCACGCAATGTTATCTAACCTTTACAATTCGGAACAGTAGTAGAATCCATATTAACCCCTTTGTGGTTAAACGACCATTACAGGATATGTTGGAAATGCATGTTGCCCGGCTGTGCAGGAATTAGAGGGAACCAGAAATCCAGCAGCTCCTGCGAAGGTAGCGCTACATTTGGAGGTCTTGTCCGGGATTCCCCTATGGTAACCTGCACATAGTCTACCAACGAGCCAAAGAACTGTTAATCTGTTACCAAGCGAGTAATGGTTGAGCCTCGGTTATACAGCCCTTTAGTTGCAGAGGCAGTGACCGAGGAGGAGGGGGGGGGGGGTACACATGCCAAGACTGCGATGCTTTGCTTTACAGCTGTGGCAGGATTTTTCCTCCCTCTACGCCCGTTGATTGTCACTCATCCCAATGGGTTAAAGCAGGTGGTGAGGGGGGCGGTACAATGACTGTTCACTGCTTGTCCAATGTTCTCTGAAGAATGATCCAAACATGAATGGCTCTTCAGAGAGCATCGCACATGTGAACATGTCCCTTCTGTGGCGGTGATCAGGGACACTGTAACTAGTGTGCTGGTTATCAGGGAAAATATGTCTGGTGTGACAGTGATAAGGGGCACTTTAACTTGTGTGGTGGTGATTGTGGGCATCAGGGATACTGGGACTGGTGTGGTGGCGATAAAGGGCGCTGTAACTGGTGTGGCGGTGGTCATGGACACAGTAACTGGTGTGGAGGTGATCAGGAACATTGTAACTTTTGTGGTGGGGATCAGGGACACTGTAACTGATGTGGCGGTGGTCATGGACACAGTAACTGGTGTGGCGGTGATCAGAGACACTAACTGGTGTGGAGGTGATCAGGGACATTGTAACTGGTGTGGTGGTGATCAGAGACACAATAACTGGTGTGGTGGTGATCAGAGACACAATAACTGGTGTGGTGGTGATCAGGGACACAATAACTGGTGTGGTGGTGATCACGGACACAGTAACTGGTGTGGTGGTGATCAGGGACACAGTAACTGGTGTGGTGGTGATCACGGACACAGTAACTGGTGTGGTGGTGATCAGGGACACAGTAACTGCTTTGGTGGGGCTCAGGGACACAGTAACTGGTGTGGTGGTGATCACGGACACAGTAACTGGTGTGGTGGTGATCAGGGACACAGTAACTGGTGTGGTGGTGATCACGGACACAGTAACTGGTGTGGTGGTGATCAGGGACACAGTAACTGCTTTGGTGGGGCTCAGGGACACAGTAACTGGTGTGGACATGATCAGGTACACTGTAAATGGTGTGGAGGTGATCAAGGACAATGTAAATGGTGTGGTGGGTATCAGGGGCACTGTAACTGGTGAGGTGGTGATCAGGGACAATATGACTGGTATGGCAGTAATCGGGGGCACTGGGACTTGTGCTGCGGTGAGGTGATTATTTAAAAAAATGTTTTACATACTGTCACCAGAGCAGTGCAATGTTACTATAGTGACACTGTACTACTCTGGGGGGGGGGGGGTGTGATTTTTATTTTATTTTTTTCTACTTTTTACACTTTGGTTGCTTATTAAAGTGATGATCACTGTAATAAACAATCAGCATTAAATTTCAAAAGATACATTTATGAAACCTGTTTTTAATACTGGGATGCTGTGATTGGTCACAGATATCACATGGTACAGGGCTGCTGCGATTGGCCCTGGTACCATGTGATCGCTATGACCAATCACGGAAATCACACAGTAGTAAACAAAGCATCACGAATGACAGTCTTCTTTACTACTGTAACTGTGATCGGTATGATTGGTCACAGGGATCACATGGTACCAGGGCCGCTACAGCAACCCGGTACCACAAGCTGTGATCTGCTGTGTCCAGTCACAGATCGCACCTCTAGGCGCTCTGGACAGCATGCACGAGGGGCCAATGCGGGAGGAGGTACTGGGAATGTCTACCCACAGCCATTTATGTACAGTGGTCGGGCGTGAGGTGGTTAATCAGAGCTCCAATATCTCCCCTGTGTTCTGCAGACAGATATACATTTCCCAATGTCTTATGTTGTATAGATCCCTCATGTTCCCCGATACGAGCTCATACATTGGACTTGTTCAACTTTCCAACCAGGAGGGAATGGACTTGCTGAAGTCAAGTGGACTGGTATGGTTCTGGAAGTGGGGGGGGGTGCTTGTCCTCCATTTTCCTTGCCAGTCAGGCTGTATGCTTGGATGAGGGTTTATGAATTTTGGGGGCACACCATGACTTTTTTTATTTTTTTTACACCATCCCCTCCCCTTTGATAACATTCACCTGTCAGCCAAGAATCCCCAGTTGAAAGCTGAATGGGCCAGACAAGGATCCATCACTGGTTGTTAGGATTCTGGCAGCTGCTGGCTCCCTAGCAACCAGGCTGAGCGGGAAGCTCTCGGATATAACACCTGTAGTAATACCACTAAAAATGTCATCCACTTCCCACTACAGCCGAAGGTTCATCTTGGACAAGCACCCCACTAATATCAGATCTTCGCAAAACCTCTGAACAGCTAAGATTTAGTTCAAGCCCAGAGATCAGTCTTAGTGGTGAGTAGAGTGGTCTCTTACGTTGGTGACCAATGGGAGAAGGACTCCCTTATATAGGGTCACAGTCTGACCCTATAGAGTCGGCTGCCTCCCCACAGCCTAGCCTTACCGAATGTGATGGCCGCCATTGCCATCTGTCAGGCCACGCTCACTGCTAAAATCGAGGCAGTGCAGCTAGATGTGGGTCTCCTACTGCAGGTCATAGAGAAGGTCTGCTCCAGAGTGTCAGAGGGAGAGCAGCGAGTGGGCCAAGCAGAGGACACTGCTACGGAGCACACTACGGCCATCCGTTTTCTCCAGACTAAGCTCCGTGCCCTGAGGTACAAAGATAAGGACACAGAGAACAGGAATAGGAGAAATAACCTCCGTATTGTGGGGTTGGCAGAGGGGGCTAACCCAACATTTTTTTGTAGAAGATTTGCTGTGCAATCTGCTACCTGATGCCCACTTATCGCCTCACTACACAGTAGAGAGGGCGCACCGCATTCCACCTAAGTGCCCCCTGGCTCTCCTCCACAGACCTTTATCCTGCGGCTGCTCAACTTTCGTGAGAGGGATGAGGTGCTCCGGGCCTCCCGAATCTCCAGTGATTTACATTACCAGAACAACAACCTACTCAACTTCCCTGATTATTCGGTGGAGACACAGAAGCTCAGGAAATCGTTCGATCAGGTGAAGGTGGCACTGCGGACTAGCAGTATCCATTACAGTGTTTTGTTTCCTGCTTCTTTGCTGGTCCAGGGTGGGGAGATGGTCCGCTTCCTCACCTCTCCAAGGGAAGCATCTTCCTGGGTTGATGTGCTACCACCCTACCCACAAGGCTTACCTATCTGATGTGCCTTCTAGATAATAGGGCTGAATAACCTTGCACCTGTTGTGCGTTTTCTGTTCCATTTACTGTAACTCAAGTTTGTAACCCTGACATTGTCAGGTGAACTATGCTGCATTTCAGGGATGTGCTATTGTGAGCGGGGCCTCGGGTTCCTGCCTATAACAGGCCTTGTCAGGTTCACTATCAGTTTGCCAGCTGAGTTTTGCAAGCGAGAGCTGTAGGAAGCAGAGGAGTGTATATTGACTGTATATAGGAAGAGTTGTCCCTGAAGTTGTTCTGAACTCTAATGGGCATCCCATATTCTCCAATCCCAATCCAAGTTCTAATTCCTCAATAGAACTTGGATTGGATAAAATGGATTGCCGCCAGTCACGGCACGGCCTCCTTTAGGTAGGGTACGGTCGCCATTTCTAAAGTGCGCCTGTGCGCCGTAGACATCGGCGCCCGTCATTATTGTAAATATCTCCTAAACCGTGGAGGTTTAGGAGATATTTCGAGCACCTACAGGTAAGCCTTAATCTAGGTAAAAGTGGTTGTAAAGGGTTTACAACCACTTTAAGTGGGTGCGCTACACTTGCAAGGTGCATAGTATATTAATTTGCCTTTAGTAAATCAACACCTACGAGACGTTTCTCGGGGCTGCAGTTCTTCTGAGCTCCACAAGGTGGTGATCTCACCTCTACCCAGACAGGCAGTCTCTATGGCAGACCGGAAGTGATGTCAGGCACAGGCAGGAAGTTCCGGGTGAGAGGTGAGTTGGGAGGAAGTAGATAAGAGACAAAGCTGGGAGTGGCAGCAGAGGAGGTAATAAGATCTTATTTTCTATTTACACCCAGTAACCCCGTCATGTCCGTTCTCTTCCTCCATAGTCACTGTGACGTCTTTTATCTCCAGTGGATTATGATACACACATATATAGTGTGGGAACCTCGATTAACCCCTTCAGGGGCAGAACATTTCCCCACTTACGGGCCAGAACATTTTCTTAATTTTGGAGATGTGTCACCTTTCCCGCCAATTTCAACTTTTCAGTTTATACTAACGTATTATACGATAATACGGGTTGGGGTTTTATGTAGAGGTGGATTTATAATACGTGTGTTTGATTTTATAATCTTTATTCCTGAAGTCTGTGAAGGTTCAACACAAGGGATGTGTCTGGATGGTGACTGTATCATTGTGTGTGTCAGGTTCCTATAAGGTGTCAGGATGTCACTGTCTATTTCTCCATGGAGGAGTGGGAGTATTTAGAAGGACACAAGGATCTCTACAAGGACGTCATGATGGACAATCAGCCGCCCCTCACATCACCGGGTAAGAGGAGACTTTATTGTAAAGGAGAGAGCAGTACGGAGGCTCCACCTAGATCCCCCATCATCTGATAAACACATAGAAACAATGTATTCAGTCAGTGTGTGTGTTTCCTACAGATGGATCCAGTAATGGGAACCCACCAGAGAGATGTCCCCGTCCTCTGTATTCCCGGGATTCCACACAGGAAGGTCACACCATCCCCCACCATCATCAGGTAGATGAGGAACAATTATTGGTGGTTATGATTTATACACAAACATGTTTGTTACAAATAATGTTTTATATTTTCAGAGTGGTAACCTTGATAATTACAATATTGTTGTTAAAGAAGAGTATAAAGAGGAGGATGAGGAGTATGGAGTGATGGAGGAGTATTCTGAAGGACACAAGAATATGGTGGAGCCCCCTAATACCAGGAACCCACCAGAGAGATGTCCCTGTCCTCTGTATTCCCGGGATTCAACACAGGAAGGTCACACCATCCCTCACCATCATCAGGTAGATGAGGAACAATCACTGATAGTATCATTAGGATCTGTACATTATCTGCATTGTTACCATTGATGTCATTTTTATTATATATTCAGAGTGGAAACCTGAGAGATCCTAAAGTTGAGGTTAAAGAAGAGATAAAAGAGGAGGATGATGAGGATGGGGTGATGGAGGAAGAACACAAAGATCTGTACCAGGACACCATGGTGGAGTCATCAAGCTACAGAAACCCACCAGAGAGATGTCCCCGTCCTCTGTATTCCCGGGATTCCACACAGGAAGGTCACACCATCCCTCAATATTGCAAGGTTGGTGGGACGGAGCTTCTAGAACATCTAGACTGGTGGAGATGATGTGTGGATATTTACTGTGTGATAATTTACACTATTGAAGCTTCTATCTTACAGATGATATTTTCTCTCATTTTCTTGGTTTAGGATGAAGATCCGATCGATATAAAAGTTGAGGTTAAATCAGAAGAAGAAGAGAGGAATGTGAGGGATGATCAGCAGTCTATGGAGGAGGATGGAATAACGGGGACATATATAGAGGAGGACACTCCTACAGAGATCAGCACAGGTGGGTCATTAACACTAAATACATTCCTCCACCCATACTGCTCACTGATTGGTCCAGAGTAGGGCGGGGACTGGTTGATATCGACAAGAAAAACAGAAATGGAAGGCGCGCACACCTAGTGCATTACCAGAGATAATTTAATCATAAGAAATTTTTGTATAAAAGTGGGTACTCACAAAATGCAACTGACAAAAGGCCATAAACACAGTGCATGGACATGCACAGAACACGGGGTACAGCTAACGTGTTTCTGGGGCACACCCCCTTCCTCAGAGCTAGGCCTGGCTCTAAAGGAAAGGTGTGCGCCCCCAAAACACGTTAGCTGTACCCCGTGTTCTGTGCATGTCCATGCACTGTGTTTATGGCCTTTTGTCAGTTGCATTTTGTGAGTACCCACTTTTATACAAAAATTTCTTATGATTAAATTATCTCTGGTAATGCACTAGGTGTGCGCGCCTTCCATTTCTGTTTTTTTTTTCGTAGTTCCTTTCGGATTACCCCATATGAGGAAGGCAGCATCCGCCTTGTTTTGGGATACCATATATACCTTTCACACCACCATTTTATCTGACATCTGTTACGCCTTGGAAGACCTATTAGCGCTGGAAGCGACTGTGTTTTTTGTATTTCTACTGGGTATATCAGCCTGTAATCCCCTGGTCACTTTCCTGAGCTGTGTTCCCCGTCCTGTATTCCTGTATTTCTCTCGGATAATCTTCCTTCTCTGTGCTGCAGACACAATTTATGTCTCTAGACTGGATTTATGGAGATTCTGGGGTTCAGCTGGCAGCCAAATGTTGATTTTCACCATAGGGTTTGCTTGATCTAGGCACCTGGGATGCTCTCAAGTCAGAGCACTGCAGCCAGTATCCCCACTATGGAGCCACAGTCTGGGCTCTTGCTGCCCGCACCCCCCCCCCCCCCAAAGCCCCACCAAACAGGGTCCTAAAAAATTGTAATAAAAAATAATAGAAATCTGACACCGGTGGCGGAACTACTGGGGTCACAGAAGTCACACTTCTCTCTTGTGGTGGAAAAATAGGTTGTATGCAGAGCACACAGCCATTTTTCCTTGTGCTAAATAAGCACACATATCGTCTTAATAATATAATGCGATTTAGCTAAAATTTCACTCACACCAATCATTCGCTTTCCCATTCATTCAAGTAAAGAGACCTCATCACCAGACTGTTATGTTCATCTCTCAGCTCTCCCAGCATGACTGACCAGAGCCCAGTCTGCCTCGATCTTTTTTTATTAAATTCCCAGCAGGAAGTGATGTCACAGCATGTGACCTCCTCCATGGGAATTGAGGTCACAGGGTGTGAGCTCCACACAGCAAATGACCATATAAGGATCTGACAACACAGGATGTGACAATACAGGAAACCCTTTCCGACAGGGTTAGTTAAATACATACAACAACATGAATAATACAACAACCAATGAACACAGTTCCTGATGAGGGGAGCTTATCAGCGGGTGTACGCTCATGCCACCACCTCAATGCTGATCAGGCACACAGAGGCGACAAGAGCATACATCCGCTCAACCGATAATGCGTTTTCAAAGCGGACATATCCCCCCCAGGCGAACGTCTGTGCATCACACAGGGGGCCCCATCGCCGGCAGACATCCTCACTCCGCAAACACCCCTCTCCAAATCATGAAGTTTATCTCAACCAGCGTCAGTCCGCCCCAGACGGCTCTTTAGAACTAACGCTGGGTGACACTATGACAATACATATTAAATACATCTTCATAAAATAACCACGACACTCTCTACCCTCTAGGTTTAGGGGAACCAATCTGATCATGTCTAGTAATAATTTTATATAAAAATACATGTATTCTTTTTATTTTTAGTACGTAGATGGAGGATGAAGAAAACCTCAGAGGATTGTCTCACTTTGTCCCCAGACTGTAAAGTAGAAGATGAGGACATCACACAGTATAGTCCAGGAGAAAACCCGACTACCTCAAATGTCCATCCGGCACCCCACAGTGTAGATGGACCATCGTATTCCTCTTATCCTGAGGAACCTCAGACTGTGCGGGACGGTGCCGGACCATCGTATTCCTCTTATCCTGAGGAACCTCAGACTGTGCGGGACGGTGCCGGACCATCGTATTCCTCTTATCCTGAGGATCCTCAGACTGTGCGGGACGGTGCCGGACCATCGTATTCCTCTTATCCTGAGGAACCTCAGACTGTGCGGGACGGTGCCGGACCATCGTATTCCTCTTATCCTGAGGAACCTCAGACTGTGCGGGACGGTGCCGGACCATCGTATTCCTCTTATCCTGAGGAACCTCAGACTGTGCGGGACGGTGCCGGACCATCGTATTCCTCTTATCCTGAGGAACCTCAGACTGTGCGGGACGGTGCCGGACCATCGTATTCCTCTTATCCTGAGGAACCTCAGACTGTGCGGGACGGTGCCGGACCATCGTATTCCTCTTATCCTGAGGAACCTCAGACTGTGCGGGACGGTGCCGGACCATCGTATTCCTCTTATCCTGAGGAACCTCAGACTGTGCGGGACGGTGCCGGACCATCGTATTCCTCTTATCCCGAGGAACCTCAGACTGTGCGGGACGGTGCCGGACCATCGTATTCCTCTTATCCTGAGGAACCTCAGACTGTGCGGGACGGTGCCGGACCATCGTATTCCTCTTATCCCGAGGAACCTCAGACTGTGCGGGACGGTGCCGGACCATCGTATTCCTCTTATCCTGAGGAACCTCAGACTGTGCGGGACGGTGCCGCTCCATCGTATTCCTCTTATCCTGAGGAACTTCAGACTGTGCGGGACGGTGCCGGACCATCGTATTCCTCTTATCCTGAGGAACCTCAGACTGTGCGGGACGGTGCCAGACCATCGTATTCCTCTTATCCTGAGGAACCTCAGACTGTGCGGGACGGTGCCGGACCATCGTATTCCTCTTATCCCGAGGAACCTCAGACTGTGCGGGACGGTGCCGGACCATCGTATTCCTCTTATCCTGAGGAACCTCAGACTGTGCGGGACGGTGCCGGACCATCGTATTCCTCTTATCCTGAGGAACCTCAGACTGTGAGGGACGGTGCCGGACCATCGTATTCCTCTTATCCCGAGGAACCTCAGACTGTGCGGGACGGTGCCGGACCATCGTATTCCTCCTTTCCTGAGGAACCTCAGACTGTGCGGGAAGGTGCCGGACCATCGTATTCCTCTTATCCCGAGGAACCTCAGACTGTGCGGGACGGTGCCGGACCATCGTATTCCTCTTATCCTGAGGAACCTCAGACTGTGCGGGACGGTGCCGGACCATCGTATTCCTCTTATCCTGAGGAACCTCAGACTGTGCGGGACGGTGCCGGACTATCGTATTCCTCTTATCCTGAGGAACCTCAGACTGTGCGGGACGGTGCCGTCCTTCCAAAACATAAAAGGTTTCCCTGTCCTGAATGCGGGAAGCGTTTCCGTTCTAATGCCCATCTTATTGTGCATAAAAGATCTCACACAGGTGAGAAGCCGTATTCCTGTCTTGAGTGCGGGAAATGTTTTTCAGATAAGTCCAATCTTCACACTCATCGGCAACTGCACACGGGGGAGAAGCCGTTCTCCTGTTCTACTTGCGGGAAATGTTTTATAAAAAAAGCAGAGCTTGTTACACATCAATGGACTCACACAGGGGAAAAACCTTATTCTTGTTCTGAGTGCGGTAAATGTTTTACCAGGAAATCCATTCTCAGCAGACACCAACGGTCTCACACAGGGGAGAAGCCGTATTCATGTCCTGAGTGCGGGAAAAGTTTTCCAGTGAAGGCCCATCTTTACTCACATCTGAGGTCTCACACGGGGGAGAAGCCACATTCCTGCCCTGAGTGCGGGAAATGTTTTTCGGTGAAGTCCAATCTTTACACACATCAGAGATTGCACACGGGGGAGAAACCGTTTTCCTGTTCTGAGTGTGGGAAATGTTTTTCAGATAAGCCCAAGCTTCACAAACATCAAAGATCTCACACAGGGTTGAAGCCGTATTCTTGTCCTGAGTGCGGGAAATGTTTTTCTGTGAAGTGCAGTCTTTCCAAACATCAGAGATTGCACACGGGAGAGAAGCCGTATTCCTGTCCTGAGTGCAGGAAATGTTTTTCAGTGAAGTCCAGTCTTTACAGACATCAGAGATCTCACACGGGGGAGAAGCCGTTTCCCTGTTCTGAGTGCGGGAAGTGTTTTTCAATGAAGTCCAGTCTTCTCACACATCAGAGATTGCACATGAGGGAGAAGCCGTATTCCTGTCCTGAGTGAGGGAAATGTTCCTCACTGAAGTCCTGTCTTCCTGTACATCAGGGGGTCCCACACAACCCTTGAGGTGTATTAGTGAGTGCGGGAAATGTCTTGTATATGAATGTTGCTGGACATGTGGGGAAGAAGCACACCCTGATATACACCTCAGATATACTCCATGGCTGATCTTCATCATGGAAGAAACAGTTGATAAGGAGATCAGAGATCACCAAAGACATGGATGAAGTGTTGTACCGTGTTGGCCATTGATAGCAGGAGAAAAATAAAAATTGAGTCATTACCTCTCATTGGCTGAGTACATTTTGTGGTGAAAACTCTTGCAAGAGGTCTGTTTTCTCAAGTCGTCTTCCAGGACGAAACGCGTTAACCCCACCACTTAAAAGGTTGTCCTCTAGGGCTTTTTAAAATAAAAATTGAGTCATTACCTCTCATTGGCTGAGTACATTTTGTGGTGGAAGATTTCACAAACACTTACGGGTCTGTTTTAAGAAAAATCATTGGACATGCTGGATGTGACACGTATTCGCCCAATGGTTATACATTTTGGCTGTATTATTTTAAATAACACAATGATTTTCTATAATCATTAGCTTCATCTAGTGGACAAAATGTGGTATTTTGAAATTTTTCCTGATTGAGGTTGTGACAGACTCACCCGGGGCAGAGGCTTTTTGAGGGGACTGAAGGCTGGCCTCTTGCCTTGCGATCATGGGCCCTGGCATTTGGGGGAACGGTGCTCTTTGTGAGCTGTATGCCTGGGGACCCTGTATATGCCATATTAGAAAGAGTGACTGATTCATACTGTTGGGGACATATACTGTAAGGAGATGCTAATGTCATCACCTCCAGCCATCTGTCTGTTGTCTGTGCTAATTGACCCTGCTATTGTGTGAAGATGTCCTGTGTTTACACTTATGATAATGTGTATTGTATAGCAGGTGAGCTAGGAGACGTGACGTCTACCCTAAAAGGTCATATCTTTGAGTCACCTAGTCTGGGTAAATGATTAGTTAATTAGCTCATGTTAATTTATGTTCTGGTTACCTCCTCTTTAACTGTATATAAGATTGTATTCTTGGGCTAATAAACCACTCCATGTTCAGCAGACAAACAAGTATCGTCTCGTTGTGTGCTTGTGAGCAGTTGGAATATCTGATATCTATATCCAGAATGGGAGGAAGTGGTATAAGACGGAAGCACTCAAGCGGAGTGTGGGACATTCCGTTACAGAGGTATTTCAGGAAAAATATCCCATTATGTCCACTAGATGGAGCTGGTGATCATAAGAAATCACTGTGTTAAGTTATGGCCAAAGTTTATCGCGGCTGGACGAATGCTTGTCACACTCGGCCAAGAAACTTTCTATGCACCCTTACACGTAAAAAACATTTATCATTTTCCTTCCACTTCACAATTATGTGCCACTTTGTGTTGGTCTATCACATAAAATCCCAATAAAATACATTTACGTTTTTGGTTGTAACATGACAAAATATGGAACATTTCAAGGGGTATGAATACTTTATCAAGAAACTGTACATTAATTCACATAGGTATCGAATAAAGCCTTCAAATCTGCAGCTAAGGTCAGCTACAATACAGTGCGTAAAACTCGATTAAACTGGTCGTACAAAAACATTGTAGTAGTTTTCTGAAAAAAAAAAACGTTCCTAATAAACTTCAAACCCAAAAGAGTAGGTCAGATGCCTACTACCTTCTTATATAAGAAATCCAGAAAGCAGCGAAGAAAGAATAAAATTAAGATAAAGCAGATAAAAGAGATAGAAAGACGAGGCTCGTCAATCTTGAGTATAGAGAGAGATAAAAGTGATAGAAAGACGAGGCTCGTCAATCTTGGGTATAGAGAGAGAGATAAAAGAGATAGAAAGACGAGGCTCGTCAATCTTGGGTATAGAGAGAGAGATAAAAGAGATAGAAAGACGAGGCTCGTCAATCTTGGGTATAGAGAGAGAGATAAAAGAGATAGAAAGACGAGGCTCATCAATCTTGGGTATAGAGAGAGATAAAAGAGATAGAAAGACGAGGCTCGTCATTCTTGGGTATAGAGAGAGAGATAAAAGACATAGAAAGACGAGGCTCGTCAATCTTGGGTATAGAGAGAGAGATAAAAGAGATGGAAAGACGAGGCTCGTCAATCTTGGGTATAGAGAGAGATAAAAGAGATAGAAAGACGAGGCTCGTCAATCTTGGGTATAGAGAGAGATAAAAGAGATAGAAAGACGAGGCTCGTCATTCTTGGGTATAGAGAGAGATAAAAGAGATAGAAAGACTAGGCTCGTCAATCTTGGGTATAGAGAGAGATAAAAGAGATAGAAAGACGAGGCTCGTCGATCTTGGGTATAGAGAGAGAGATAAAAGAGATAGAAAGACGAGGCTCGTCATTCTTGGGTATAGAGAGAGATAAAAGAGATGGAAAGACGAGGCTCGTCAATCTTGGGTATAGAGAGAGATAAAAGAGATAGAAAGACGAGGCTCGTCAATCTTGGGTATAGAGAGAGATAAAAGAGATAGAAAGACGAGGCTCGTCATTCTTGGGTATAGAGAGAGATAAAAGAGATAGAAAGACGAGGCTCGTCAATCTTGGGTATAGAGAGAGATAAAAGAGATGGAAAGACGCGGCTCGTCAATCTTGGGTATAGAGAGAGATAAAAGAGATGGAAAGACGAGGCTCGTCAATCTTGGGTATAGAGAGAGATAAAAGAGATAGAAAGACGAGGCTCGTCATTCTTGGGTATAGAGAGAGATAAAAGAGATAGAAAGACGAGGCTCGTCAATCTTGGGTATAGAGAGAGATAAAAGAGATAGAAAGACGAGGCTCGTCAATCTTGGGTATAGAGAGAGATGAAAGAGATAGAAAGACGAGGCTCGTCAATCTTGGGTATAGAGAGAGATAAAAGAGATAGAAAGACGAGGCTCGTCAATCTTGGGTATAGAGAGAGATAAAAGAGATAGAAAGACGAGGCTCGTCAATCTTGGGTATAGAGAGAGATAAAAGAGATGGAAAGACGAGGCTCGTCATTCTTGGGTATAGAGAGAGATAAAAGAGATAGAAAGACGAGGCTTGTCAATCTTGGGTATAGAGAGAGATAAAAGAGATAGAAAGACGAGGCTCGTCAATCTTGGGTATAGAGAGAGCGAGATAAAAGAGATAGAAAGACGAGGCTCGTCAATCTTAGGTATAGAGAGAGAGATAAAAGAGATAGAAAGACGAGGCTCGTCAATCTTAGGTATAGAGAGAGAGATAAAAGAGATAGAAAGACGAGGCTCGTCAATCTTGGGTATAGAGAGAGATAAAAGAGATAGAAAGACGGGCTCGTCAATCTTGGGTATAGAGAGAGAGATAAAAGAGATAGAAAGACGAGGCTTATCAATCTTGGGTATAGAGAGAGATAAAAGAGATAGAAAGACGAGGCTCATCAATCTTGGGTATAGAGAGAGAGATAAAAGAGATAGAAAGACGAGGCTCGTCAATCTTGGGTATAGAGAGAGATAAAAGAGATAGAAAGACGAGGCTCATCAATCTTGGGTATAGAGAGAGATAAAAGAGATAGAAAGACGAGGCTCGTCAATCTTGGGTATAGAGAGAGAGATAAAAGAGATAGAAAGACGAGGCTCGTCATTCTTGGGTATAGAGAGAGATAAAAGAGATAGAAAGACGAGGCTCGTCAATCTTGGGTATAGAGAGAGATGAAAGAGATAGAAAGACGAGGCTCGTCAATCTTGGGTATAGAGAGAGATGAAAGAGATAGAAAGACGAGGCTCGTCAATCTTGGGTAGAGAGAGAGATAAAAGAGATAGAAAGACGAGGCTCGTCAATCTTGGGTATAGAGAGAGATAAAAGAGATAGAAAGACGAGGCTCGTCAATCTTGGGTATAGAGAGAGATAAAAGAGATGGAAAGACGAGGCTCGTCAATCTTGGGTATAGAGAGAGATAAAAGAGATGGAAAGACGAGGCTCGTCATTCTTGGGTATAGAGAGAGATAAAAGAGATAGAAAGATGAGGCTCGTCAATCTTGGGTATAGAGAGAGAGATAAAACAGATAGAAAGACGAGGCTTGTCAATCTTGGGTATAGAGAGAGATAAAAGAGATAGAAAGACGAGGCTCGTCAATCTTGGGTATAGAGAGAGATAAAAGAGATAGAAAGACGAGGCTCGTCAATCTTGGGTATAGAGAGAGATGAAAGAGATAGAAAGACGAGGCTCGTCAATCTTGGGTATAGAGAGAGATAAAAGAGATAGAAAGACGAGGCTCGTCAATCTTGGGTATAGAGAGAGATAAAAGAGATAGAAAGACGAGGCTCGTCAATCTTGGGTATAGAGAGAGATAAAAGAGATGGAAAGACGAGGCTCGTCATTCTTGGGTATAGAGAGAGATAAAAGAGATAGAAAGACGAGGCTTGTCAATCTTGGGTATAGAGAGAGATAAAAGAGATAGAAAGACGAGGCTCGTCAATCTTGGGTATAGAGAGAGCGAGATAAAAGAGATAGAAAGACGAGGCTCGTCAATCTTAGGTATAGAGAGAGAGATAAAAGAGATAGAAAGACGAGGCTCGTCAATCTTAGGTATAGAGAGAGAGATAAAAGAGATAGAAAGACGAGGCTCATCAATCTTGGGTATAGAGAGAGAGATAAAAGAGATAGAAAGACGAGGCTCGTCAATCTTGGGTATAGAGAGAGATAAAAGAGATAGAAAGACGGGCTCGTCAATCTTGGGTATAGAGAGAGAGATAAAAGAGATAGAAAGACGAGGCTTATCAATCTTGGGTATAGAGAGAGATAAAAGAGATAGAAAGACGAGGCTCATCAATCTTGGGTATAGAGAGAGAGATAAAAGAGATAGAAAGACGAGGCTCGTCAATCTTGGGTATAGAGAGAGATAAAAGAGATAGAAAGACGAGGCTCATCAATCTTGGGTATAGAGAGAGATAAAAGAGATAGAAAGACGAGGCTCGTCAATCTTGGGTATAGAGAGAGAGATAAAAGAGATAGAAAGACGAGGCTCGTCATTCTTGGGTATAGAGAGAGATAAAAGAGATAGAAAGACGAGGCTCGTCAATCTTGGGTATAGAGAGAGATGAAAGAGATAGAAAGACGAGGCTCGTCAATCTTGGGTATAGAGAGAGATGAAAGAGATAGAAAGACGAGGCTCGTCAATCTTGGGTAGAGAGAGAGATAAAAGAGATAGAAAGACGAGGCTCGTCAATCTTGGGTATAGAGAGAGATAAAAGAGATAGAAAGACGAGGCTCGTCAATCTTGGGTATAGAGAGAGATAAAAGAGATGGAAAGACGAGGCTCGTCAATCTTGGGTATAGAGAGAGATAAAAGAGATGGAAAGACGAGGCTCGTCATTCTTGGGTATAGAGAGAGATAAAAGAGATAGAAAGATGAGGCTCGTCAATCTTGGGTATAGAGAGAGAGATAAAACAGATAGAAAGACGAGGCTTGTCAATCTTGGGTATAGAGAGAGATAAAAGAGATAGAAAGACGAGGCTCGTCAATCTTGGGTATAGAGAGAGAGATAAAAGAGATAGAAAGACGAGGCTCGTCAATCTTGGGTATAGAGAGAGATAAAAGAGATAGAAAGACGAGGCTCGTCAATCTTGGGTATAGAGAGAGAGATAAAAGAGATAGAAAGACGAGGCTCATCAATCTTGGGTATAGAGAGAGAGATAAAAGAGATAGAAAGACGAGGCTCGTCAATCTTGGGTATAGAGAGAGATAAAAGAGATAGAAAGACGAGGCTCGTCAATCTTGGGTATAGAGAGAGAGATAAAAGAGATAGAAAGATGAGGCTCGTCAATCTTGGGTATAGAGAGAGAGATAAAAGAGATAGAAAGACGAGGCTCATCAATCTTGGGTATAGAGAGAGATAAAAGAGATAGAAAGACGAGGCTCGTCAATCTTGGGTATAGAGAGAGAGATAAAAGAGATAGAATGACGAGGCTCGTCAATCTTGGGTATAGAGAGAGATAAAAGAGATAGAAAGACGAGGCTCGTCAATCTTGGGTATAGAGAGAGAGATAAAAGAGATAGAAAGACGAGGCTCATCAATCTTGGGTATAGAGAGAGAGATAAAAGAGATAGAAAGACGAGGCTCGTCAATCTTGGGTATAGAGAGAGATAAAAGAGATAGAAAGACGAGGCTCGTCAATCTTGGGTATAGAGAGAGATAAAAGAGATAGAAAGACGAGGCTCGTCAATCTTGGGTATAGAGAGAGATAAAAGAGATGGAAAGACGAGGCTCATCAATCTTGGGTATAGAGAGAGATAAAAGAGATAGAAAGATGAGGCTCGTCATTCTTGGGTATAGAGAGAGATAAAAGAGATAGAAAGACGAGGCTCGTCAATCTTGGGTATAGAGAGAGATAAAAGAGATAGAAAGACGAGGCTCGTCAATCTTGGGTATAGAGAGAGATGAAAGAGATAGAAAGACGAGGCTCGTCAATCTTGGGTATAGAGAGAGATAAAAGAGATAGAAAGACGAGGCTCGTCAATCTTGGGTATAGAGAGAGAGATAAAAGAGATAGAAAGACGAGGCTCGTCAATCTTGGGTATAGAGAGAGATAAAAGAGATGGAAAGACGAGGCTCGTCATTCTTGGGTATAGAGAGAGATAAAAGAGATAGAAAGATGAGGCTCGTCAATCTTGGGTATAGAGAGAGAGATAAAAGAGATAGAAAGACGAGGCTTGTCAATCTTGGGTATAGAGAGAGATAAAAGAGATAGAAAGACGAGGCTCGTCAATCTTGGGTATAGAGAGAGAGATAAAAGAGATAGAAAGACGAGGCTCGTCAATCTTGGGTATAGAGAGAGATAAAAGAGATAGAAAGACGAGGCTCGTCAATCTTGGGTATAGAGAGAGATAAAAGAGATAGAAAGACGAGGCTCGTCAATCTTGGGTATAGAGAGAGATAAAAGAGATGGAAAGACGAGGCTCATCAATCTTGGGTATAGAGAGAGATAAAAGAGATAGAAAGATGAGGCTCGTCATTCTTGGGTATAGAGAGAGATAAAAGAGATAGAAAGACGAGGCTCGTCAATCTTGGGTATAGAGAGAGATAAAAGAGATAGAAAGACGAGGCTCGTCAATCTTGGGTATAGAGAGAGATGAAAGAGATAGAAAGACGAGGCTCGTCAATCTTGGGTATAGAGAGAGATAAAAGAGATAGAAAGACGAGGCTCGTCAATCTTGGGTATAGAGAGAGAGATAAAAGAGATAGAAAGACGAGGCTCGTCAATCTTGGGTATAGAGAGAGATAAAAGAGATGGAAAGACGAGGCTCGTCATTCTTGGGTATAGAGAGAGATAAAAGAGATAGAAAGATGAGGCTCGTCAATCTTGGGTATAGAGAGAGAGATAAAAGAGATAGAAAGACGAGGCTTGTCAATCTTGGGTATAGAGAGAGATAAAAGAGATAGAAAGACGAGGCTCGTCAATCTTGGGTATAGAGAGAGAGATAAAAGAGATAGAAAGACGAGGCTCGTCAATCTTGGGTATAGAGAGAGATAAAAGAGATAGAAAGACGAGGCTCGTCAATCTTGGGTATAGAGAGAGAGATAAAAGAGATAGAAAGACGAGGCTCGTCAATCTTGGGTATAGAGAGAGATGAAAGAGATAGAAAGACGAGGCTCGTCAATCTTGGGTATAGAGAGAGATAAAAGAGATAGAAAGACGAGGCTCGTCAATCTTGGGTATAGAGAGAGAGATAAAAGAGATAGAAAGACGAGGCTCGTCAATCTTGGGTATAGAGAGAGATAAAAGAGATGGAAAGACGAGGCTCGTCATTCTTGGGTATAGAGAGAGATAAAAGAGATAGAAAGATGAGGCTCGTCAATCTTGGGTATAGAGAGAGAGATAAAAGAGATAGAAAGACGAGGCTTGTCAATCTTGGGTATAGAGAGAGATAAAAGAGATAGAAAGACGAGGCTCGTCAATCTTGGGTATAGAGAGAGAGATAAAAGAGATAGAAAGACGAGGCTCGTCAATCTTGGGTATAGAGAGAGAGATAAAAGAGATAGAAAGACGTGGCTCATCAATCTTGGGTATAGAGAGAGAGATAAAAGAGATAGAAAGACGAGGCTCGTCAATCTTGGGTATAGAGAGAGATAAAAGAGATAGAAAGACGAGGCTCGTCAATCTTGGGTATAGAGAGAGAGATAAAAGAGATAGAAAGACGAGGCTCGTCAATCTTGGGTATAGAGAGAGAGATAAAAGAGATAGAAAGACGAGGCTCATCAATCTTGGGTATAGAGAGAGATAAAAGAGATAGAAAGACAAGGCTCGTCAATCTTGGGTATAGAGAGAGAGATAAAAGAGATAGAAAGAGGAGGCTCGTCAATCTTGGGTATAGAGAGAGATAAAAGAGATAGAAAGACGAGGCTCGTCAATCTTGGGTATAGAGAGAGAGAGAAAAGAGATAGAAAGACGAGGCTCATCAATCTTGGGTATAGAGAGAGAGATAAAAGAGATAGAAAGACGAGGCTCATCAATCTTGGGTATAGAGAGAGATAAAAGAGATAGAAAGACGAGGCTCGTCAATCTTGGGTATAGAGAGAGAGATAAAAGAGATAGAAAGACGAGGCTCGTCAATCTTGGGTATAGAGAGAGACATAAAAGAGATAGAAAGACGAGGCTCATCAATCTTGGGTATAGAGAGAGAGATAAAAGAGATAGAAAGACGAGGCTCATCAATCTTGGGTATAGAGAGAGAGATAAAAGAGATAGAAAGACGAGGCTCGTCAATCTTGGGTATAGAGAGAGATAAAAGAGATAGAAAGACGAGGCTCGTCAATCTTGGGTATAGAGAGAGATAAAAGAGATAGAAAGACGAGGCTCGTCAATCTTGGGTATAGAGAGAGATAAAAGAGATAGAAAGACGAGACTCGTCAATCTTGGGTATAGAGAGAGATAAAAGAGATGGAAAGACGAGGCTCGTCATTCTTGGGTATAGAGAGAGATAAAAGAGATAGAAAGATGAGGCTTGTCAATCTTGGGTATAGAGAGAGAGATAAAAGAGATAGAAAGACGAGGCTTGTCAATCTTGGGTATAGAGAGAGATAAAAGAGATAGAAAGACGAGGCTCGTCAATCTTGGGTATAGAGAGAGAGATAAAAGAGATAGAAAGACGAGGCTCGTCAATCTTGGGTATAGAGAGAGATAAAAGAGATAGAAAGACGAGGCTCGTCAATCTTGGGTATAGAGAGAGAGATAAAAGAGATAGAAAGACGAGGCTCATCAATCTTGGGTATAGAGAGAGAGATAAAAGAGATAGAAAGACGAGGCTCGTCAATCTTGGGTATAGAGAGAGATAAAAGAGATAGAAAGACGAGGCTCGTCAATCTTGGGTATAGAGAGAGAGATAAAAGAGATAGAAAGACGAGGCTCGTCAATCTTGGGTATAGAGAGAGAGATAAAAGAGATAGAAAGACGAGGCTCATCAATCTTGGGTATAGAGAGAGATAAAAGAGATAGAAAGACAAGGCTCGTCAATCTTGGGTATAGAGAGAGAGATAAAAGAGATAGAAAGAGGAGGCTTGTCAATCTTGGGTATAGAGAGAGATAAAAGAGATAGAAAGACGAGGCTCGTCAATCTTGGGTATAGAGAGAGAGATAAAAGAGATAGAAAGACGAGGCTCATCAATCTTGGGTATAGAGAGAGAGATAAAAGAGATAGAAAGACGAGGCTCGTCAATCTTGGGTATAGAGAGAGATAAAAGAGATAGAAAGACGAGGCTCGTCAATCTTGGGTATAGAGAGAGAGATAAAAGAGATAGAAAGACGAGGCTCGTCAATCTTGGGTATAGAGAGAGAGATAAAAGAGATAGAAAGACGAGGCTCATCAATCTTGGGTATAGAGAGAGATAAAAGAGATAGAAAGACGAGGCTCGTCAATCTTGGGTATAGAGAGAGAGATAAAAGAGATAGAAAGACGAGGCTCGTCAATCTTGGGTATAGAGAGAGAGATAAAAGAGATAGAAAGACGAGGCTCGTCAATCTTGGGTATAGAGAGAGATAAAAGAGATAGAAAGACGAGGCTCGTCAATCTTGGGTATAGAGAGAGATAAAAGAGATAGAAAGACGAGGCTCGTCAATCTTGGGTATAGAGAGAGATAAAAGAGATAGAAAGACGAGACTCGTCAATCTTGGGTATAGAGAGAGATAAAAGAGATGGAAAGACGAGGCTCGTCATTCTTGGGTATAGAGAGAGATAAAAGAGATAGAAAGATGAGGCTTGTCAATCTTGGGTATAGAGAGAGAGATAAAAGAGATAGAAAGACGAGGCTTGTCAATCTTGGGTATAGAGAGAGATAAAAGAGATAGAAAGACGAGGCTCGTCAATCTTGGGTATAGAGAGAGAGATAAAAGAGATAGAAAGACGAGGCTCGTCAATCTTGGGTATAGAGAGAGATAAAAGAGATAGAAAGACGAGGCTCGTCAATCTTGGGTATAGAGAGAGAGATAAAAGAGATAGAAAGACGAGGCTCATCAATCTTGGGTATAGAGAGAGAGATAAAAGAGATAGAAAGACGAGGCTCGTCAATCTTGGGTATAGAGAGAGATAAAAGAGATAGAAAGACGAGGCTCGTCAATCTTGGGTATAGAGAGAGAGATAAAAGAGATAGAAAGACGAGGCTCGTCAATCTTGGGTATAGAGAGAGAGATAAAAGAGATAGAAAGACGAGGCTCATCAATCTTGGGTATAGAGAGAGATAAAAGAGATAGAAAGACAAGGCTCGTCAATCTTGGGTATAGAGAGAGAGATAAAAGAGATAGAAAGAGGAGGCTTGTCAATCTTGGGTATAGAGAGAGATAAAAGAGATAGAAAGACGAGGCTCGTCAATCTTGGGTATAGAGAGAGAGATAAAAGAGATAGAAAGACGAGGCTCATCAATCTTGGGTATAGAGAGAGAGATAAAAGAGATAGAAAGACGAGGCTCGTCAATCTTGGGTATAGAGAGAGATAAAAGAGATAGAAAGACGAGGCTCGTCAATCTTGGGTATAGAGAGAGAGATAAAAGAGATAGAAAGACGAGGCTCGTCAATCTTGGGTATAGAGAGAGAGATAAAAGAGATAGAAAGACGAGGCTCATCAATCTTGGGTATAGAGAGAGATAAAAGAGATAGAAAGACGAGGCTCGTCAATCTTGGGTATAGAGAGAGAGATAAAAGAGATAGAAAGACGAGGCTCGTCAATCTTGGGTATAGAGAGAGATAAAAGAGATAGAAAGACGAGGCTCGTCAATCTTGGGTATAGAGAGAGAGATAAAAGAGATAGAAAGACGAGGCTCATCAATCTTGGGTATAGAGAGAGAGATAAAAGAGATAGAAAGACGAGGCTCATCAATCTTGGGTATAGAGAGAGAGATAAAAGAGATAGAAAGACGAGGCTCGTCAATCTTGGGTATAGAGAGAGATAAAAGAGATAGAAAGACGAGGCTCGTCAATCTTGGGTATAGAGAGAGATAAAAGAGATAGAAAGACGAGGCTCGTCAATCTTGGGTATAGAGAGAGATAAAAGAGATAGAAAGACGAGGCTCGTCAATCTTGGGTATAGAGAGAGATAAAAGAGATAGAAAGACGAGGCTCATCAATCTTGGGTATAGAGAGAGATAAAAGAGATAGAAAGACGAGGCTCATCAATCTTGGGTATAGAGAGAGATGAAAGAGATAGAAAGACGAGGCTCGTCAATCTTGGGTATAGAGAGAGATAAAAGAGATAGAAAGACGAGGCTCGTCAATCTTGGGTATAGAGAGAGAGATAAAAGAGATAGAAAGACGAGGCTCGTCAATCTTGGGTATAGAGAGAGATAAAAGAGATGGAAAGACGAGGCTCGTCATTCTTGGGTATAGAGAGAGATAAAAGAGATAGAAAGATGAGGCTCGTCAATCTTGGGTATAGAGAGAGAGATAAAAGAGATAGAAAGACGAGGCTCATCAAACTTGGGTATAGAGAGAGATAAAAGAGATAGAAAGACGAGGCTCGTCAATCTTGGGTATAGAGAGAGATAAAAGAGATAGAAAGACGAGGCTCGTCAATCTTTTGTATAGAGAGAGATAAAAGAGATGGAAAGACGAGGCTCGTCAATCTTGGGTATAGAGAGAGATAAAAGAGATAGAAAGATGAGGCTCGTCATTCTTGGGTATAGAGAGAGATAAAAGAGATAGAAAGACGAGGCTCGTCAATCTTGGGTATAGAGAGAGATAAAAGAGATAGAAAGACGAGGCTCGTCAATCTTGGGTATAGAGAGAGATAAAAGAGATAGAAAGACGAGGCTCGTCAATCTTGGGTATAGAGAGAGAGATAAAAGAGATAGAAAGACGAGGCTCGTCAATCTTGGGTATAGAGAGAGAGATAAAAGAGATAGAAAGACGAGGCTCATCAATCTTGGGTATAGAGAGAGATAAAAGAGATAGAAAGACGAGGCTCGTCAATCTTGGGTATAGAGAGAGAGATAAAAGAGATAGAAAGACGAGGCTCGTCAATCTTGGGTATAGAGAGAGATAAAAGAGATAGAAAGACGAGGCTCGTCAATCTTGGGTATAGAGAGAGAGATAAAAGAGATAGAAAGACGAGGCTCATCAATCTTGAGTATAGAGAGAGAGATAAAAGAGATAGAAAGAAGAGGCTCGTCAATCTTGGGTATAGAGAGAGATAAAAGAGATAGAAAGACGAGGCTCGTCAATCTTGGGTATAGAGAGAGAGATAAAAGAGATAGAAAGACGAGGCTCATCAATCTTGGGTATAGAGAGAGATAAAAGAGATAGAAAGACGAGGCTCGTCAATCTTGGGTATAGAGAGAGAGATAAAAGAGATAGAATGACGAGGCTCGTCAATCTTGGGTATAGAGAGAGATAAAAGGGATAGAAAGACGAGGCTCGTCAATCTTGGGTATAGAGAGAGAGATAAAAGAGATAGAAAGACGAGGCTCATCAATCTTGGGTATAGAGAGAGAGATAAAAGAGATAGAAAGACGAGGCTCGTCAATCTTGGGTATAGAGAGAGATAAAAGAGATAGAAAGACGAGGCTCGTCAATCTTGGGTATAGAGAGAGATAAAAGAGATAGAAAGACGAGGCTCGTCAATCTTGGGTATAGAGAGAGATAAAAGAGATGGAAAGACGAGGCTCATCAATCTTGGGTATAGAGAGAGATAAAAGAGATAGAAAGATGAGGCTCGTCATTCTTGGGTATAGAGAGAGATAAAAGAGATAGAAAGACGAGGCTCGTCAATCTTGGGTATAGAGAGAGATAAAAGAGATAGAAAGACGAGGCTCGTCAATCTTGGGTATAGAGAGAGATGAAAGAGATAGAAAGACGAGGCTCGTCAATCTTGGGTATAGAGAGAGATAAAAGAGATAGAAAGACGAGGCTCGTCAATCTTGGGTATAGAGAGAGAGATAAAAGAGATAGAAAGACGAGGCTCGTCAATCTTGGGTATAGAGAGAGATAAAAGAGATGGAAAGACGAGGCTCGTCATTCTTGGGTATAGAGAGAGATAAAAGAGATAGAAAGATGAGGCTCGTCAATCTTGGGTATAGAGAGAGAGATAAAAGAGATAGAAAGACGAGGCTTGTCAATCTTGGGTATAGAGAGAGATAAAAGAGATAGAAAGACGAGGCTCGTCAATCTTGGGTATAGAGAGAGAGATAAAAGAGATAGAAAGACGAGGCTCATCAATCTTGGGTATAGAGAGAGAGATAAAAGAGATAGAAAGACGAGGCTCGTCAATCTTGGGTATAGAGAGAGATAAAAGAGATAGAAAGACGAGGCTCGTCAATCTTGGGTATAGAGAGAGATAAAAGAGATAGAAAGACGAGGCTCGTCAATCTTGGGTATAGAGAGAGATAAAAGAGATGGAAAGACGAGGCTCATCAATCTTGGGTATAGAGAGAGATAAAAGAGATAGAAAGATGAGGCTCGTCATTCTTGGGTATAGAGAGAGATAAAAGAGATAGAAAGACGAGGCTCGTCAATCTTGGGTATAGAGAGAGATAAAAGAGATAGAAAGACGAGGCTCGTCAATCTTGGGTATAGAGAGAGATGAAAGAGATAGAAAGACGAGGCTCGTCAATCTTGGGTATAGAGAGAGATAAAAGAGATAGAAAGACGAGGCTCGTCAATCTTGGGTATAGAGAGAGAGATAAAAGAGATAGAAAGACGAGGCTCGTCAATCTTGGGTATAGAGAGAGATAAAAGAGATGGAAAGACGAGGCTCGTCATTCTTGGGTATAGAGAGAGATAAAAGAGATAGAAAGATGAGGCTCGTCAATCTTGGGTATAGAGAGAGAGATAAAAGAGATAGAAAGACGAGGCTTGTCAATCTTGGGTATAGAGAGAGATAAAAGAGATAGAAAGACGAGGCTCGTCAATCTTGGGTATAGAGAGAGAGATAAAAGAGATAGAAAGACGAGGCTCGTCAATCTTGGGTATAGAGAGAGATAAAAGAGATAGAAAGACGAGGCTCGTCAATCTTGGGTATAGAGAGAGATGAAAGAGATAGAAAGACGAGGCTCGTCAATCTTGGGTATAGAGAGAGATAAAAGAGATAGAAAGACGAGGCTCGTCAATCTTGGGTATAGAGAGAGAGATAAAAGAGATAGAAAGACGAGGCTCGTCAATCTTGGGTATAGAGAGAGATAAAAGAGATGGAAAGACGAGGCTCGTCATTCTTGGGTATAGAGAGAGATAAAAGAGATAGAAAGATGAGGCTCGTCAATCTTGGGTATAGAGAGAGAGATAAAAGAGATAGAAAGACGAGGCTTGTCAATCTTGGGTATAGAGAGAGATAAAAGAGATAGAAAGACGAGGCTCGTCAATCTTGGGTATAGAGAGAGAGATAAAAGAGATAGAAAGACGAGGCTCGTCAATCTTGGGTATAGAGAGAGATAAAAGAGATAGAAAGACGAGGCTCGTCAATCTTGGGTATAGAGAGAGAGATAAAAGAGATAGAAAGACGTGGCTCATCAATCTTGGGTATAGAGAGAGAGATAAAAGAGATAGAAAGACGAGGCTCGTCAATCTTGGGTATAGAGAGAGATAAAAGAGATAGAAAGACGAGGCTCGTCAATCTTGGGCATAGAGAGAGAGATAAAAGAGATAGAAAGACGAGGCTCATCAATCTTGGGTATAGAGAGAGAGATAAAAGAGATAGAAAGACGAGGCTCATCAATCTTGGGTATAGAGAGAGATAAAAGAGATAGAAAGACAAGGCTCGTCAATCTTGGGTATAGAGAGAGAGATAAAAGAGATAGAAAGAGGAGGCTCGTCAATCTTGGGTATAGAGAGAGATAAAAGAGATAGAAAGACGAGGCTCGTCAATCTTGGGTATAGAGAGAGAGAGAAAAGAGATAGAAAGACGAGGCTCATCAATCTTGGGTATAGAGAGAGAGATAAAAGAGATAGAAAGACGAGGCTCATCAATCTTGGGTATAGAGAGAGATAAAAGAGATAGAAAGACGAGGCTCGTCAATCTTGGGTATAGAGAGAGAGATAAAAGAGATAGAAAGACGAGGCTCGTCAATCTTGGGTATAGAGAGAGACATAAAAGAGATAGAAAGACGAGGCTCATCAATCTTGGGTATAGAGAGAGAGATAAAAGAGATAGAAAGACGAGGCTCATCAATCTTGGGTATAGAGAGAGAGATAAAAGAGATAGAAAGACGAGGCTCGTCAATCTTGGGTATAGAGAGAGATAAAAGAGATAGAAAGACGAGGCTCGTCAATCTTGGGTATAGAGAGAGATAAAAGAGATAGAAAGACGAGGCTCGTCAATCTTGGGTATAGAGAGAGATAAAAGAGATAGAAAGACGAGACTCGTCAATCTTGGGTATAGAGAGAGATAAAAGAGATGGAAAGACGAGGCTCGTCATTCTTGGGTATAGAGAGAGATAAAAGAGATAGAAAGATGAGGCTTGTCAATCTTGGGTATAGAGAGAGAGATAAAAGAGATAGAAAGACGAGGCTTGTCAATCTTGGGTATAGAGAGAGATAAAAGAGATAGAAAGACGAGGCTCGTCAATCTTGGGTATAGAGAGAGAGATAAAAGAGATAGAAAGACGAGGCTCGTCAATCTTGGGTATAGAGAGAGATAAAAGAGATAGAAAGACGAGGCTCGTCAATCTTGGGTATAGAGAGAGAGATAAAAGAGATAGAAAGACGAGGCTCGTCAATCTTGGGTATAGAGAGAGATAAAAGAGATAGAAAGACGAGGCTCGTCAATCTTGGGTATAGAGAGAGAGATAAAAGAGATAGAAAGACGAGGCTCGTCAATCTTGGGTATAGAGAGAGAGATAAAAGAGATAGAAAGACGAGGCTCATCAATCTTGGGTATAGAGAGAGATAAAAGAGATAGAAAGACAAGGCTCGTCAATCTTGGGTATAGAGAGAGAGATAAAAGAGATAGAAAGAGGAGGCTTGTCAATCTTGGGTATAGAGAGAGATAAAAGAGATAGAAAGACGAGGCTCGTCAATCTTGGGTATAGAGAGAGAGATAAAAGAGATAGAAAGACGAGGCTCATCAATCTTGGGTATAGAGAGAGAGATAAAAGAGATAGAAAGACGAGGCTCGTCAATCTTGGGTATAGAGAGAGATAAAAGAGATAGAAAGACGAGGCTCGTCAATCTTGGGTATAGAGAGAGAGATAAAAGAGATAGAAAGACGAGGCTCGTCAATCTTGGGTATAGAGAGAGAGATAAAAGAGATAGAAAGACGAGGCTCATCAATCTTGGGTATAGAGAGGGATAAAAGAGATAGAAAGACGAGGCTCGTCAATCTTGGGTATAGAGAGAGAGATAAAAGAGATAGAAAGACGAGGCTCGTCAATCTTGGGTATAGAGAGAGATAAAAGAGATAGAAAGACGAGGCTCGTCAATCTTGGGTATAGAGAGAGAGATAAAAGAGATAGAAAGACGAGGCTCATCAATCTTGGGTATAGAGAGAGAGATAAAAGAGATAGAAAGACGAGGCTCGTCAATCTTGGGTATAGAGAGAGATAAAAGAGATAGAAAGACGAGGCTCGTCAATCTTGGGTATAGAGAGAGATAAAAGAGATAGAAAGACGAGGCTCGTCAATCTTGGGTATAGAGAGAGATAAAAGAGATAGAAAGACGAGGCTCGTCAATCTTGGGTATAGAGAGAGATAAAAGAGATGGAAAGACGAGGCTCGTCAATCTTGGGTATAGAGAGAGATAAAAGAGATAGAAAGATGAGGCTCGTCATTCTTGGGTATAGAGAGAGATAAAAGAGATAGAAAGACGAGGCTCATCAATCTTGGGTATAGAGAGAGATAAAAGAGATAGAAAGACGAGGCTCATCAATCTTGGGTATAGAGAGAGATGAAAGAGATAGAAAGACGAGGCTCGTCAATCTTGGGTATAGAGAGAGATAAAAGAGATAGAAAGACGAGGCTCGTCAATCTTGGGTATAGAGAGAGAGATAAAAGAGATAGAAAGACGAGGCTCGTCAATCTTGGGTATAGAGAGAGATAAAAGAGATGGAAAGACGAGGCTCGTCATTCTTGGGTATAGAGAGAGATAAAAGAGATAGAAAGATGAGGCTCGTCAATCTTGGGTATAGAGAGAGAGATAAAAGAGATAGAAAGACGAGGCTCATCAAACTTGGGTATAGAGAGAGATAAAAGAGATAGAAAGACGAGGCTCGTCAATCTTGGGTATAGAGAGAGATAAAAGAGATAGAAAGACGAGGCTCGTCAATCTTGGGTATAGAGAGAGATAAAAGAGATGGAAAGACGAGGCTCGTCAATCTTGGGTATAGAGAGAGATAAAAGAGATAGAAAGATGAGGCTCGTCATTCTTGGGTATAGAGAGAGATAAAAGAGATAGAAAGACGAGGCTCGTCAATCTTGGGTATAGAGAGAGATAAAAGAGATAGAAAGACGAGGCTCGTCAATCTTGGGTATAGAGAGAGATAAAAGAGATAGAAAGACGAGGCTCGTCAATCTTGGGTATAGAGAGAGAGATAAAAGAGATAGAAAGACGAGGCTCGTCAATCTTGGGTATAGAGAGAGAGATAAAAGAGATAGAAAGACGAGGCTCGTCAATCTTGGGTATAGAGAGAGATAAAAGAGATAGAAAGACGAGGCTCGTCAATCTTGGGTATAGAGAGGGAGATAAAAGAGATAGAAAGACGAGGCTCGTCAATCTTGGGTATAGAGAGAGATAAAAGAGATAGAAAGACGAGGCTCGTCAATCTTGGGTATAGAGAGAGAGATAAAAGAGATAGAAAGACGTGGCTCATCAATCTTGGGTATAGAGAGAGAGATAAAAGAGATAGAAAGACGAGGCTCGTCAATCTTGGGTATAGAGAGAGATAAAAGAGATAGAAAGACGAGGCTCGTCAATCTTGGGCATAGAGAGAGAGATAAAAGAGATAGAAAGACGAGGCTCATCAATCTTGGGTATAGAGAGAGAGATAAAAGAGATAGAAAGACGAGGCTCATCAATCTTGGGTATAGAGAGAGATAAAAGAGATAGAAAGACAAGGCTCGTCAATCTTGGGTATAGAGAGAGAGATAAAAGAGATAGAAAGAGGAGGCTCGTCAATCTTGGGTATAGAGAGAGATAAAAGAGATAGAAAGACGAGGCTCGTCAATCTTGGGTATAGAGAGAGAGAGAAAAGAGATAGAAAGACGAGGCTCGTCAATCTTGGGTATAGAGAGAGAGATAAAAGAGATAGAAAGACGAGGCTCATCAATCTTGGGTATAGAGAGAGATAAAAGAGATAGAAAGACGAGGCTCGTCAATCTTGGGTATAGAGAGAGACATAAAAGAGATAGAAAGACGAGGCTCATCAATCTTGGGTATAGAGAGAGAGATAAAAGAGATAGAAAGACGAGGCTCATCAATCTTGGGTATAGAGAGAGAGATAAAAGAGATAGAAAGACGAGGCTCGTCAATCTTGGGTATAGAGAGAGATAAAAGAGATAGAAAGACGAGGCTCGTCAATCTTGGGTATAGAGAGAGATAAAAGAGATAGAAAGACGAGGCTCGTCAATCTTGGGTATAGAGAGAGATAAAAGAGATAGAAAGACGAGACTCGTCAATCTTGGGTATAGAGAGAGATAAAAGAGATGGAAAGACGAGGCTCGTCATTCTTGGGTATAGAGAGAGATAAAAGAGATAGAAAGATGAGGCTTGTCAATCTTGGGTATAGAGAGAGAGATAAAAGAGATAGAAAGACGAGGCTTGTCAATCTTGGGTATAGAGAGAGATAAAAGAGATAGAAAGACGAGGCTCGTCAATCTTGGGTATAGAGAGAGAGATAAAAGAGATAGAAAGACGAGGCTCGTCAATCTTGGGTATAGAGAGAGATAAAAGAGATAGAAAGACGAGGCTCGTCAATCTTGGGTATAGAGAGAGAGATAAAAGAGATAGAAAGACGAGGCTCGTCAATCTTGGGTATAGAGAGAGATAAAAGAGATAGAAAGACGAGGCTCGTCAATCTTGGGTATAGAGAGAGAGATAAAAGAGATAGAAAGACGAGGCTCGTCAATCTTGGGTATAGAGAGAGAGATAAAAGAGATAGAAAGACGAGGCTCATCAATCTTGGGTATAGAGAGAGATAAAAGAGATAGAAAGACAAGGCTCGTCAATCTTGGGTATAGAGAGAGAGATAAAAGAGATAGAAAGAGGAGGCTTGTCAATCTTGGGTATAGAGAGAGATAAAAGAGATAGAAAGACGAGGCTCGTCAATCTTGGGTATAGAGAGAGAGATAAAAGAGATAGAAAGACGAGGCTCATCAATCTTGGGTATAGAGAGAGAGATAAAAGAGATAGAAAGACGAGGCTCGTCAATCTTGGGTATAGAGAGAGATAAAAGAGATAGAAAGACGAGGCTCGTCAATCTTGGGTATAGAGAGAGAGATAAAAGAGATAGAAAGACGAGGCTCGTCAATCTTGGGTATAGAGAGAGAGATAAAAGAGATAGAAAGACGAGGCTCATCAATCTTGGGTATAGAGAGGGATAAAAGAGATAGAAAGACGAGGCTCGTCAATCTTGGGTATAGAGAGAGAGATAAAAGAGATAGAAAGACGAGGCTCGTCAATCTTGGGTATAGAGAGAGATAAAAGAGATAGAAAGACGAGGCTCGTCAATCTTGGGTATAGAGAGAGAGATAAAAGAGATAGAAAGACGAGGCTCATCAATCTTGGGTATAGAGAGAGAGATAAAAGAGATAGAAAGACGAGGCTCGTCAATCTTGGGTATAGAGAGAGATAAAAGAGATAGAAAGACGAGGCTCGTCAATCTTGGGTATAGAGAGAGATAAAAGAGATAGAAAGACGAGGCTCGTCAATCTTGGGTATAGAGAGAGATAAAAGAGATAGAAAGACGAGGCTCGTCAATCTTGGGTATAGAGAGCGATAAAAGAGATGGAAAGACGAGGCTCGTCAATCTTGGGTATAGAGAGAGATAAAAGAGATAGAAAGATGAGGCTCGTCATTCTTGGGTATAGAGAGAGATAAAAGAGATAGAAAGACGAGGCTCATCAATCTTGGGTATAGAGAGAGATAAAAGAGATAGAAAGACGAGGCTCATCAATCTTGGGTATAGAGAGAGATGAAAGAGATAGAAAGACGAGGCTCGTCAATCTTGGGTATAGAGAGAGATAAAAGAGATAGAAAGACGAGGCTCGTCAATCTTGGGTATAGAGAGAGAGATAAAAGAGATAGAAAGACGAGGCTCGTCAATCTTGGGTATAGAGAGAGATAAAAGAGATGGAAAGACGAGGCTCGTCATTCTTGGGTATAGAGAGAGATAAAAGAGATAGAAAGATGAGGCTCGTCAATCTTGGGTATAGAGAGAGAGATAAAAGAGATAGAAAGACGAGGCTCATCAAACTTGGGTATAGAGAGAGATAAAAGAGATAGAAAGACGAGGCTCGTCAATCTTGGGTATAGAGAGAGATAAAAGAGATAGAAAGACGAGGCTCGTCAATCTTGGGTATAGAGAGAGATAAAAGAGATGGAAAGACGAGGCTCGTCAATCTTGGGTATAGAGAGAGATAAAAGAGATAGAAAGATGAGGCTCGTCATTCTTGGGTATAGAGAGAGATAAAAGAGATAGAAAGACGAGGCTCGTCAATCTTGGGTATAGAGAGAGATAAAAGAGATAGAAAGACGAGGCTCGTCAATCTTGGGTATAGAGAGAGATAAAAGAGATAGAAAGACGAGGCTCGTCAATCTTGGGTATAGAGAGAGAGATAAAAGAGATAGAAAGACGAGGCTCGTCAATCTTGGGTATAGAGAGAGAGATAAAAGAGATAGAAAGACGAGGCTCATCAATCTTGGGTATAGAGAGAGATAAAAGAGATAGAAAGACGAGGCTCGTCAATCTTGGGTATAGAGAGAGAGATAAAAGAGATAGAAAGACGAGGCTCGTCAATCTTGGGTATAGAGAGAGATAAAAGAGATAGAAAGACGAGGCTCGTCAATCTTGGGTATAGAGAGAGAGATAAAAGAGATAGAAAGACGAGGCTCATCAATCTTGAGTATAGAGAGAGAGATAAAAGAGATAGAAAGACGAGGCTCGTCAATCTTGGGTATAGAGAGAGATAAAAGAGATAGAAAGACGAGGCTCGTCAATCTTGGGTATAGAGAGAGATAAAAGAGATAGAAAGACGAGGCTCGTCAATCTTGGGTATAGAGAGAGATAAAAGAGATAGAAAGACGAGGCTCGTCAATCTTGGGTATAGAGAGAGATAAAAGAGATGGAAAGACGAGGCTCGTCAATCTTGGGTATAGAGAGAGATAAAAGAGATAGAAAGATGAGGCTCGTCATTCTTGGGTATAGAGAGAGATAAAAGAGATAGAAAGACGAGGCTCATCAATCTTGGGTATAGAGAGAGATAAAAGAGATAGAAAGACGAGGCTCATCAATCTTGGGTATAGAGAGAGATGAAAGAGATAGAAAGATGAGGCTCGTCAATCTTGGGTATAGAGAGGGAGATAAAAGAGATAGAAAGACGAGGCTCGTCAATCTTGGGTATAGAGAGAGATAAAAGAGATAGAAAGACGAGGCTCGTCAATCTTGGGTATAGAGAGAGAGATAAAAGAGATAGAAAGACGTGGCTCATCAATCTTGGGTATAGAGAGAGAGATAAAAGAGATAGAAAGACGAGGCTCGTCAATCTTGGGTATAGAGAGAGATAAAAGAGATAGAAAGACGAGGCTCGTCAATCTTGGGCATAGAGAGAGAGATAAAAGAGATAGAAAGACGAGGCTCATCAATCTTGGGTATAGAGAGAGAGATAAAAGAGATAGAAAGACGAGGCTCATCAATCTTGGGTATAGAGAGAGATAAAAGAGATAGAAAGACAAGGCTCGTCAATCTTGGGTATAGAGAGAGAGATAAAAGAGATAGAAAGAGGAGGCTCGTCAATCTTGGGTATAGAGAGAGATAAAAGAGATAGAAAGACGAGGCTCGTCAATCTTGGGTATAGAGAGAGAGAGAAAAGAGATAGAAAGACGAGGCTCATCAATCTTGGGTATAGAGAGAGAGATAAAAGAGATAGAAAGACGAGGCTCATCAATCTTGGGTATAGAGAGAGATAAAAGAGATAGAAAGACGAGGCTCGTCAATCTTGGGTATAGAGAGAGAGATAAAAGAGATAGAAAGACGAGGCTCGTCAATCTTGGGTATAGAGAGAGACATAAAAGAGATAGAAAGACGAGGCTCATCAATCTTGGGTATAGAGAGAGAGATAAAAGAGATAGAAAGACGAGGCTCATCAATCTTGGGTATAGAGAGAGAGATAAAAGAGATAGAAAGACGAGGCTCGTCAATCTTGGGTATAGAGAGAGATAAAAGAGATAGAAAGACGAGGCTCGTCAATCTTGGGTATAGAGAGAGATAAAAGAGATAGAAAGACGAGGCTCGTCAATCTTGGGTATAGAGAGAGATAAAAGAGATAGAAAGACGAGACTCGTCAATCTTGGGTATAGAGAGAGATAAAAGAGATGGAAAGACGAGGCTCGTCATTCTTGGGTATAGAGAGAGATAAAAGAGATAGAAAGATGAGGCTTGTCAATCTTGGGTATAGAGAGAGAGATAAAAGAGATAGAAAGACGAGGCTTGTCAATCTTGGGTATAGAGAGAGATAAAAGAGATAGAAAGACGAGGCTCGTCAATCTTGGGTATAGAGAGAGAGATAAAAGAGATAGAAAGACGAGGCTCGTCAATCTTGGGTATAGAGAGAGATAAAAGAGATAGAAAGACGAGGCTCGTCAATCTTGGGTATAGAGAGAGAGATAAAAGAGATAGAAAGACGAGGCTCGTCAATCTTGGGTATAGAGAGAGATAAAAGAGATAGAAAGACGAGGCTCGTCAATCTTGGGTATAGAGAGAGAGATAAAAGAGATAGAAAGACGAGGCTCGTCAATCTTGGGTATAGAGAGAGAGATAAAAGAGATAGAAAGACGAGGCTCATCAATCTTGGGTATAGAGAGAGATAAAAGAGATAGAAAGACAAGGCTCGTCAATCTTGGGTATAGAGAGAGAGATAAAAGAGATAGAAAGAGGAGGCTTGTCAATCTTGGGTATAGAGAGAGATAAAAGAGATAGAAAGACGAGGCTCGTCAATCTTGGGTATAGAGAGAGAGATAAAAGAGATAGAAAGACGAGGCTCATCAATCTTGGGTATAGAGAGAGAGATAAAAGAGATAGAAAGACGAGGCTCGTCAATCTTGGGTATAGAGAGAGATAAAAGAGATAGAAAGACGAGGCTCGTCAATCTTGGGTATAGAGAGAGAGATAAAAGAGATAGAAAGACGAGGCTCGTCAATCTTGGGTATAGAGAGAGAGATAAAAGAGATAGAAAGACGAGGCTCATCAATCTTGGGTATAGAGAGGGATAAAAGAGATAGAAAGACGAGGCTCGTCAATCTTGGGTATAGAGAGAGAGATAAAAGAGATAGAAAGACGAGGCTCGTCAATCTTGGGTATAGAGAGAGATAAAAGAGATAGAAAGACGAGGCTCGTCAATCTTGGGTATAGAGAGAGAGATAAAAGAGATAGAAAGACGAGGCTCATCAATCTTGGGTATAGAGAGAGAGATAAAAGAGATAGAAAGACGAGGCTCGTCAATCTTGGGTATAGAGAGAGATAAAAGAGATAGAAAGACGAGGCTCGTCAATCTTGGGTATAGAGAGAGATAAAAGAGATAGAAAGACGAGGCTCGTCAATCTTGGGTATAGAGAGAGATAAAAGAGATAGAAAGACGAGGCTCGTCAATCTTGGGTATAGAGAGCGATAAAAGAGATGGAAAGACGAGGCTCGTCAATCTTGGGTATAGAGAGAGATAAAAGAGATAGAAAGATGAGGCTCGTCATTCTTGGGTATAGAGAGAGATAAAAGAGATAGAAAGACGAGGCTCATCAATCTTGGGTATAGAGAGAGATAAAAGAGATAGAAAGACGAGGCTCATCAATCTTGGGTATAGAGAGAGATGAAAGAGATAGAAAGACGAGGCTCGTCAATCTTGGGTATAGAGAGAGATAAAAGAGATAGAAAGACGAGGCTCGTCAATCTTGGGTATAGAGAGAGAGATAAAAGAGATAGAAAGACGAGGCTCGTCAATCTTGGGTATAGAGAGAGATAAAAGAGATGGAAAGACGAGGCTCGTCATTCTTGGGTATAGAGAGAGATAAAAGAGATAGAAAGATGAGGCTCGTCAATCTTGGGTATAGAGAGAGAGATAAAAGAGATAGAAAGACGAGGCTCATCAAACTTGGGTATAGAGAGAGATAAAAGAGATAGAAAGACGAGGCTCGTCAATCTTGGGTATAGAGAGAGATAAAAGAGATAGAAAGACGAGGCTCGTCAATCTTGGGTATAGAGAGAGATAAAAGAGATGGAAAGACGAGGCTCGTCAATCTTGGGTATAGAGAGAGATAAAAGAGATAGAAAGATGAGGCTCGTCATTCTTGGGTATAGAGAGAGATAAAAGAGATAGAAAGACGAGGCTCGTCAATCTTGGGTATAGAGAGAGATAAAAGAGATAGAAAGACGAGGCTCGTCAATCTTGGGTATAGAGAGAGATAAAAGAGATAGAAAGACGAGGCTCGTCAATCTTGGGTATAGAGAGAGAGATAAAAGAGATAGAAAGACGAGGCTCGTCAATCTTGGGTATAGAGAGAGAGATAAAAGAGATAGAAAGACGAGGCTCATCAATCTTGGGTATAGAGAGAGATAAAAGAGATAGAAAGACGAGGCTCGTCAATCTTGGGTATAGAGAGAGAGATAAAAGAGATAGAAAGACGAGGCTCGTCAATCTTGGGTATAGAGAGAGATAAAAGAGATAGAAAGACGAGGCTCGTCAATCTTGGGTATAGAGAGAGAGATAAAAGAGATAGAAAGACGAGGCTCATCAATCTTGAGTATAGAGAGAGAGATAAAAGAGATAGAAAGACGAGGCTCGTCAATCTTGGGTATAGAGAGAGATAAAAGAGATAGAAAGACGAGGCTCGTCAATCTTGGGTATAGAGAGAGATAAAAGAGATAGAAAGACGAGGCTCGTCAATCTTGGGTATAGAGAGAGATAAAAGAGATAGAAAGACGAGGCTCGTCAATCTTGGGTATAGAGAGAGATAAAAGAGATGGAAAGACGAGGCTCGTCAATCTTGGGTATAGAGAGAGATAAAAGAGATAGAAAGATGAGGCTCGTCATTCTTGGGTATAGAGAGAGATAAAAGAGATAGAAAGACGAGGCTCATCAATCTTGGGTATAGAGAGAGATAAAAGAGATAGAAAGACGAGGCTCATCAATCTTGGGTATAGAGAGAGATGAAAGAGATAGAAAGATGAGGCTCGTCAATCTTGGGTATAGAGAGAGAGATAAAAGAGATAGAAAGACGAGGCTTGTCAATCTTGGGTATAGAGAGAGATAAAAGAGATAGAAAGACGAGGCTCGTCAATCTTGGGTATAGAGAGAGAGATAAAAGAGATAGAAAGACGAGGCTCGTCAATCTTGGGTATAGAGAGAGATAAAAGAGATAGAAAGACGAGGCTCGTCAATCTTGGGTATAGAGAGAGATGAAAGAGATAGAAAGACGAGGCTCGTCAATCTTGGGTATAGAGAGAGATAAAAGAGATAGAAAGACGAGGCTCGTCAATCTTGGGTATAGAGAGAGAGATAAAAGAGATAGAAAGACGAGGCTCGTCAATCTTGGGTATAGAGAGAGATAAAAGAGATGGAAAGACGAGGCTCGTCATTCTTGGGTATAGAGAGAGATAAAAGAGATAGAAAGATGAGGCTCGTCAATCTTGGGTATAGAGAGAGAGATAAAAGAGATAGAAAGACGAGGCTTGTCAATCTTGGGTATAGAGAGAGATAAAAGAGATAGAAAGACGAGGCTCGTCAATCTTGGGTATAGAGAGAGAGATAAAAGAGATAGAAAGACGAGGCTCGTCAATCTTGGGTATAGAGAGAGATAAAAGAGATAGAAAGACGAGGCTCGTCAATCTTGGGTATAGAGAGAGATAAAAGAGATAGAAAGACGAGGCTCGTCAATCTTGGGTATAGAGAGAGAGATAAAAGAGATAGAAAGACGAGGCTCGTCAATCTTGGGTATAGAGAGAGAGATAAAAGAGATAGAAAGACGAGGCTCATCAATCTTGGGTATAGAGAGAGATAAAAGAGATAGAAAGACGAGGCTCGTCAATCTTGGGTATAGAGAGAGAGATAAAAGAGATAGAAAGACGAGGCTCGTCAATCTTGGGTATAGAGAGAGATAAAAGAGATAGAAAGACGAGGCTCGTCAATCTTGGGTATAGAGAGAGAGATAAAAGAGATAGAAAGACGAGGCTCATCAATCTTGGGTATAGAGAGAGAGATAAAAGAGATAGAAAGACGAGGCTCGTCAATCTTGGGTATAGAGAGAGATAAAAGAGATAGAAAGACGAGGCTCGTCAATCTTGGGTATAGAGAGAGATAAAAGAGATAGAAAGACGAGGCTCGTCAATCTTGGGTATAGAGAGAGATAAAAGAGATAGAAAGACGAGGCTCGTCAATCTTGGGTATAGAGAGAGATAAAAGAGATGGAAAGACGAGGCTCGTCAATCTTGGGTATAGAGAGAGATAAAAGAGATAGAAAGATGAGGCTCGTCATTCTTGGGTATAGAGAGAGATAAAAGAGATAGAAAGACGAGGCTCATCAATCTTGGGTATAGAGAGAGATAAAAGAGATAGAAAGACGAGGCTCATCAATCTTGGGTATAGAGAGAGATGAAAGAGATAGAAAGACGAGGCTCGTCAATCTTGGGTATAGAGAGAGATAAAAGAGATAGAAAGACGAGGCTCGTCAATCTTGGGTATAGAGAGAGAGATAAAAGAGATAGAAAGACGAGGCTCGTCAATCTTGGGTATAGAGAGAGATAAAAGAGATGGAAAGACGAGGCTCGTCATTCTTGGGTATAGAGAGAGATAAAAGAGATAGAAAGATGAGGCTCGTCAATCTTGGGTATAGAGAGAGAGATAAAAGAGATAGAAAGACGAGGCTCATCAAACTTGGGTATAGAGAGAGATAAAAGAGATAGAAAGACGAGGCTCGTCAATCTTGGGTATAGAGAGAGATAAAAGAGATAGAAAGACGAGGCTCGTCAATCTTGGGTATAGAGAGAGATAAAAGAGATGGAAAGACGAGGCTCGTCAATCTTGGGTATAGAGAGAGATAAAAGAGATAGAAAGATGAGGCTCGTCATTCTTGGGTATAGAGAGAGATAAAAGAGATAGAAAGACGAGGCTCGTCAATCTTGGGTATAGAGAGAGATAAAAGAGATAGAAAGACGAGGCTCGTCAATCTTGGGTATAGAGAGAGATAAAAGAGATAGAAAGACGAGGCTCGTCAATCTTGGGTATAGAGAGAGAGATAAAAGAGATAGAAAGACGAGGCTCGTCAATCTTGGGTATAGAGAGAGAGATAAAAGAGATAGAAAAACGAGGCTCATCAATCTTGGGTATAGAGAGAGATAAAAGAGATAGAAAGACGAGGCTCGTCAATCTTGGGTATAGAGAGAGAGATAAAAGAGATAGAAAGACGAGGCTCGTCAATCTTGGGTATAGAGAGAGATAAAAGAGATAGAAAGACGAGGCTCATCAATCTTGGGTATAGAGAGAGATAAAAGAGATGGAAAGATGAGGCTCGTCAATCTTGGGTATAGAGAGAGATAAAAAAGATAGAAAGATGAGGCTCGTCATTCTTGGGTATAGAGAGAGATAAAAGAGATAGAAAGACGAGGCTCATCAATCTTGGGTATAGAGAGAGATAAAAGAGATAGAAAGACGAGGCTCATCAATCTTGGGTATAGAGAGAGATGAAAGAGATAGAAAGACGAGGCTCGTCAATCTTGGGTATAGAGAGAGATAAAAGAGATAGAAAGACGAGGCTCGTCAATCTTGGGTATAGAGAGAGAGATAAAAGAGATAGAAAGACGAGGCTCGTCAATCTTGGGTATAGAGAGAGATAAAAGAGATGGAAAGACGAGGCTCGTCATTCTTGGGTATAGAGAGAGATAAAAGAGATAGAAAGATGAGGCTCGTCAATCTTGGGTATAGAGAGAGAGATAAAAGAGATAGAAAGACGAGGCTCATCAAACTTGGGTATAGAGAGAGATAAAAGAGATAGAAAGACGAGGCTCGTCAATCTTGGGTATAGAGAGAGATAAAAGAGATAGAAAGACGAGGCTCGTCAATCTTGGGTATAGAGAGAGATAAAAGAGATGGAAAGACGAGGCTCGTCAATCTTGGGTATAGAGAGAGATAAAAGAGATAGAAAGATGAGGCTCGTCATTCTTGGGTATAGAGAGAGATAAAAGAGATAGAAAGACGAGGCTCGTCAATCTTGGGTATAGAGAGAGATAAAAGAGATAGAAAGACGAGGCTCGTCAATCTTGGGTATAGAGAGAGATAAAAGAGATAGAAAGACGAGGCTCGTCAATCTTGGGTATAGAGAGAGAGATAAAAGAGATAGAAAGACGAGGCTCGTCAATCTTGGGTATAGAGAGAGAGATAAAAGAGATAGAAAGACGAGGCTCATCAATCTTGGGTATAGAGAGAGATAAAAGAGATAGAAAGACGAGGCTCGTCAATCTTGGGTATAGAGAGAGAGATAAAAGAGATAGAAAGACGAGGCTCGTCAATCTTGGGTATAGAGAGAGATAAAAGAGATAGAAAGACGAGGCTCGTCAATCTTGGGTATAGAGAGAGAGATAAAAGAGATAGAAAGACGAGGCTCATCAATCTTGAGTATAGAGAGAGAGATAAAAGAGATAGAAAGAAGAGGCTCGTCAATCTTGGGTATAGAGGGAGATAAAAGAGATAGAAAGACGAGGCTCGTCAATCTTGGGTATAGAGAGAGAGATAAAAGAGATAGAAAGACGAGGCTCATCAATCTTGGGTATAGAGAGAGATAAAAGAGATAGAAAGACGAGGCTCGTCAATCTTGGGTATAGAGAGAGAGATAAAAGAGATAGAATGACGAGGCTCGTCAATCTTGGGTATAGAGAGAGATAAAAGAGATAGAAAGACGAGGCTCGTCAATCTTGGGTATAGAGAGAGAGATAAAAGAGATAGAAAGACGAGGCTCATCAATCTTGGGTATAGAGAGAGAGATAAAAGAGATAGAAAGACGAGGCTCGTCAATCTTGGGTATAGAGAGAGATAAAAGAGATAGAAAGACGAGGCTCGTCAATCTTGGGTATAGAGAGAGATAAAAGAGATAGAAAGACGAGGCTCGTCAATCTTGGGTATAGAGAGAGATAAAAGAGATGGAAAGACGAGGCTCATCAATCTTGGGTATAGAGAGAGATAAAAGAGATAGAAAGATGAGGCTCGTCATTCTTGGGTATAGAGAGAGATAAAAGAGATAGAAAGACGAGGCTCGTCAATCTTGGGTATAGAGAGAGATAAAAGAGATAGAAAGACGAGGCTCGTCAATCTTGGGTATAGAGAGAGATGAAAGAGATAGAAAGACGAGGCTCGTCAATCTTGGGTATAGAGAGAGATAAAAGAGATAGAAAGACGAGGCTCGTCAATCTTGGGTATAGAGAGAGAGATAAAAGAGATAGAAAGACGAGGCTCGTCAATCTTGGGTATAGAGAGAGATAAAAGAGATGGAAAGACGAGGCTCGTCATTCTTGGGTATAGAGAGAGATAAAAGAGATAGAAAGATGAGGCTCGTCAATCTTGGGTATAGAGAGAGAGATAAAAGAGATAGAAAGACGAGGCTTGTCAATCTTGGGTATAGAGAGAGATAAAAGAGATAGAAAGACGAGGCTCGTCAATCTTGGGTATAGAGAGAGAGATAAAAGAGATAGAAAGACGAGGCTCGTCAATCTTGGGTATAGAGAGAGATAAAAGAGATAGAAAGACGAGGCTCGTCAATCTTGGGTATAGAGAGAGATGAAAGAGATAGAAAGACGAGGCTCGTCAATCTTGGGTATAGAGAGAGATAAAAGAGATAGAAAGACGAGGCTCGTCAATCTTGGGTATAGAGAGAGAGATAAAAGAGATAGAAAGACGAGGCTCGTCAATCTTGGGTATAGAGAGAGATAAAAGAGATGGAAAGACGAGGCTCGTCATTCTTGGGTATAGAGAGAGATAAAAGAGATAGAAAGATGAGGCTCGTCAATCTTGGGTATAGAGAGAGAGATAAAAGAGATAGAAAGACGAGGCTTGTCAATCTTGGGTATAGAGAGAGATAAAAGAGATAGAAAGACGAGGCTCGTCAATCTTGGGTATAGAGAGAGAGATAAAAGAGATAGAAAGACGAGGCTCGTCAATCTTGGGTATAGAGAGAGATAAAAGAGATAGAAAGACGAGGCTCGTCAATCTTGGGTATAGAGAGAGAGATAAAAGAGATAGAAAGACGTGGCTCATCAATCTTGGGTATAGAGAGAGAGATAAAAGAGATAGAAAGACGAGGCTCGTCAATCTTGGGTATAGAGAGAGATAAAAGAGATAGAAAGACGAGGCTCGTCAATCTTGGGCATAGAGAGAGAGATAAAAGAGATAGAAAGACGAGGCTCATCAATCTTGGGTATAGAGAGAGAGATAAAAGAGATAGAAAGACGAGGCTCATCAATCTTGGGTATAGAGAGAGATAAAAGAGATAGAAAGACAAGGCTCGTCAATCTTGGGTATAGAGAGAGAGATAAAAGAGATAGAAAGAGGAGGCTCGTCAATCTTGGGTATAGAGAGAGATAAAAGAGATAGAAAGACGAGGCTCGTCAATCTTGGGTATAGAGAGAGAGAGAAAAGAGATAGAAAGACGAGGCTCATCAATCTTGGGTATAGAGAGAGAGATAAAAGAGATAGAAAGACGAGGCTCATCAATCTTGGGTATAGAGAGAGATAAAAGAGATAGAAAGACGAGGCTCGTCAATCTTGGGTATAGAGAGAGAGATAAAAGAGATAGAAAGACGAGGCTCGTCAATCTTGGGTATAGAGAGAGACATAAAAGAGATAGAAAGACGAGGCTCATCAATCTTGGGTATAGAGAGAGAGATAAAAGAGATAGAAAGACGAGGCTCATCAATCTTGGGTATAGAGAGAGAGATAAAAGAGATAGAAAGACGAGGCTCGTCAATCTTGGGTATAGAGAGAGATAAAAGAGATAGAAAGACGAGGCTCGTCAATCTTGGGTATAGAGAGAGATAAAAGAGATAGAAAGACGAGGCTCGTCAATCTTGGGTATAGAGAGAGATAAAAGAGATAGAAAGACGAGGCTTGTCAATCTTGGGTATAGAGAGAGATAAAAGAGATAGAAAGACGAGGCTCGTCAATCTTGGGTATAGAGAGAGAGATAAAAGAGATAGAAAGACGTGGCTCGTCAATCTTGGGTATAGAGAGAGATAAAAGAGATAGAAAGACGAGGCTCGTCAATCTTGGGTATAGAGAGAGAGATAAAAGAGATAGAAAGACGTGGCTCATCAATCTTGGGTATAGAGAGAGAGATAAAAGAGATAGAAAGACGAGGCTCGTCAATCTTGGGTATAGAGAGAGATAAAAGAGATAGAAAGACGAGGCTCGTCAATCTTGGGCATAGAGAGAGAGATAAAAGAGATAGAAAGACGAGGCTCATCAATCTTGGGTATAGAGAGAGAGATAAAAGAGATAGAAAGACGAGGCTCATCAATCTTGGGTATAGAGAGAGATAAAAGAGATAGAAAGACAAGGCTCGTCAATCTTGGGTATAGAGAGAGAGATAAAAGAGATAGAAAGAGGAGGCTCGTCAATCTTGGGTATAGAGAGAGATAAAAGAGATAGAAAGACGAGGCTCGTCAATCTTGGGTATAGAGAGAGAGAGAAAAGAGATAGAAAGACGAGGCTCATCAATCTTGGGTATAGAGAGAGAGATAAAAGAGATAGAAAGACGAGGCTCATCAATCTTGGGTATAGAGAGAGATAAAAGAGATAGAAAGACGAGGCTCGTCAATCTTGGGTATAGAGAGAGAGATAAAAGAGATAGAAAGACGAGGCTCGTCAATCTTGGGTAGGGATGAGCTTCGTGTTCGAGTCGAACATACGTTCGACTCGAACATCGGCTGTTCGATCGTTCGACGAAGATCGAACGATTTGGGCCGTTCGCGCCAAATTCGAGTGACGCGAACGGCCCACAATGCACTACGCCATCGCAGTGTCATCCAGGCGCTGTGATTGGCCAAGCATGCACTGTGACCCCGCATGCTTGGCCAATCACAGCGCCGGCAGCGAGGAGAGCAATGATTGGCCACAGGCAGGATGCCTGTGGCCAATTATTGCTGAGGGTGTTTAGTACACGCCCCACACTATAAAAGGCCGCCAGCACGGCGGCCTAGTGTAGTGTGTTCCGGAGCAGGGATAGAGCAGCATAGGCAGGGACAGTGACTGTTATTTCTTTCTTGCTTAACCTGGATTCCTTTAGTTTAGGGAAAGAGAAGGATAGGTAGGGAGAGTGTCAGTGTGTTTTGTGCTTGTGCTATAGTGTGCTTAAAAAAAACATTTATTCTAGGGACAGAAAACTGTAGGTAGGGACAGTGTCAGTTTCTTTCACTCTGCAAGTCCTTGTTTCCAGGGACCTGGAAGGACAGTGAGTGAATTGTCCTTGTGCTATATTGTGCTTAAAAAAACATTTATTCTAGGGACAGAAAACTGTAGGTAGGGAGAGTGTCAGTTTCTTTCACTCTGCAAGTCCTTGTTTCCAGGGACCTGTAAGGACAGTGAGTGAATTGTCCTTGTGCTATATTGTGCTTAAAAAAACATTTATTCTAGGGACAGAAAACTGTAGGTAGGGAGAGTGTCAGTTTATTTCACTCTGCAAGTCCTTGTTTCCAGGGACCTGGAAGGACAGTGAGTGAATTCTCCTTGTGCTATATTGTGCTTAAAAAAAACATTTATTCTAGGGACAGAAAACTGTAGGTAGGGACAGTGTCAGTTTCTTTCACTCTGCAAGTCCTTGTTTCCAGGGACCTGGAAGGACAGTGAGTGAATTGTCCTTGTGCTATATTGTGATTAAAAAAAACATTTTTTCTAGGGACAGAAAACTGTAGGTAGGGAGAGTGTTTTTTTCTTTCACTCTGCAAGTCCTTGTTTCCAGGGACCTGTAAGGACAGTGAGTGAATTGTCCTTGTGCTATATTGTGCTTAAAAAAAACATTTTTTCTAGGGACAGAAAACTGTAGGTAGGGAGAGTGTTTTTTTTCTTTCACTCTGCAAGTCCTTGTTTCCAGGGACCTGTAAGGACAGTGAGTGAATTGTCCTTGTGCTATATTGTGCTTAAAAAAAACATTTATTCTAGGGACAGAAAACTGTAGGTAGGGAGAGTGTCAGTTTATTTCACTCTGCAAGTCCTTGTTTCCAGGGACCTGGAAGGACAGTGAGTGAATTGTCCTTGTGCTATATTGTGATTAAAAAAAACATTTATTCTAGGGACAGAAAACTGTAGGTAGGGAGAGTGTCAGTTTATTTCACTCTGCAAGTCCTTGTTTCCAGGGACCTGTAAGGACAGTGAGTGAATTGTCCTTGTGCTATATTGTGATTAAAAAAAACATTTTTTCTAGGGACAGAAAACTGTAGGTAGGGAGAGTGTTTTTTTTCTTTCACTCTGCAAGTCCTTGTTTCCAGGGACCTGTAAGGACAGTGAGTGAATTGTCCTTGTGCTATATTGTGCTTAAAAAAAACATTTATTCTAGGGACAGAAAACTGTAGGTAGGGAGAGTGTCAGTTTATTTCACTCTGCAAGTCCTTGTTTCCAGGGACCTGGAAGGACAGTGAGTGAATTGTCCTTGTGTTATATTGTGATTAAAAAAAACATTTTTTCTAGGGACAGAAAACTGTAGGTAGGGAGAGTGTTTTTTTTCTTTCACTCTGCAAGTCCTTGTTTCCAGGGACCTGTAAGGACAGTGAGTGAATTGTCCTTGTGCTATATTGTGATTAAAAAAAACATTTTTTCTAGGGACAGAAAACTGTAGGTAGGGAGAGTGTTTTTTTTCTTTCACTCTGCAAGTCCTTGTTTCCAGGGACCTGTAAGGACAGTGAGTGAATTGTCCTTGTGCTATATTGTGCTTAAAAAAAACATTTATTCTAGGGACAGAAAACTGTAGGTAGGGAGAGTGTCAGTTTATTTCACTCTGCAAGTCCTTGTTTCCAGGGACCTGGAAGGACAGTGAGTGAATTGTCCTTGTGCTATATTGTGATTAAAAAAAACATTTTTTCTAGGGACAGAAAACTGTAGGTAGGGAGAGTGTTTTTTTTCTTTCACTCTGCAAGTCCTTGTTTCCAGGGACCTGTAAGGACAGTGAGTGAATTGTCCTTGTGCTATATTGTGCTTAAAAAAAACATTTATTCTAGGGACAGAAAACTGTAGGTAGGGAGAGTGTCAGTTTATTTCACTCTGCAAGTCCTTGTTTCCAGGGACCTGGAAGGACAGTGAGTGAATTGTCCTTGTGTTATATTGTGATTAAAAAAAACATTTTTTCTAGGGACAGAAAACTGTAGGTAGGGAGAGTGTTTTTTTTCTTTCACTCTGCAAGTCCTTGTTTCCAGGGACCTGTAAGGACAGTGAGTGAATTGTCCTTGTGCTATATTGTGATTAAAAAAAACATTTTTTCTAGGGACAGAAAACTGTAGGTAGGGAGAGTGTTTTTTTTCTTTCACTCTGCAAGTCCTTGTTTCCAGGGACCTGTAAGGACAGTGAGTGAATTGTCCTTGTGCTATATTGTGCTTAAAAAAAACATTTATTCTAGGGACAGAAAACTGTAGGTAGGGAGAGTGTCAGTTTATTTCACTCTGCAAGTCCTTGTTTCCAGGGACCTGGAAGGACAGTGAGTGAATTGTCCTTGTGCTATATTGTGATTAAAAAAAACATTTTTTCTAGGGACAGAAAACTGTAGGTAGGGAGAGTGTTTTTTTTCTTTCACTCTGCAAGTCCTTGTTTCCAGGGACCTGTAAGGACAGTGAGTGAATTGTCCTTGTGCTATATTGTGCTTAAAAAAAACATTTATTCTAGGGACAGAAAACTGTAGGTAGGGAGAGTGTCAGTTTATTTCACTCTGCAAGTCCTTGTTTCCAGGGACCTGGAAGGACAGTGAGTGAATTGTCCTTGTGCTATATTGTGATTAAAAAAAACATTTTTTCTAGGGACAGAAAACTGTAGGTAGGGAGAGTGTTTTTTTTCTTTCACTCTGCAAGTCCTTGTTTCCAGGGACCTGTAAGGACAGTGAGTGAATTGTCCTTGTGCTATATTGTGCTTAAAAAAAACATTTATTCTAGGGACAGAAAACTGTAGGTAGGGAGAGTGTCAGTTTATTTCACTCTGCAAGTCCTTGTTTCCAGGGACCTGGAAGGACAGTGAGTGAATTGTCCTTGTGCTATATTGTGATTAAAAAAAACATTTTTTCTAGGGACAGAAAACTGTAGGTAGGGAGAGTGTTTTTTTTCTTTCACTCTGCAAGTCCTTGTTTCCAGGGACCTGTAAGGACAGTGAGTGAATTGTCCTTGTGCTATATTGTGATTAAAAAAAACATTTTTTCTAGGGACAGAAAACTGTAGGTAGGGAGAGTGTTTTTTTTCTTTCACTCTGCAAGTCCTTGTTTCCAGGGACCTGTAAGGACAGTGAGTGAATTGTCCTTGTGCTATATTGTGCTTAAAAAAAACATTTATTCTAGGGACAGAAAACTGTAGGTAGGGAGAGTGTCAGTTTATTTCACTCTGCAAGTCCTTGTTTCCAGGGACCTGGAAGGACAGTGAGTGAATTGTCCTTGTGCTATATTGTGATTAAAAAAAACATTTTTTCTAGGGACAGAAAACTGTAGGTAGGGAGAGTGTTTTTTTTCTTTCACTCTGCAAGTCCTTGTTTCCAGGGACCTGTAAGGACAGTGAGTGAATTGTCCTTGTGCTATATTGTGCTTAAAAAAAACATTTATTCTAGGGACAGAAAACTGTAGGTAGGGAGAGTGTCAGTTTATTTCACTCTGCAAGTCCTTGTTTCCAGGGACCTGGAAGGACAGTGAGTGAATTGTCCTTGTGCTATATTGTGATTAAAAAAAACATTTTTTCTAGGGACAGAAAACTGTAGGTAGGGAGAGTGTTTTTTTTCTTTCACTCTGCAAGTCCTTGTTTCCAGGGACCTGTAAGGACAGTGAGTGAATTGTCCTTGTGCTATATTGTGATTAAAAAAAACATTTTTTCTAGGGACAGAAAACTGTAGGTAGGGAGAGTGTTTTTTTTCTTTCACTCTGCAAGTCCTTGTTTCCAGGGACCTGTAAGGACAGTGAGTGAATTGTCCTTGTGCTATATTGTGCTTAAAAAAAACATTTATTCTAGGGACAGAAAACTGTAGGTAGGGAGAGTGTCAGTTTATTTCACTCTGCAAGTCCTTGTTTCCAGGGACCTGGAAGGACAGTGAGTGAATTGTCCTTGTGCTATATTGTGATTAAAAAAAACATTTTTTCTAGGGACAGAAAACTGTAGGTAGGGAGAGTGTTTTTTTTCTTTCACTCTGCAAGTCCTTGTTTCCAGGGACCTGTAAGGACAGTGAGTGAATTGTCCTTGTGCTATATTGTGCTTAAAAAAAACATTTATTCTAGGGACAGAAAACTGTAGGTAGGGAGAGTGTCAGTTTATTTCACTCTGCAAGTCCTTGTTTCCAGGGACCTGGAAGGACAGTGAGTGAATTGTCCTTGTGCTATATTGTGATTAAAAAAAACATTTTTTCTAGGGACAGAAAACTGTAGGTAGGGAGAGTGTTTTTTTTCTTTCACTCTGCAAGTCCTTGTTTCCAGGGACCTGGAAGGACAGTGAGTGAATTCTCCTTGTGCTATATTGTGCTTAAAAAAAACATTTATTCTAGGGACAGAAAACTGTAGGTAGGGAGAGTGTCAGTTTATTTCACTCTGCAAGTCCTTGTTTCCAGGGACCTGGAAGGACAGTGAGTGAATTGTCCTTGTGCTATATTGTGATTAAAAAAAACATTTTTTCTAGGGACAGAAAACTGTAGGTAGGGAGAGTGTTTTTTTTCTTTCACTCTGCAAGTCCTTGTTTCCAGGGACCTGGAAGGACAGTGAGTGAATTCTCCTTGTGCTATATTGTGCTTAAAAAAAACATTTATTCTAGGGACAGAAAACTGTAGGTAGGGAGAGTGTCAGTTTATTTCACTCTGCAAGTCCTTGTTTCCAGGGACCTGGAAGGACAGTGAGTGAATTGTCCTTGTGCTATATTGTGATTAAAAAAAACATTTATTCTAGGGACAGAAAACTGTAGGTAGGGAGAGTGTCAGTTTATTTCACTCTGCAAGTCCTTGTTTCCAGGGACCTGTAAGGACAGTGAGTGAATTGTCCTTGTGCTATATTGTGACTAAAAAAAACATTTTTTCTAGGGACAGAAAACTGTAGGTAGGGAGAGTGTTTTTTTTCTTTCACTCTGCAAGTCCTTGTTTCCAGGGACCTGTAAGGACAGTGAGTGAATTGTCCTTGTGCTATATTGTGCTTAAAAAAAACATTTATTCTAGGGACAGAAAACTGTAGGTAGGGAGAGTGTCAGTTTATTTCACTCTGCAAGTCCTTGTTTCCAGGGACCTGGAAGGACAGTGAGTGAATTGTCCTTGTGTTATATTGTGATTAAAAAAAACATTTTTTCTAGGGACAGAAAACTGTAGGTAGGGAGAGTGTTTTTTTTCTTTCACTCTGCAAGTCCTTGTTTCCAGGGACCTGTAAGGACAGTGAGTGAATTGTCCTTGTGCTATATTGTGCTTAAAAAAAACATTTATTCTAGGGACAGAAAACTGTAGGTAGGGAGAGTGTCAGTTTATTTCACTCTGCAAGTCCTTGTTTCCAGGGACCTGGAAGGACAGTGAGTGAATTGTCCTTGTGCTATATTGTGCTTAAAAAAAACATTTATTCTAGGGACAGAAAACTGTAGGTAGGGAGAGTGTCAGTTTCTTTCACTGTGAAAGTCCTTGTTTCAAGGGACAGAGAAGGACACCTGAAGGTAGCCCTTATTGCTTTTTTCCCATCTCCCTGCAGGCCATCTATTAGAATGTCTGGAAGGCAAACAAGGAGAGGCAGACAGTCAGGAGGCAATAAAAGAGGGCAAGCAGGCTCTGTGTCTGGGGGCAACAGTGCTGGTCGTGGACGCGGTGCATTGTCATCAGCACATGGCCATGGGACACGCTTGTCCTTCTTTTCGGCAGCTGGACATGTTGAGCCACATCATGCCGAAGACTTGGTAGAGTGGATGACCAAGCCCTCCTCCTCCTCCTCATCCTCTCTCACCCAGGCTCAGGGTACTGGAAAAGCAGCTGCCAAAGCGTCGTCTTCCCTGGTATCAATGTCAGACAAATCATCAGTCACTCCTTCCCTAGACCCACCATGTCCTCCTCCTGAGGAGTCCCCCGAACTGTTTCAGCACAGTGTTGGGTACATGCTCCAGGAGGATGCCCAGCGTTTCGAAGGGTCTGATGATGAAACCCAGCTAGAGGAAGGCAGTAGCGTGAGAGCAGACAGAGGGGATGCTCAAGAAGGACACCAATCTGGCAGTCATGTTCCAGCAGCTGCAGCATACTGCCAGATTGGCTCCAGTGATGAGGAGGGAGGGGATGATGAGGTCACTGACTCCACGTGGGTGCCTAATAGGAGAGAGGAGGAGGAGGAGGATGAGGAGGAGGCACATCTCCAACGAGGCAGGATGCCCTTTGGTGGCCAGCGTAAGGGCAGTACACCGACGGAATCACACCGCAGAGCTCCGCCTGTGCAGGGCGCTGCCTCTGCCCGTCATTCAAAAAGTTCTTTGGTGTGGGCCTTTTTTGAGGCTAGTGCATCAGATCGCACAGCTGCTGTTTGCAACATATGTCTCAAGCGTATATCGCGTGGCCAAAACATCAGCCGCTTGGGTACCACATGCCTGACCAGACATATGTTGACCTGCCATGCAGCTCGTTGGCAAGCCTACCTCAAAGACCCACACCAAAGAACAAAGCGGACCTCTCCTTGCACCGCATCAGCTGGGATCTCCAACCCCACTATAACTTCAGTCCTCTCTGAAACATGCACTGAGAGGAATGAAGGTGTAGAATTAGGTGTGTCACAGCCAAGTACTTGCGCCCACTCTGCTAGCAGTACACCGACGTCCGATTCTAGCAGGCAAATTTCCCTGCCCCAGCTGCTGGACCGTCGAAAGAAGTTCACTCCCAGCCATCCACATGCCCAGCGGTTGAATGCTAGCTTGGCTAAATTGCTAGCGCTTCAACTGCTGCCTTTTCAGTTGGTAGACTCGGCCCCCTTCCGTGAGTTTGTGCAATGTGCAGTTCCTCAGTGGCAGGTTCCCAAACGCCACTTTTTCTCACGGAAGGCTATTCCGGCTCTCTACCGGCATGTGGAAGGCAATGTCTTGGCCTCGCTGGACAGGGCGGTCAGCGGTAAGGTGCATATTACCGCTGACTCATGGTCCAGCAGGCATGGACAGGGACGTTACCTTTCTTTCACGGCCCATTGGGTCACTCTTTTGGCAGCTGGGAAGGATTCAGGACAAGGTGCAGTAGTGTTGGAGGTTGTCCCACCGCCACGCCTCCAAAATGCTACTACTGGTTGTGACACACCTCTCTCCTCCACCCCCTCCTCTTCTTCTTCCTCCATGGCCTCTTCCTGTGGTTTGTCCTATGAACCAGCGGTGCTCCGTAGCCGTTCACGGGGCTACGCAAGTACGCAGGCAAAAAGATGCCATGCCGTGCTTGCGCTGGTGTGTTTGGGGGACAGAAGCCACACTGGGGCAGAGGTCCTGTCTGCTCTGCAGGGCCAGGCCGAGAGGTGGTTGACGCCACGCCAGCTTAAGCCAGGAATGGTGGTTTGCGACAATGGCACCAACCTCCTCTCCGCCCTCCGACAGGGACAACTGACCCATGTGCCCTGTGTGGCTCACGTCCTTAACCTGGTGGTGCAGCGCTTCTTGGGCAGGTACCCGGGCTTACAGGATGTCCTGAGGCAGGCCAGGAAAGTCTGTGTGCATTTCCGCAGATCTTATAATGCCAGTGCTCGCCTGGCTGAGCTGCAAAAGGAGTTGAACCTGCCCAAGAACCGCCTTATATGTGACATGCCCACCAGGTGGAACTCAACGTTGGCCATGCTGCAGCGGCTGCACACGCAGCAGAGGGCCATCAATGAGTACCTGTGCGACTACGGCACCAGGACAGGGTCAGGGGAGCTTGGTTTTTTTTCTCCACGCCAGTGGGGCATGATCAGGGATGCATGCACTGTCCTGGCACCATTTGAGGAGGCCACGAGGATGGTGAGCAGTGACAGTGCATGCATCAGTGACACTGTACCTCTTGTCCACCTGTTGGAGCACACGCTGCGTGGAATAATGGACAGGGCACTTGAGGCAGAACAGAGGCAGGAAGAGGAGGACTTCCTTGCCTCTCAAGGCCCCCTTTACCCAGACAGTGTTCCTTCTGTCCCACCCATCGCACAGGAAGAGGAGGAGGAGGAGGAGGAGGAGGAGGAGGATTGTGTCAGCATGGAGGTGGAGGCTGGCACTCAGCATCATCAGCAGCAGTCTTTTAGGGATGATTTACAGTCCCAAGAAACCAGTGGACTTGTACGTGGCTGGGAGGAGGTGGCTGCGGATCATGTCGTCCTTAGTGACCCAGAGGACTCCGGAGCGAATGCCTCAGCAAAACTACGCTGCATGGCCTCCCTGATCCTGCAAAGTCTGCGGAAGGATCCTCGTATTCTTCGGATCAAGGAGAGGGACCATTACTGGCTGGCCACTCTCCTTGATCCACGGTACAAGGGTAAGGTTGCGGACCTTATGTTACCGTCGCAGAGGGAGCAGAGGATGAGACAACTCCGGGAGGCCTTGCAGAAAGGTCTGTGCAACGCGTTCCCAGAGACTGGGAGGTTGCAAACTCCTGGTCCTGGACAACGAGTTGCTGAGGCTTCGGCCAGTCAAAGAAGGAGCGGTGGGGAAGGTGGCCGTCTGACCGATGCGTTCAGACAATTCTTTAGTCCGCAGCCCCAAAGTATGATCGGTTCCAGCAACCATCGCCAGCGTCTGATAAACATGGTGCAGGAATATCTAGGGGCAAGGTCAGACTTGGACACCTTCCCCACCGAAAATCCTCTGGCTTACTGGGTCTTGAGGATGGATCACTGGCCAGAGCTTGCACAGTATGCAATTGAGCTACTGGCCTGTCCTGCATCCAGCGTTCTTTCGGAACGCACATTCAGTGCTGCTGGAGGATTTGTCACGGATCACAGGGTGCGCCTGTCCACCGACTCGGTTGATCGACTGACTTTCATCAAGATGAACCAGTCTTGGATCACCACCAGCTACCACACACCTGATGCTGATATAACAGACTAATTGATTTTAACATGTCACATCCCTTCAAGACTGATGCTGATGCTGAGTGCCTGTGCTGTTATGTTGACTGGCTATCCTCCTCCTCCGAGTCCTCAATGATACGATTGATGATGATAGCTTGTAAGATCATTTTTGTTTATGGGTGCCGCCACCAGTGCCTAACGCCCAATTTTTCAGCCCCTGTTTAACAGGGGCGTGTAATTACAATTTTTGAAGCAATACTTTGCAACAGGGCTCATTGCTGTGCTCCAAGTACAGTATCTGTGAGGAGTTGCAGTGTTGTGCCACCAGTGCCTAAGGCCCAATTTTTCAGCCCCTGTTTAACAGGGGCGTGTCATTACAATTTTTGAAGCAATACTTTGCAACAGGGCTCATTGGTGTGCTCCAAGTACAGTATCTGTGAGGAGTTGCAGTGTTGTGCCACCAGTGCCTAAGGCCCAATTTTTCAGCCCCTGTTTAACAGGGGCGTGTCATTACAATTTTTGAAGCAATACTTTGCAACAGGGCTCATTGCTGTGCTCCAAGTACAGTATCTGTGAGGAGTTGCAGTGTTGTGCCACCAGTGCCTAAGGCCCAATTTTTCAGCCCCTGTTTAACAGGGGCGTGTAATTACAATTTTTGAAGCAATACTTTGCAACAGGGCTCATTGGTGTGCTCCAAGTACAGTATCTGTGAGGAGTTGCAGTGTTGTGCCACCAGTGCCTAAGGCCCAATTTTTCAGCCCCTGTTTAACAGGGGCGTGTCATTACAATTTTTGAAGCAATACTTTGCAACAGGGCTCATTGCTGTGCTCCAAGTACAGTATCTGTGAGGGGTTGCAGTGTTGTGCCACCAGTGCCTAAGGCCCAATTTTTCAGCCCCTGTTCAACAGGGGCATGTAATTACAATTCTTGATCTAATAATTCACAGCAGGGCCCATTGCTGCACCCACCAAGAGTAACTGTCAGGGCTTACAGTGTTGTGGCACCAGCACCACCATCAAAGGCCCAATTTTTACTACCACTGTTCAACAATTATATGTAATTAAAATTCCTGATATAATAGTTGACAGCAGGGCGTTCCAGCACCAACCAAGAGTAACTGTGAGTGCTTACAGTGTTGTGCCAACACCAACAACTAAGGGGCCTATTTCTGCAGAGTATATACGGCAGGTCCCTACTTTCAAACATCCAACTTACAAACGACTCCTACTTGCAAACGCAAGAAGACAACAGGAAGTGAGAGGAAATCTACCACTAGGAAGGAAAATTCTCTCCTGTAAGAATAAATATGGGAGAAAGGTGTCTCCTCTGTACTGATGCTTTATCAGCAATCCTTGTTTCAAGAAAAACACCACATTTCAAAAACAGTTGTCATTGGGACGGAAAGTGAGGTGAAATGTTCTGAACAGGGGCACAGACAGCAAAACAAATGTTACAGGGGTGATAACCCTTACCTATGTTTTCCAAAAAGTTTAAAAATAGATTTTTGGTCTGGAGCTACACTTCAACAATGTACCTGTTCAAAATTACAAACAGACTCTACATAAGAACAAACCTACAGTCCCTGTCTTGTATGCACCGCCTGTATAGGGCTGTTCAGAGTATATAGGGCCTTTTTTATTTTATGTGCGGGGTTCCCCTTAATATCCATACAAGACCCAAAGGGGCTGGTAATGGGCTGGGGTAGGGGGGGGGGGGGTCATGGGGTAGCTATGCCATTTTTCTTAAAGAATTTCATCCATATTACCGGGACCAGACATTACATTAAAGCCGCAAGCAGTTTTAAATGGCTTTTTTTTCCTTTAGAAGTGTCATTTTGTGCAGGGACAGTTCTAAACACGGGAAACACGTGGCACTTCACAGGCATACTTTAGACACCCCCCAGGTACGATATTTAAAGGAATATTTGACTTTTTTTTTTTCACTTTATGCATCATTAAAATGACTGCTCCCGAAAAACGACCGTTTTTAAAACTTCTTTTTGCATTGATACATGTCCCCTGGTGCAGAACCCGGGTTCCCAAACCCTTTTTAGGACAATAACATGCATAATAGTTGTTATAATTAGCACTTTAGAATTCGAACGTTCGCATCCATTGTATTTAATAGGGTTCTAATGTTCGTTCGAACTTTCGGTCCGTTCGCGGGTTCTGGTGCGAACCGAACCCGGGGGTGTTCGGCTCATCACTAATCTTGGGTATAGAGAGAGACATAAAAGAGATAGAAAGACGAGGCTCATCAATCTTGGGTATAGAGAGAGAGATAAAAGAGATAGAAAGACGAGGCTCATCAATCTTGGGTATAGAGAGAGAGATAAAAGAGATAGAAAGACGAGGCTCGTCAATCTTGGGTATAGAGAGAGATAAAAGAGATAGAAAGACGAGGCTCGTCAATCTTGGGTATAGAGAGAGATAAAAGAGATAGAAAGACGAGGCTCGTCAATCTTGGGTATAGAGAGAGATAAAAGAGATAGAAAGACGAGACTCGTCAATCTTGGGTATAGAGAGAGATAAAAGAGATGGAAAGACGAGGCTCGTCATTCTTGGGTATAGAGAGAGATAAAAGAGATAGAAAGATGAGGCTTGTCAATCTTGGGTATAGAGAGAGAGATAAAAGAGATAGAAAGACGAGACTCGTCAATCTTGGGTATAGAGAGAGATAAAAGAGATGGAAAGACGAGGCTCGTCATTCTTGGGTATAGAGAGATAAAAGAGATAGAAAGATGAGGCTTGTCAATCTTGGGTATAGAGAGAGAGATAAAAGAGATAGAAAGACGAGGCTTGTCAATCTTGGGTATAGAGAGAGATAAAAGAGATAGAAAGACGAGGCTCGTCAATCTTGGGTATAGAGAGAGAGATAAAAGAGATAGAAAGACGAGGCTCGTCAATCTTGGGTATAGAGAGAGATAAAAGAGATAGAAAGACGAGGCTCGTCAATCTTGGGTATAGAGAGAGAGATAAAAGAGATAGAAAGACGAGGCTCGTCAATCTTGGGTATAGAGAGAGATAAAAGAGATAGAAAGACGAGGCTCGTCAATCTTGGGTATAGAGAGAGAGATAAAAGAGATAGAAAGACGAGGCTCGTCAATCTTGGGTATAGAGAGAGAGATAAAAGAGATAGAAAGACGAGGCTCATCAATCTTGGGTATAGAGAGAGATAAAAGAGATAGAAAGACAAGGCTCGTCAATCTTGGGTATAGAGAGAGAGATAAAAGAGATAGAAAGAGGAGGCTTGTCAATCTTGGGTATAGAGAGAGATAAAAGAGATAGAAAGACGAGGCTCGTCAATCTTGGGTATAGAGAGAGAGATAAAAGAGATAGAAAGACGAGGCTCATCAATCTTGGGTATAGAGAGAGAGATAAAAGAGATAGAAAGACGAGGCTCGTCAATCTTGGGTATAGAGAGAGATAAAAGAGATAGAAAGACGAGGCTCGTCAATCTTGGGTATAGAGAGAGAGATAAAAGAGATAGAAAGACGAGGCTCGTCAATCTTGGGTATAGAGAGAGAGATAAAAGAGATAGAAAGACGAGGCTCATCAATCTTGGGTATAGAGAGAGATAAAAGAGATAGAAAGACGAGGCTCGTCAATCTTGGGTATAGAGAGAGAGATAAAAGAGATAGAAAGACGAGGCTCGTCAATCTTGGGTATAGAGAGAGATAAAAGAGATAGAAAGACGAGGCTCGTCAATCTTGGGTATAGAGAGAGAGATAAAAGAGATAGAAAGACGAGGCTCATCAATCTTGGGTATAGAGAGAGAGATAAACGAGATAGAAAGACGAGGCTCGTCAATCTTGGGTATAGAGAGAGATAAAAGAGATAGAAAGACGAGGCTCGTCAATCTTGGGTATAGAGAGAGATAAAAGAGATAGAAAGACGAGGCTCGTCAATCTTGGGTATAGAGAGAGATAAAAGAGATAGAAAGACGAGGCTCGTCAATCTTGGGTATAGAGAGAGATAAAAGAGATGGAAAGACGAGGCTCGTCAATCTTGGGTATAGAGAGAGATAAAAGAGATAGAAAGATGAGGCTCGTCATTCTTGGGTATAGAGAGAGATAAAAGAGATAGAAAGACGAGGCTCATCAATCTTGGGTATAGAGAGAGATAAAAGAGATAGAAAGACGAGGCTCATCAATCTTGGGTATAGAGAGAGATGAAAGAGATAGAAAGACGAGGCTCGTCAATCTTGGGTATAGAGAGAGATAAAAGAGATAGAAAGACGAGGCTCGTCAATCTTGGGTATAGAGAGAGAGATAAAAGAGATAGAAAGACGAGGCTCGTCAATCTTGGGTAAAGAGAGAGATAAAAGAGATGGAAAGACGAGGCTCGTCATTCTTGGGTATAGAGAGAGATAAAAGAGATAGAAAGATGAGGCTCGTCAATCTTGGGTATAGAGAGAGAGATAAAAGAGATAGAAAGACGAGGCTCATCAAACTTGGGTATAGAGAGAGATAAAAGAGATAGAAAGACGAGGCTCGTCAATCTTGGGTATAGAGAGAGATAAAAGAGATAGAAAGACGAGGCTCGTCAATCTTGGGTATAGAGAGAGATAAAAGAGATGGAAAGACGAGGCTCGTCAATCTTGGGTATAGAGAGAGATAAAAGAGATAGAAAGATGAGGCTCGTCATTCTTGGGTATAGAGAGAGATAAAAGAGATAGAAAGACGAGGCTCGTCAATCTTGGGTATAGAGAGAGATAAAAGAGATAGAAAGACGAGGCTCGTCAATCTTGGGTATAGAGAGAGATAAAAGAGATAGAAAGACGAGGCTCGTCAATCTTGGGTATAGAGAGAGAGATAAAAGAGATAGAAAGACGAGGCTCGTCAATCTTGGGTATAGAGAGAGAGATAAAAGAGATAGAAAGACGAGGCTCATCAATCTTGGGTATAGAGAGAGATAAAAGAGATAGAAAGACGAGGCTCGTCAATCTTGGGTATAGAGAGAGAGATAAAAGAGATAGAAAGACGAGGCTCGTCAATCTTGGGTATAGAGAGAGATAAAAGAGATAGAAAGACGAGGCTCGTCAATCTTGGGTATAGAGAGAGAGATAAAAGAGATAGAAAGACGAGGCTCATCAATCTTGAGTATAGAGAGAGAGATAAAAGAGATAGAAAGACGAGGCTCGTCAATCTTGGGTATAGAGAGAGATAAAAGAGATAGAAAGACGAGGCTCGTCAATCTTGGGTATAGAGAGAGATAAAAGAGATAGAAAGACGAGGCTCGTCAATCTTGGGTATAGAGAGAGATAAAAGAGATAGAAAGACGAGGCTCGTCAATCTTGGGTATAGAGAGAGATAAAAGAGATGGAAAGACGAGGCTCGTCAATCTTGGGTATAGAGAGAGATAAAAGAGATAGAAAGATGAGGCTCGTCATTCTTGGGTATAGAGAGAGATAAAAGAGATAGAAAGACGAGGCTCATCAATCTTGGGTATAGAGAGAGATAAAAGAGATAGAAAGACGAGGCTCATCAATCTTGGGTATAGAGAGAGATGAAAGAGATAGAAAGATGAGGCTCGTCAATCTTGGGTATAGAGAGAGAGATAAAAGAGATAGAAAGACGAGGCTTGTCAATCTTGGGTATAGAGAGAGATAAAAGAGATAGAAAGACGAGGCTCGTCAATCTTGGGTATAGAGAGAGAGATAAAAGAGATAGAAAGACGAGGCTCGTCAATCTTGGGTATAGAGAGAGATAAAAGAGATAGAAAGACGAGGCTCGTCAATCTTGGGTATAGAGAGAGATGAAAGAGATAGAAAGACGAGGCTCGTCAATCTTGGGTATAGAGAGAGATAAAAGAGATAGAAAGACGAGGCTCGTCAATCTTGGGTATAGAGAGAGAGATAAAAGAGATAGAAAGACGAGGCTCGTCAATCTTGGGTATAGAGAGAGATAAAAGAGATGGAAAGACGAGGCTCGTCATTCTTGGGTATAGAGAGAGATAAAAGAGATAGAAAGATGAGGCTCGTCAATCTTGGGTATAGAGAGAGAGATAAAAGAGATAGAAAGACGAGGCTTGTCAATCTTGGGTATAGAGAGAGATAAAAGAGATAGAAAGACGAGGCTCGTCAATCTTGGGTATAGAGAGAGAGATAAAAGAGATAGAAAGACGAGGCTCGTCAATCTTGGGTATAGAGAGAGATAAAAGAGATAGAAAGACGAGGCTCGTCAATCTTGGGTATAGAGAGAGATAAAAGAGATAGAAAGACGAGGCTCGTCAATCTTGGGTATAGAGAGAGAGATAAAAGAGATAGAAAGACGAGGCTCGTCAATCTTGGGTATAGAGAGAGAGATAAAAGAGATAGAAAGACGAGGCTCATCAATCTTGGGTATAGAGAGAGATAAAAGAGATAGAAAGACGAGGCTCGTCAATCTTGGGTATAGAGAGAGAGATAAAAGAGATAGAAAGACGAGGCTCGTCAATCTTGGGTATAGAGAGAGATAAAAGAGATAGAAAGACGAGGCTCGTCAATCTTGGGTATAGAGAGAGAGATAAAAGAGATAGAAAGACGAGGCTCATCAATCTTGGGTATAGAGAGAGAGATAAAAGAGATAGAAAGACGAGGCTCGTCAATCTTGGGTATAGAGAGAGATAAAAGAGATAGAAAGACGAGGCTCGTCAATCTTGGGTATAGAGAGAGATAAAAGAGATAGAAAGACGAGGCTCGTCAATCTTGGGTATAGAGAGAGATAAAAGAGATAGAAAGACGAGGCTCGTCAATCTTGGGTATAGAGAGAGATAAAAGAGATGGAAAGACGAGGCTCGTCAATCTTGGGTATAGAGAGAGATAAAAGAGATAGAAAGATGAGGCTCGTCATTCTTGGGTATAGAGAGAGATAAAAGAGATAGAAAGACGAGGCTCATCAATCTTGGGTATAGAGAGAGATAAAAGAGATAGAAAGACGAGGCTCATCAATCTTGGGTATAGAGAGAGATGAAAGAGATAGAAAGACGAGGCTCGTCAATCTTGGGTATAGAGAGAGATAAAAGAGATAGAAAGACGAGGCTCGTCAATCTTGGGTATAGAGAGAGAGATAAAAGAGATAGAAAGACGAGGCTCGTCAATCTTGGGTATAGAGAGAGATAAAAGAGATGGAAAGACGAGGCTCGTCATTCTTGGGTATAGAGAGAGATAAAAGAGATAGAAAGATGAGGCTCGTCAATCTTGGGTATAGAGAGAGAGATAAAAGAGATAGAAAGACGAGGCTCATCAAACTTGGGTATAGAGGGAGATAAAAGAGATAGAAAGACGAGGCTCGTCAATCTTGGGTATAGAGAGAGATAAAAGAGATAGAAAGACGAGGCTCGTCAATCTTGGGTATAGAGAGAGATAAAAGAGATGGAAAGACGAGGCTCGTCAATCTTGGGTATAGAGAGAGAGATAAAAGAGATAGAAAGACGAGGCTCATCAATCTTGGGTATAGAGAGAGATAAAAGAGATAGAAAGACGAGGCTCGTCAATCTTGGGTATAGAGAGAGAGATAAAAGAGATAGAAAGACGAGGCTCATCAATCTTGGGTATAGAGAGAGATAAAAGAGATAGAAAGACGAGGCTCGTCAATCTTGGGTATAGAGAGAGAGATAAAAGAGATAGAAAGACGAGGCTCGTCAATCTTGGGTATAGAGAGAGATAAAAGAGATAGAAAGACGAGGCTCGTCAATCTTGGGTATAGAGAGAGAGATAAAAGAGATAGAAAGACGAGGCTCATCAATCTTGAGTATAGAGAGAGAGATAAAAGAGATAGAAAGACGAGGCTCGTCAATCTTGGGTATAGAGAGAGATAAAAGAGATAGAAAGACGAGGCTCGTCAATCTTGGGTATAGAGAGAGATAAAAGAGATAGAAAGACGAGGCTCGTCAATCTTGGGTATAGAGAGAGATAAAAGAGATAGAAAGACGAGGCTCGTCAATCTTGGGTATAGAGAGAGATAAAAGAGATGGAAAGACGAGGCTCGTCAATCTTGGGTATAGAGAGAGATAAAAGAGATAGAAAGATGAGGCTCGTCATTCTTGGGTATAGAGAGAGATAAAAGAGATAGAAAGACGAGGCTCATCAATCTTGGGTATAGAGAGAGATAAAAGAGATAGAAAGACGAGGCTCATCAATCTTGGGTATAGAGAGAGATGAAAGAGATAGAAAGATGAGGCTCGTCAATCTTGGGTATAGAGAGAGAGATAAAAGAGATAGAAAGACGAGGCTTGTCAATCTTGGGTATAGAGAGAGATAAAAGAGATAGAAAGACGAGGCTCGTCAATCTTGGGTATAGAGAGAGAGATAAAAGAGATAGAAAGACGAGGCTCGTCAATCTTGGGTATAGAGAGAGATAAAAGAGATAGAAAGACGAGGCTCGTCAATCTTGGGTATAGAGAGAGATGAAAGAGATAGAAAGACGAGGCTCGTCAATCTTGGGTATAGAGAGAGATAAAAGAGATAGAAAGACGAGGCTCGTCAATCTTGGGTATAGAGAGAGAGATAAAAGAGATAGAAAGACGAGGCTCGTCAATCTTGGGTATAGAGAGAGATAAAAGAGATGGAAAGACGAGGCTCGTCATTCTTGGGTATAGAGAGAGATAAAAGAGATAGAAAGATGAGGCTCGTCAATCTTGGGTATAGAGAGAGAGATAAAAGAGATAGAAAGACGAGGCTTGTCAATCTTGGGTATAGAGAGAGATAAAAGAGATAGAAAGACGAGGCTCGTCAATCTTGGGTATAGAGAGAGAGATAAAAGAGATAGAAAGACGAGGCTCGTCAATCTTGGGTATAGAGAGAGATAAAAGAGATAGAAAGACGAGGCTCGTCAATCTTGGGTATAGAGAGAGAGATAAAAGAGATAGAAAGACGTGGCTCATCAATCTTGGGTATAGAGAGAGAGATAAAAGAGATAGAAAGACGAGGCTCGTCAATCTTGGGTATAGAGAGAGATAAAAGAGATAGAAAGACGAGGCTCGTCAATCTTGGGCATAGAGAGAGAGATAAAAGAGATAGAAAGACGAGGCTCATCAATCTTGGGTATAGAGAGAGAGATAAAAGAGATAGAAAGACGAGGCTCATCAATCTTGGGTATAGAGAGAGATAAAAGAGATAGAAAGACAAGGCTCGTCAATCTTGGGTATAGAGAGAGAGATAAAAGAGATAGAAAGAGGAGGCTCGTCAATCTTGGGTATAGAGAGAGATAAAAGAGATAGAAAGACGAGGCTCGTCAATCTTGGGTATAGAGAGAGAGAGAAAAGAGATAGAAAGACGAGGCTCATCAATCTTGGGTATAGAGAGAGAGATAAAAGAGATAGAAAGACGAGGCTCATCAATCTTGGGTATAGAGAGAGATAAAAGAGATAGAAAGACGAGGCTCGTCAATCTTGGGTATAGAGAGAGAGATAAAAGAGATAGAAAGACGAGGCTCGTCAATCTTGGGTATAGAGAGAGACATAAAAGAGATAGAAAGACGAGGCTCATCAATCTTGGGTATAGAGAGAGAGATAAAAGAGATAGAAAGACGAGGCTCATCAATCTTGGGTATAGAGAGAGAGATAAAAGAGATAGAAAGACGAGGCTCGTCAATCTTGGGTATAGAGAGAGATAAAAGAGATAGAAAGACGAGGCTCGTCAATCTTGGGTATAGAGAGAGATAAAAGAGATAGAAAGACGAGGCTCGTCAATCTTGGGTATAGAGAGAGATAAAAGAGATAGAAAGACGAGACTCGTCAATCTTGGGTATAGAGAGAGATAAAAGAGATGGAAAGACGAGGCTCGTCATTCTTGGGTATAGAGAGAGATAAAAGAGATAGAAAGATGAGGCTTGTCAATCTTGGGTATAGAGAGAGAGATAAAAGAGATAGAAAGACGAGGCTTGTCAATCTTGGGTATAGAGAGAGATAAAAGAGATAGAAAGACGAGGCTCGTCAATCTTGGGTATAGAGAGAGAGATAAAAGAGATAGAAAGACGAGGCTCGTCAATCTTGGGTATAGAGAGAGATAAAAGAGATAGAAAGACGAGGCTCGTCAATCTTGGGTATAGAGAGAGAGATAAAAGAGATAGAAAGACGAGGCTCGTCAATCTTGGGTATAGAGAGAGATAAAAGAGATAGAAAGACGAGGCTCGTCAATCTTGGGTATAGAGAGAGAGATAAAAGAGATAGAAAGACGAGGCTCGTCAATCTTGGGTATAGAGAGAGAGATAAAAGAGATAGAAAGACGAGGCTCATCAATCTTGGGTATAGAGAGAGATAAAAGAGATAGAAAGACAAGGCTCGTCAATCTTGGGTATAGAGAGAGAGATAAAAGAGATAGAAAGAGGAGGCTTGTCAATCTTGGGTATAGAGAGAGATAAAAGAGATAGAAAGACGAGGCTCGTCAATCTTGGGTATAGAGAGAGAGATAAAAGAGATAGAAAGACGAGGCTCATCAATCTTGGGTATAGAGAGAGAGATAAAAGAGATAGAAAGACGAGGCTCGTCAATCTTGGGTATAGAGAGAGATAAAAGAGATAGAAAGACGAGGCTCGTCAATCTTGGGTATAGAGAGAGAGATAAAAGAGATAGAAAGACGAGGCTCGTCAATCTTGGGTATAGAGAGAGAGATAAAAGAGATAGAAAGACGAGGCTCATCAATCTTGGGTATAGAGAGAGATAAAAGAGATAGAAAGACGAGGCTCGTCAATCTTGGGTATAGAGAGAGAGATAAAAGAGATAGAAAGACGAGGCTCGTCAATCTTGGGTATAGAGAGAGATAAAAGAGATAGAAAGACGAGGCTCGTCAATCTTGGGTATAGAGAGAGAGATAAAAGAGATAGAAAGACGAGGCTCATCAATCTTGGGTATAGAGAGAGAGATAAAAGAGATAGAAAGACGAGGCTCGTCAATCTTGGGTATAGAGAGAGATAAAAGAGATAGAAAGACGAGGCTCGTCAATCTTGGGTATAGAGAGAGATAAAAGAGATAGAAAGACGAGGCTCGTCAATCTTGGGTATAGAGAGAGATAAAAGAGATAGAAAGACGAGGCTCGTCAATCTTGGGTATAGAGAGAGATAAAAGAGATGGAAAGACGAGGCTCGTCAATCTTGGGTATAGAGAGAGATAAAAGAGATAGAAAGATGAGGCTCGTCATTCTTGGGTATAGAGAGAGATAAAAGAGATAGAAAGACGAGGCTCATCAATCTTGGGTATAGAGAGAGATAAAAGAGATAGAAAGACGAGGCTCATCAATCTTGGGTATAGAGAGAGATGAAAGAGATAGAAAGACGAGGCTCGTCAATCTTGGGTATAGAGAGAGATAAAAGAGATAGAAAGACGAGGCTCGTCAATCTTGGGTATAGAGAGAGAGATAAAAGAGATAGAAAGACGAGGCTCGTCAATCTTGGGTATAGAGAGAGATAAAAGAGATGGAAAGACGAGGCTCGTCATTCTTGGGTATAGAGAGAGATAAAAGAGATAGAAAGATGAGGCTCGTCAATCTTGGGTATAGAGAGAGAGATAAAAGAGATAGAAAGACGAGGCTCATCAAACTTGGGTATAGAGAGAGATAAAAGAGATAGAAAGACGAGGCTCGTCAATCTTGGGTATAGAGAGAGATAAAAGAGATAGAAAGACGAGGCTCGTCAATCTTGGGTATAGAGAGAGATAAAAGAGATGGAAAGACGAGGCTCGTCAATCTTGGGTATAGAGAGAGATAAAAGAGATAGAAAGATGAGGCTCGTCATTCTTGGGTATAGAGAGAGATAAAAGAGATAGAAAGACGAGGCTCGTCAATCTTGGGTATAGAGAGAGATAAAAGAGATAGAAAGACGAGGCTCGTCAATCTTGGGTATAGAGAGAGATAAAAGAGATAGAAAGACGAGGCTCGTCAATCTTGGGTATAGAGAGAGAGATAAAAGAGATAGAAAGACGAGGCTCGTCAATCTTGGGTATAGAGAGAGAGATAAAAGAGATAGAAAGACGAGGCTCATCAATCTTGGGTATAGAGAGAGATAAAAGAGATAGAAAGACGAGGCTCGTCAATCTTGGGTATAGAGAGAGAGATAAAAGAGATAGAAAGACGAGGCTCGTCAATCTTGGGTATAGAGAGAGATAAAAGAGATAGAAAGACGAGGCTCGTCAATCTTGGGTATAGAGAGAGAGATAAAAGAGATAGAAAGACGAGGCTCATCAATCTTGAGTATAGAGAGAGAGATAAAAGAGATAGAAAGACGAGGCTCGTCAATCTTGGGTATAGAGAGAGATAAAAGAGATAGAAAGACGAGGCTCGTCAATCTTGGGTATAGAGAGAGATAAAAGAGATAGAAAGACGAGGCTCGTCAATCTTGGGTATAGAGAGAAATAAAAGAGATAGAAAGACGAGGCTCGTCAATCTTGGGTATAGAGAGAGATAAAAGAGATGGAAAGACGAGGCTCGTCAATCTTGGGTATAGAGAGAGATAAAAGAGATAGAAAGATGAGGCTCGTCATTCTTGGGTATAGAGAGAGATAAAAGAGATAGAAAGACGAGGCTCATCAATCTTGGGTATAGAGAGAGAGATAAAAGAGATAGAAAGACGAGGCTCATCAATCTTGGGTATAGAGAGAGATGAAAGAGATAGAAAGACGAGGCTCGTCAATCTTGGGTATAGAGAGAGATAAAAGAGATAGAAAGACGAGGCTCGTCAATCTTGGGTATAGAGAGAGAGATAAAAGAGATAGAAAGATGAGGCTCGTCAATCTTGGGTATAGAGAGAGAGATAAAAGAGATAGAAAGACGAGGCTCATCAATCTTGGGTATAGAGAGAGATAAAAGAGATAGAAAGACAAGGCTCGTCAATCTTGGGTATAGAGAGAGAGATAAAAGAGATAGAAAGAGGAGGCTTGTCAATCTTGGGTATAGAGAGAGATAAAAGAGATAGAAAGACGAGGCTCGTCAATCTTGGGTATAGAGAGAGAGATAAAAGAGATAGAAAGACGAGGCTCATCAATCTTGGGTATAGAGAGAGAGATAAAAGAGATAGAAAGACGAGGCTCGTCAATCTTGGGTATAGAGAGAGATAAAAGAGATAGAAAGACGAGGCTCGTCAATCTTGGGTATAGAGAGAGAGATAAAAGAGATAGAAAGACGAGGCTCGTCAATCTTGGGTATAGAGAGAGAGATAAAAGAGATAGAAAGACGAGGCTCATCAATCTTGGGTATAGAGAGAGATAAAAGAGATAGAAAGACGAGGCTCGTCAATCTTGGGTATAGAGAGAGAGATAAAAGAGATAGAAAGACGAGGCTCGTCAATCTTGGGTATAGAGAGAGATAAAAGAGATAGAAAGACGAGGCTCGTCAATCTTGGGTATAGAGAGAGAGATAAAAGAGATAGAAAGACGAGGCTCATCAATCTTGGGTATAGAGAGAGAGATAAAAGAGATAGAAAGACGAGGCTCGTCAATCTTGGGTATAGAGAGAGATAAAAGAGATAGAAAGACGAGGCTCGTCAATCTTGGGTATAGAGAGAGATAAAAGAGATAGAAAGACGAGGCTCGTCAATCTTGGGTATAGAGAGAGATAAAAGAGATAGAAAGACGAGGCTCGTCAATCTTGGGTATAGAGAGAGATAAAAGAGATGGAAAGACGAGGCTCGTCAATCTTGGGTATAGAGAGAGATAAAAGAGATAGAAAGATGAGGCTTGTCATTCTTGGGTATAGAGAGAGATAAAAGAGATAGAAAGACGAGGCTCATCAATCTTGGGTATAGAGAGAGATAAAAGAGATAGAAAGACGAGGCTCATCAATCTTGGGTATAGAGAGAGATGAAAGAGATAGAAAGACGAGGCTCGTCAATCTTGGGTATAGAGAGAGATAAAAGAGATAGAAAGACGAGGCTCGTCAATCTTGGGTATAGAGAGAGAGATAAAAGAGATAGAAAGACGAGGCTCGTCAATCTTGGGTATAGAGAGAGATAAAAGAGATGGAAAGACGAGGCTCGTCATTCTTGGGTATAGAGAGAGATAAAAGAGATAGAAAGATGAGGCTCGTCAATCTTGGGTATAGAGAGAGAGATAAAAGAGATAGAAAGACGAGGCTCATCAAACTTGGGTATAGAGAGAGATAAAAGAGATAGAAAGACGAGGCTCGTCAATCTTGGGTATAGAGAGAGATAAAAGAGATAGAAAGACGAGGCTCGTCAATCTTGGGTATAGAGAGAGATAAAAGAGATGGAAAGACGAGGCTCGTCAATCTTGGGTATAGAGAGAGATAAAAGAGATAGAAAGATGAGGCTCGTCATTCTTGGGTATAGAGAGAGATAAAAGAGATAGAAAGACGAGGCTCGTCAATCTTGGGTATAGAGAGAGATAAAAGAGATAGAAAGACGAGGCTCGTCAATCTTGGGTATAGAGAGAGATAAAAGAGATAGAAAGACGAGGCTCGTCAATCTTGGGTATAGAGAGAGAGATAAAAGAGATAGAAAGACGAGGCTCATCAATCTTGGGTATAGAGAGAGAGATAAAAGAGATAGAAAGACGAGGCTCATCAATCTTGGGTATAGAGAGAGATAAAAGAGATAGAAAGACGAGGCTCGTCAATCTTGGGTATAGAGAGAGAGATAAAAGAGATAGAAAGACGAGGCTCGTCAATCTTGGGTATAGAGGGAGATAAAAGAGATAGAAAGACGAGGCTCGTCAATCTTGGGTATAGAGAGAGAGATAAAAGAGATAGAAAGACGAGGCTCATCAATCTTGAGTATAGAGAGAGAGATAAAAGAGATAGAAAGACGAGGCTCGTCAATCTTGGGTATAGAGAGAGATAAAAGAGATAGAAAGACGAGGCTCGTCAATCTTGGGTATAGAGAGAGATAAAAGAGATAGAAAGACGAGGCTCGTCAATCTTGGGTATAGAGAGAGATAAAAGAGATAGAAAGACGAGGCTCGTCAATCTTGGGTATAGAGAGAGATAAAAGAGATGGAAAGACGAGGCTCGTCAATCTTGGGTATAGAGAGAGATAAAAGAGATAGAAAGATGAGGCTCGTCATTCTTGGGTATAGAGAGAGATAAAAGAGATAGAAAGACGAGGCTCATCAATCTTGGGTATAGAGAGAGATAAAAGAGATAGAAAGACGAGGCTCATCAATCTTGGGTATAGAGAGAGATGAAAGAGATAGAAAGACGAGGCTCGTCAATCTTGGGTATAGAGAGAGATAAAAGAGATAGAAAGACGAGGCTCGTCAATCTTGGGTATAGAGAGAGATAAAAGAGATAGAAAGATGAGGCTCGTCAATCTTGGGTATAGAGAGAGAGATAAAAGAGATAGAAAGACGAGGCTCATCAAACTTGGGTATAGAGAGAGATAAAAGAGATAGAAAGACGAGGCTCGTCAATCTTGGGTATAGAGAGAGATAAAAGAGATAGAAAGACGAGGCTCGTCAATCTTGGGTATAGAGAGAGATAAAAGAGATGGAAAGACGAGGCTCGTCAATCTTGGGTATAGAGAGAGATGAAAGAGATAGAAAGACGAGGCTCGTCAATCTTGGGTATAGAGAGAGATAAAAGAGATAGAAAGACGAGGCTCGTCAATCTTGGGTATAGAGAGAGAGATAAAAGAGATAGAAAGACGAGGCTCGTCAATCTTGGGTATAGAGAGAGATAAAAGAGATGGAAAGACGAGGCTCGTCATTCTTGGGTATAGAGAGAGATAAAAGAGATAGAAAGATGAGGCTCATCAATCTTGGGTATAGAGAGAGAGATAAAAGAGATAGAAAGACGAGGCTTGTCAATCTTGGGTATAGAGAGAGATAAAAGAGATAGAAAGACGAGGCTCGTCAATCTTGGGTATAGAGAGAGAGATAAAAGGGATAGAAAGACGAGGCTCGTCAATCTTGGGTATAGAGAGAGATAAAAGAGATAGAAAGACGAGGCTCGTCAATCTTGGGTATAGAGAGAGAGATAAAAGAGATAGAAAGACGAGGCTCATCAATCTTGGGTATAGAGAGAGAGATAAAAGAGATAGAAAGACGAGGCTCGTCAATCTTGGGTATAGAGAGAGATAAAAGAGATAGAAAGACGAGGCTCGTCAATCTTGGGTATAGAGAGAGAGATAAAAGAGATAGAAAGACGAGGCTCGTCAATCTTGGGTATAGAGAGAGAGATAAAAGAGATAGAAAGACGAGGCTCATCAATCTTGGGTATAGAGAGAGATAAAAGAGATAGAAAGACAAGGCTCGTCAATCTTGGGTATAGAGAGGGAGATAAAAGAGATAGAAAGAGGAGGCTCGTCAATCTTGGGTATAGAGAGAGATAAAAGAGATAGAAAGACGAGGCTCGTCAATCTTGGGTATAGAGAGAGAGATAAAAGAGATAGAAAGACGAGGCTCATCAATCTTGGGTATAGAGAGAGAGAGATAAAAGAGATAGAAAGACGAGGCTCGTCTATCTTGGGTATATAGAGAGATAAAAGAGATAGAAAGACGAGGCTCGTCAATCTTGGGTATGGAGAGAGAGATAAAAGAGATAGAAAGACGAGGCTCATCAATCTTGGGTATAGAGAGAGATAAAAGAGATAGAAAGACGAGGCTCGTCAATCTTGGGTATAGAGAGAGAGATAAAAGAGATAGAAAGACGAGGCTCGTCAATCTTGGGTATAGAGAGAGAGATAAAAGAGATAGAAAGACGAGGTTCGTCAATCTTGGGTATAGAGAGAGATAAAAGAGATAGAAAGACGAGGCTCGTCAATATTGGGTATAGAGAGAGAGTTAAAAGAGATAGAAAGACGAGGCTCATCAATCTTGGGTATAGAGAGAGAGATAAAAGAGATAGAAAGACGAGGCTCGTCAATCTTGGGTATAGAGAGAGATAAAAGAGATAGAAAGACGAGGCTCGTCAATCTTGGGTATAGAGAGAGAGATAAAAGAGATAGAATGACGAGGCTCGTCAATCTTGGGTATAGAGAGAGATAAAAGAGATAGAAAGACGAGGCTCGTCAATCTTGGGTATAGAGAGAGAGATAAAAGAGATAGAAAGACGAGGCTCATCAATCTTGGGTATAGAGAGAGAGATAAAGGAGTTAGAAAGACGAGGCTCGTCAATCTTGGGTATAGAGAGAGATAAAAGAGATGGAAAGACGAGGCTCATCAATCTTGGGTATAGAGAGAGATAAAAGAGATAGAAAGACGAGGCTCGTCAATCTTGGGTATAGAGAGAGATAAAAGAGATGGAAAGACGAGGCTCGTCAATCTTGGGTATAGAGAGAGATAAAAGAGATAGAAAGATGAGGCTTGTCATTCTTGGGTATAGAGAGAGATAAAAGAGATAGAAAGACGAGGCTCATCAATCTTGGGTATAGAGAGAGATAAAAGAGATAGAAAGACGAGGCTCATCAATCTTGGGTATAGAGAGAGATGAAAGAGATAGAAAGACGAGGCTCGTCAATCTTGGGTATAGAGAGAGATAAAAGAGATAGAAAGACGAGGCTCGTCAATCTTGGGTATAGAGAGAGAGATAAAAGAGATAGAAAGACGAGGCTCGTCAATCTTGGGTATAGAGAGAGATAAAAGAGATGGAAAGACGAGGCTCGTCATTCTTGGGTATAGAGAGAGATAAAAGAGATAGAAAGATGAGGCTCGTCAATCTTGGGTATAGAGAGAGAGATAAAAGAGATAGAAAGACGAGGCTCATCAAACTTGGGTATAGAGAGAGATAAAAGAGATAGAAAGACGAGGCTCGTCAATCTTGGGTATAGAGAGAGATAAAAGAGATAGAAAGACGAGGCTCGTCAATCTTGGGTATAGAGAGAGATAAAAGAGATGGAAAGACGAGGCTCGTCAATCTTGGGTATAGAGAGAGATAAAAGAGATAGAAAGATGAGGCTCGTCATTCTTGGGTATAGAGAGAGATAAAAGAGATAGAAAGACGAGGCTCGTCAATCTTGGGTATAGAGAGAGATAAAAGAGATAGAAAGACGAGGCTCGTCAATCTTGGGTATAGAGAGAGATAAAAGAGATAGAAAGACGAGGCTCGTCAATCTTGGGTATAGAGAGAGAGATAAAAGAGATAGAAAGACGAGGCTCGTCAATCTTGGGTATAGAGAGAGAGATAAAAGAGATAGAAAGACGAGGCTCATCAATCTTGGGTATAGAGAGAGATAAAAGAGATAGAAAGACGAGGCTCGTCAATCTTGGGTATAGAGAGAGAGATAAAAGAGATAGAAAGACGAGGCTCGTCAATCTTGGGTATAGAGGGAGATAAAAGAGATAGAAAGACGAGGCTCGTCAATCTTGGGTATAGAGAGAGAGATAAAAGAGATAGAAAGACGAGGCTCATCAATCTTGAGTATAGAGAGAGAGATAAAAGAGATAGAAAGACGAGGCTCGTCAATCTTGGGTATAGAGAGAGATAAAAGAGATAGAAAGACGAGGCTCGTCAATCTTGGGTATAGAGAGAGATAAAAGAGATAGAAAGACGAGGCTCGTCAATCTTGGGTATAGAGAGAGATAAAAGAGATAGAAAGACGAGGCTCGTCAATCTTGGGTATAGAGAGAGATAAAAGAGATGGAAAGACGAGGCTCGTCAATCTTGGGTATAGAGAGAGATAAAAGAGATAGAAAGATGAGGCTCGTCATTCTTGGGTATAGAGAGAGATAAAAGAGATAGAAAGACGAGGCTCATCAATCTTGGGTATAGAGAGAGATAAAAGAGATAGAAAGACGAGGCTCATCAATCTTGGGTATAGAGAGAGATGAAAGAGATAGAAAGACGAGGCTCGTCAATCTTGGGTATAGAGAGAGATAAAAGAGATAGAAAGACGAGGCTCGTCAATCTTGGGTATAGAGAGAGATAAAAGAGATAGAAAGATGAGGCTCGTCAATCTTGGGTATAGAGAGAGAGATAAAAGAGATAGAAAGACGAGGCTCATCAAACTTGGGTATAGAGAGAGATAAAAGAGATAGAAAGACGAGGCTCGTCAATCTTGGGTATAGAGAGAGATAAAAGAGATAGAAAGACGAGGCTCGTCAATCTTGGGTATAGAGAGAGATAAAAGAGATAGAAAGACGAGGCTCGTCAATCTTGGGTATAGAGAGAGATAAAAGAGATGGAAAGACGAGGCTCGTCAATCTTGGGTATAGAGAGAGATAAAAGAGATAGAAAGATGAGGCTCGTCATTCTTGGGTATAGAGAGAGATAAAAGAGATAGAAAGACGAGGCTCATCAATCTTGGGTATAGAGAGAGATAAAAGAGATAGAAAGACGAGGCTCATCAATCTTGGGTATAGAGAGAGATGAAAGAGATAGAAAGATGAGGCTTGTCAATCTTGGGTATAGAGAGAGAGATAAAAGAGATAGAAAGACGAGGCTTGTCAATCTTGGGTATAGAGAGAGATAAAAGAGATAGAAAGACGAGGCTCGTCAATCTTGGGTATAGAGAGAGAGATAAAAGAGATAGAAAGACGAGGCTCGTCAATCTTGGGTATAGAGAGAGATAAAAGAGATAGAAAGACGAGGCTCGTCAATCTTGGGTATAGAGAGAGATGAAAGAGATAGAAAGACGAGGCTCGTCAATCTTGGGTATAGAGAGAGATAAAAGAGATAGAAAGACGAGGCTCGTCAATCTTGGGTATAGAGAGAGAGATAAAAGAGATAGAAAGACGAGGCTCGTCAATCTTGGGTATAGAGAGAGATAAAAGAGATGGAAAGACGAGGCTCGTCATTCTTGGGTATAGAGAGAGATAAAAGAGATAGAAAGATGAGGCTCGTCAATCTTGGGTATAGAGAGAGAGATAAAAGAGATAGAAAGACGAGGCTTGTCAATCTTGGGTATAGAGAGAGATAAAAGAGATAGAAAGACGAGGCTCGTCAATCTTGGGTATAGAGAGAGAGATAAAAGAGATAGAAAGACGAGGCTCGTCAATCTTGGGTATAGAGAGAGATAAAAGAGATAGAAAGACGAGGCTCGTCAATCTTGGGTATAGAGAGAGAGATAAAAGAGATAGAAAGACGTGGCTCATCAATCTTGGGTATAGAGAGAGAGATAAAAGAGATAGAAAGACGAGGCTCGTCAATCTTGGGTATAGAGAGAGATAAAAGAGATAGAAAGACGAGGCTCGTCAATCTTGGGCATAGAGAGAGAGATAAAAGAGATAGAAAGACGAGGCTCATCAATCTTGGGTATAGAGAGAGAGAGATAAAAGAGATAGAAAGACGAGGCTCATCAATCTTGGGTATAGAGAGAGATAAAAGAGATAGAAAGACAAGGCTCGTCAATCTTGGGTATAGAGAGAGAGATAAAAGAGATAGAAAGAGGAGGCTCGTCAATCTTGGGTATAGAGAGAGATAAAAGAGATAGAAAGACGAGGCTCGTCAATCTTGGGTATAGAGAGAGAGAGAAAAGAGATAGAAAGACGAGGCTCATCAATCTTGGGTATAGAGAGAGAGATAAAAGAGATAGAAAGACGAGGCTCATCAATCTTGGGTATAGAGAGAGATAAAAGAGATAGAAAGACGAGGCTCGTCAATCTTGGGTATAGAGAGAGAGATAAAAGAGATAGAAAGACGAGGCTCGTCAATCTTGGGTATAGAGAGAGACATAAAAGAGATAGAAAGACGAGGCTCATCAATCTTGGGTATAGAGAGAGAGATAAAAGAGATAGAAAGACGAGGCTCATCAATCTTGGGTATAGAGAGAGAGATAAAAGAGATAGAAAGACGAGGCTCGTCAATCTTGGGTATAGAGAGAGATAAAAGAGATAGAAAGACGAGGCTCGTCAATCTTGGGTATAGAGAGAGATAAAAGAGATAGAAAGACGAGGCTCGTCAATCTTGGGTATAGAGAGAGATAAAAGAGATAGAAAGACGAGACTCGTCAATCTTGGGTATAGAGAGAGATAAAAGAGATGGAAAGACGAGGCTCGTCATTCTTGGGTATAGAGAGAGATAAAAGAGATAGAAAGATGAGGCTTGTCAATCTTGGGTATAGAGAGAGAGATAAAAGAGATAGAAAGACGAGGCTTGTCAATCTTGGGTATAGAGAGAGATAAAAGAGATAGAAAGACGAGGCTCGTCAATCTTGGGTATAGAGAGAGAGATAAAAGAGATAGAAAGACGAGGCTCGTCAATCTTGGGTATAGAGAGAGATAAAAGAGATAGAAAGACGAGGCTCGTCAATCTTGGGTATAGAGAGAGAGATAAAAGAGATAGAAAGACGAGGCTCGTCAATCTTGGGTATAGAGAGAGATAAAAGAGATAGAAAGACGAGGCTCGTCAATCTTGGGTATAGAGAGAGAGATAAAAGAGATAGAAAGACGAGGCTCGTCAATCTTGGGTATAGAGAGAGAGATAAAAGAGATAGAAAGACGAGGCTCATCAATCTTGGGTATAGAGAGAGATAAAAGAGATAGAAAGACAAGGCTCGTCAATCTTGGGTATAGAGAGAGAGATAAAAGAGATAGAAAGAGGAGGCTTGTCAATCTTGGGTATAGAGAGAGATAAAAGAGATAGAAAGACGAGGCTCGTCAATCTTGGGTATAGAGAGAGAGATAAAAGAGATAGAAAGACGAGGCTCATCAATCTTGGGTATAGAGAGAGAGATAAAAGAGATAGAAAGACGAGGCTCGTCAATCTTGGGTATAGAGAGAGATAAAAGAGATAGAAAGACGAGGCTCGTCAATCTTGGGTATAGAGAGAGAGATAAAAGAGATAGAAAGACGAGGCTCGTCAATCTTGGGTATAGAGAGAGAGATAAAAGAGATAGAAAGACGAGGCTCATCAATCTTGGGTATAGAGAGAGATAAAAGAGATAGAAAGACGAGGCTCGTCAATCTTGGGTATAGAGAGAGAGATAAAAGAGATAGAAAGACGAGGCTCGTCAATCTTGGGTATAGAGAGAGATAAAAGAGATAGAAAGACGAGGCTCGTCAATCTTGGGTATAGAGAGAGAGAGATAAAAGAGATAGAAAGACGAGGCTCATCAATCTTGGGTATAGAGAGAGAGATAAAAGAGATAGAAAGACGAGGCTCGTCAATCTTGGGTATAGAGAGAGATAAAAGAGATAGAAAGACGAGGCTCGTCAATCTTGGGTATAGAGAGAGATAAAAGAGATAGAAAGACGAGGCTCGTCAATCTTGGGTATAGAGAGAGATAAAAGAGATAGAAAGACGAGGCTCGTCAATCTTGGGTATAGAGAGAGATAAAAGAGATGGAAAGACGAGGCTCGTCAATCTTGGGTATAGAGAGAGATAAAAGAGATAGAAAGATGAGGCTCGTCATTCTTGGGTATAGAGAGAGATAAAAGAGATAGAAAGACGAGGCTCATCAATCTTGGGTATAGAGAGAGATAAAAGAGATAGAAAGACGAGGCTCATCAATCTTGGGTATAGAGAGAGATGAAAGAGATAGAAAGACGAGGCTCGTCAATCTTGGGTATAGAGAGAGATAAAAGAGATAGAAAGACGAGGCTCGTCAATCTTGGGTATAGAGAGAGAGATAAAAGAGATAGAAAGACGAGGCTCGTCAATCTTGGGTATAGAGAGAGATAAAAGAGATGGAAAGACGAGGCTCGTCATTCTTGGGTATAGAGAGAGATAAAAGAGATAGAAAGATGAGGCTCGTCAATCTTGGGTATAGAGAGAGAGATAAAAGAGATAGAAAGACGAGGCTCATCAAACTTGGGTATAGAGAGAGATAAAAGAGATAGAAAGACGAGGCTCGTCAATCTTGGGTATAGAGAGAGATAAAAGAGATAGAAAGACGAGGCTCGTCAATCTTGGGTATAGAGAGAGATAAAAGAGATGGAAAGACGAGGCTCGTCAATCTTGGGTATAGAGAGAGATAAAAGAGATAGAAAGATGAGGCTCGTCATTCTTGGGTATAGAGAGAGATAAAAGAGATAGAAAGACGAGACTCGTCAATCTTGGGTATAGAGAGAGATAAAAGAGATAGAAAGACGAGGCTCGTCAATCTTGGGTATAGAGAGAGATAAAAGAGATAGAAAGACGAGGCTCGTCAATCTTGGGTATAGAGAGAGAGATAAAAGAGATAGAAAGACGAGGCTCGTCAATCTTGGGTATAGAGAGAGAGATAAAAGAGATAGAAAGACGAGGCTCATCAATCTTGGGTATAGAGAGAGATAAAAGAGATAGAAAGACGAGGCTCGTCAATCTTGGGTATAGAGAGAGAGATAAAAGAGATAGAAAGACGAGGCTCGTCAATCTTGGGTATAGAGAGAGATAAAAGAGATAGAAAGACGAGGCTCGTCAATCTTGGGTATAGAGAGAGAGATAAAAGAGATAGAAAGACGAGGCTCATCAATCTTGAGTATAGAGAGAGAGATAAAAGAGATAGAAAGACGAGGCTCGTCAATCTTGGGTATAGAGAGAGATAAAAGAGATAGAAAGACGAGGCTCGTCAATCTTGGGTATAGAGAGAGATAAAAGAGATAGAAAGACGAGGCTCGTCAATCTTGGGTATAGAGAGAGATAAAAGAGATAGAAAGACGAGGCTCGTCAATCTTGGGTATAGAGAGAGATAAAAGAGATGGAAAGACGAGGCTCGTCAATCTTGGGTATAGAGAGTAGTGATGAGCCGAACACCCCCGGGTTCGGTTCGCACCAGAACCCGCGAACGGACCGGAAGTTCGAACGAACATTAGAACCCTATTAAATACAATGGATGCGAACGTTCGAATTCTAAAGTGCTAATTATAACAACTATTATGCATGTTATTGTCCTAAAAAGGGTTTGGGAACCCGGGTTCTGCACCAGGGGACATGTATCAATGCAAAAAGAAGTTTTAAAAACGGTCGTTTTTCGGGAGCAGTCATTTTAATGATGCATAAAGTGAAAAAAAAAAAGTCAAATATTCCTTTAAATATCGTACCTGGGGGGTGTCTAAAGTATGCCTGTGAAGTGCCACGTGTTTCCCGTGTTTAGAACTGTCCCTGCACAAAATGACACTTCTAAAGGAAAAAAAAGCCATTTAAAACTGCTTGCGGCTTTAATGTAATGTCTGGTCCCGGTAATATGGATGAAATTCTTTAAGAAAAATGGCATAGCTACCCCATGACCCCCCCCCCCTACCCCAGCCCATTACCAGCCCCTTTGGGTCTTGTATGGATATTAAGGGGAACCCCGCACATAAAATAAAAAAGGCCCTATATACTCTGAACAGCCGTATACAGGCGGTGCATACAAGACAGGGACTGTAGGTTTGTTCTTATGTAGAATCTGTTTGTAATTTTGAACAGGTACATTGTTGAAGTGTAGCTCCAGCCCAAAAATCTATTTTTAAACTTTTTGGAAAACATAGGTAAGGGTTATCACCCCTGTAACATTTGTTTTGCTGTCTGTGCCCCTGTTCAGAACATTTCACCTCACTTTCCGTCCCAATGACAACTGTTTTTGAAATGTGGTGTTTTTCTTGAAACAAGGATTGCTGATAAAGCATCAGTACAGAGGAGACACCTTTCTCCCATATTTATTCTTACAGGAGAGAATTTTCCTTCCTAGTGGTAGATTTCCTCTCACTTCCTGTTGTCTTCTTGCGTTTGCAAGTAGGAGTCGTTTGTAAGTTGGATGTTTGAAAGTAGGGACCTGCCGTATATACTCTGCAGAAATAGGCCCCTTAGTTGTTGGTGTTGGCACAACACTGTAAGCACTCACAGTTACTCTTGGTTGGTGCTGGAACGCCCTGCTGTCAACTATTATATCAGGAATTTTAATTACATATAATTGTTGAACAGTGGTAGTAAAAATTGGGCCTTTGATGGTGGTGCTGGTGCCACAACACTGTAAGCCCTGACAGTTACTCTTGGTGGGTGCAGCAATGGGCCCTGCTGTGAATTATTAGATCAAGAATTGTAATTACATGCCCCTGTTGAACAGGGGCTGAAAAATTGGGCCTTAGGCACTGGTGGCACAACACTGCAACCCCTCACAGATACTGTACTTGGAGCACAGCAATGAGCCCTGTTGCAAAGTATTGCTTCAAAAATTGTAATGACACGCCCCTGTTAAACAGGGGCTGAAAAATTGGGCCTTAGGCACTGGTGGCACAACACTGCAACTCCTCACAGATACTGTACTTGGAGCACAGCAATGAGCCCTGTTGCAAAGTATTGCTTCAAAAATTGTAATTACACGCCCCTGTTAAACAGGGGCTGAAAAATTGGGCGTTAGGCACTGGTGGCGGCACCCATAAACAAAAATGATCTTCCAAGCTATCATCATCAATCGTATCATTGAGGACTCGGAGGAGGAGGATAGGCAGTCAACATAACAGCACAGGCACTCAGCATCAGCATCAGTCTTGAAGGGATGTGACATTTTAAAATCAATTAGTCTGTTATATCAGCATCAGGTGTGTGGTAGCTGGTGGTGATCCAAGACTGGTTCATCTTGATGAAAGTCAGTCGATCAACCGAGTCGGTGGACAGGCGCACCCTGTGGTCCGTGACAAATCCTCCAGCAGCACTGAATGTGCGTTCCGAAAGAACGCTGGATGCAGGACAGGCCAGTAGCTCAATTGCATACTGTGCAAGCTCTGGCCAGTGATCCATCCTCAAGACCCAGTAAGCCAGAGGATTTTCGGTGGGGAAGGTGTCCAAGTCTGACCTTGCCCCTAGATATTCCTGCACCATGTTTATCAGACGCTGGCGATGGTTGCTGGAACCAATCATACTTTGGGGCTGCGGACTAAAGAATTGTCTGAACGCATCGGTCAGACGGCCACCTTCCCCACCGCTCCTTCTTTGACTGGCCGAAGCCTCAGCAACTCGTTGTCCAGGACCAGGAGTTTGCAACCTCCCAGTCTCTGGGAACGCGTTGCACAGACCTTTCTGCAAGGCCTCCCGGAGTTGTCTCATCCTCTGCTCCCTCTGCGACGGTAACATAAGGTCCGCAACCTTACCCTTGTACCGTGGATCAAGGAGAGTGGCCAGCCAGTAATGGTCCCTCTCCTTGATCCGAAGAATACGAGGATCCTTCCGCAGACTTTGCAGGATCAGGGAGGCCATGCAGCGTAGGTTTGCTGAGGCATTCGCTCCGGAGTCCTCTGGGTCACTAAGGACGACATGATCCGCAGCCACCTCCTCCCAGCCACGTACAAGTCCACTGGTTTCTTGGGACTGTAAATCATCCCTAAAAGACTGCTGCTGATGATGCTGAGTGCCAGCCTCCACCTCCATGCTGACACAATCCTCCTCCTCCTCCTCCTCCTCCTCCTCTTCCTGTGCGATGGGTGGGACAGAAGGAACACTGTCTGGGTAAAGGGGGCCTTGAGAGGCAAGGAAGTCCTCCTCTTCCTGCCTCTGTTCTGCCTCAAGTGCCCTGTCCATTATTCCACGCAGCGTGTGCTCCAACAGGTGGACAAGAGGTACAGTGTCACTGATGCATGCACTGTCACTGCTCACCATCCTCGTGGCCTCCTCAAATGGTGCCAGGACAGTGCATGCATCCCTGATCATGCCCCACTGGCGTGGAGAAAAAAAACCAAGCTCCCCTGACCCTGTCCTGGTGCCGTAGTCGCACAGGTACTCATTGATGGCCCTCTGCTGCGTGTGCAGCCGCTGCAGCATGGCCAACGTTGAGTTCCACCTGGTGGGCATGTCACATATAAGGCGGTTCTTGGGCAGGTTCAACTCCTTTTGCAGCTCAGCCAGGCGAGCACTGGCATTATAAGATCTGCGGAAATGCACACAGACTTTCCTGGCCTGCCTCAGGACATCCTGTAAGCCCGGGTACCTGCCCAAGAACCGCTGCACCACCAGGTTAAGGACGTGAGCCACACAGGGCACATGGGTCAGTTGTCCCTGTCGGAGGGCGGAGAGGAGGTTGGTGCCATTGTCGCAAACCACCATTCCTGGCTTAAGCTGGCGTGGCGTCAACCACCTCTCGGCCTGGCCCTGCAGAGCAGACAGGACCTCTGCCCCAGTGTGGCTTCTGTCCCCCAAACACACCAGCGCAAGCACGGCATGGCATCTTTTTGCCTGCGTACTTGCGTAGCCCCGTGAACGGCTACGGAGCACCGCTGGTTCATAGGACAAACCACAGGAAGAGGCCATGGAGGAAGAAGAAGAGGAGGGGGTGGAGGAGAGAGGTGTGTCACAACCAGTAGTAGCATTTTGGAGGCGTGGCGGTGGGACAACCTCCAACACTACTGCACCTTGTCCTGAATCCTTCCCAGCTGCCAAAAGAGTGACCCAATGGGCCGTGAAAGAAAGGTAACGTCCCTGTCCATGCCTGCTGGACCATGAGTCAGCGGTAATATGCACCTTACCGCTGACCGCCCTGTCCAGCGAGGCCAAGACATTGCCTTCCACATGCCGGTAGAGAGCCGGAATAGCCTTCCGTGAGAAAAAGTGGCGTTTGGGAACCTGCCACTGAGGAACCGCACATTGCACAAACTCACGGAAGGGGGCCGAGTCTACCAACTGAAAAGGCAGCAGTTGAAGCGCTAGCAATTTAGCCAAGCTAGCATTCAACCGCTGGGCATGTGGATGGCTGGGAGTGAACTTCTTTCGACGGTCCAGCAGCTGGGGCAGGGAAATTTGCCTGCTAGAATCGGACGTCGGTGTACTGCTAGCAGAGTGGGCGCAAGTACTTGGCTGTGACACACCTAATTCTACACCTTCATTCCTCTCAGTGCATGTTTCAGAGAGGACTGAAGTTATAGTGGGGTTGGAGATCCCAGCTGATGCGGTGCAAGGAGAGGTCCGCTTTGTTCTTTGGTGTGGGTCTTTGAGGTAGGCTTGCCAACGAGCTGCATGGCAGGTCAACATATGTCTGGTCAGGCATGTGGTACCCAAGCGGCTGATGTTTTGGCCACGCGATATACGCTTGAGACATATGTTGCAAACAGCAGCTGTGCGATCTGATGCACTAGCCTCAAAAAAGGCCCACACCAAAGAACTTTTTGAATGACGGGCAGAGGCAGCGCCCTGCACAGGCGGAGCTCTGCGGTGTGATTCCGTCGGTGTACTGCCCTTACGCTGGCCACCAAAGGGCATCCTGCCTCGTTGGAGATGTGCCTCCTCCTCATCCTCCTCCTCCTCCTCTCTCCTATTAGGCACCCACGTGGAGTCATTGACCTCATCATCCCCTCCCTCCTCATCACTGGAGCCAATCTGGCAGTATGCTGCAGCTGCTGGAACATGACTGCCAGATTGGTGTCCTTCTTGAGCATCCCCTCTGTCTGCTCTCACGCTACTGCCTTCCTCTAGCTGGGTTTCATCATCAGACCCTTCGAAACGCTGGGCATCCTCCTGGAGCATGTACCCAACACTGTGCTGAAACAGTTCGGGGGACTCCTCAGGAGGAGGACATGGTGGGTCTAGGGAAGGAGTGACTGATGATTTGTCTGACATTGATACCAGGGAAGACGACGCTTTGGCAGCTGCTTTTCCAGTACCCTGAGCCTGGGTGAGAGAGGATGAGGAGGAGGAGGAGGGCTTGGTCATCCACTCTACCAAGTCTTCGGCATGATGTGGCTCAACATGTCCAGCTGCCGAAAAGAAGGACAAGCGTGTCCCATGGCCATGTGCTGATGACAATGCACCGCGTCCACGACCAGCACTGTTGCCCCCAGACACAGAGCCTGCTTGCCCTCTTTTATTGCCTCCTGACTGTCTGCCTCTCCTTGTTTGCCTTCCAGACATTCTAATAGATGGCCTGCAGGGAGATGGGAAAAAAGCAATAAGGGCTACCTTCAGGTGTCCTTCTCTGTCCCTGGAAACAAGGACTTGCAGAGTGAAAGAAAAAAAACACTCTCCCTACCTACAGTTTTCTGTCCCTAGAAAAAATGTTTTTTTTAATCACAATATAGCACAAGGAAAATTAACTCACTGTCCTTACAGGTCCCTGGAAACAAGGACTTGCAGAGTGAAAGAAAAAAAACACTCTCCCTACCTACAGTTTTCTGTCCCTAGAAAAAAATGTTTTTTTTAATCACAATATAGCAAAAGGACAATTCACTCACTGTCCTTCCAGGTCCCTGGAAACAAGGACTTGCAGAGTGAAAGAAACTGACACTGTCCCTACCTAGAGTTTTCTGTCCCTGGAATAAATGTTTTTTTCAGCACAATATAGCACAAGGACAATTAACTCACTGTCCTTACAGGTCCCTGGAAACAAGGACTTGCAGAGTGAAAGAAAAAAAATACTCTCCCTACCTACAGTTTTCTGTCCCTAGAAAAAAATGTTTTTTTTAATCACAATATAGCAAAAGGACAATTCACTCACTGTCCTTCCAGGTCCCTGGAAACAAGGACTTGCAGAGTGAAAGAAACTGACACTGTCCCTACCTAGAGTTTTCTGTCCCTAGAATAAATGTTTTTTTTAATCACAATATAGCAAAAGGACAATTCACTCACTGTCCTTCCAGGTCCCTGGAAACAAGGACTTGCAGAGTGAAAGAAACTGACACTGTCCCTACCTAGAGTTTTCTGTCCCTAGAATAAATGTTTTTTTTAATCACAATATAGCACAAGGAAAATTAACTCACTGTCCTTACAGGTCCCTGGAAACAAGGACTTGCAGAGTGAAAGAAAAAAAACACTCTCCCTACCTACAGTTTTCTGTCCCTAGAAAAAAATGTTTTTTTTAATCACAATATAGCAAAAGGACAATTCACTCACTGTCCTTCCAGGTCCCTGGAAACAAGGACTTGCAGAGTGAAAGAAACTGACACTGTCCCTACCTAGAGTTTTCTGTCCCTAGAATAAATGTTTTTTTTAATCACAATATAGCAAAAGGACAATTCACTCACTGTCCTTCCAGGTCCCTGGAAACAAGGACTTGCAGAGTGAAAGAAACTGACACTGTCCCTACCTAGAGTTTTCTGTCCCTAGAATAAATGTTTTTTTTAATCACAATATAGCAAAAGGACAATTCACTCACTGTCCTTCCAGGTCCCTGGAAACAAGGACTTGCAGAGTGAAAGAAACTGACACTGTCCCTACCTAGAGTTTTCTGTCCCTAGAATAAATGTTTTTTTTAATCACAATATAGCAAAAGGACAATTCACTCACTGTCCTTCCAGGTCCCTGGAAACAAGGACTTGCAGAGTGAAAGAAACTGACACTGTCCCTACCTAGAGTTTTCTGTCCCTAGAATAAATGTTTTTTTTTAAGCACACTATAGCAGAAGCACAAAACACACTGACACTCTCCCTACCTATCCTTCTCTTTCCCTAAACTAAAGGAATCCAGGTTAAGCAAGAAAGAAATAACAGTCACTGTCCCTGCCTATGCTACTCTATCCCTGCTCCGGAACACACTACACTAGGCCGCCGTGCTGGCGGCCTTTTATAGTGTGGGGCGTGTACTAAACACCCTCAGCAATAATTGGCCACAGGCATCCTGCCTGTGGCCAATCATTGCTCTCCTCGCTGCCGGCGCTGTGATTGGCCAAGCATGCGGGGTCACAGTGCATGCTTGGCCAATCACAGCGCCTGGATGACACTGCGATGGCGTAGTGCATTGTGGGCCGTTCGCGTCACTCGAATTTGGCGCGAACGGCCCAAATCGTTCGATCTTCGTCGAACGATCGAACAGCCAATGTTCGAGTCGAACG